>CM060193.1:27934390-28516890 GCA_030549335.1 Pontederia crassipes
AACTAATGGTTTTCACTCATAATATGAAAGGCTACAACTCAATGAAATGTTAGTAATACATACATGGAGAAATATTTTGTCATTTCTATATAAGTGGTGATTACATAATCTAACACTTACGCCAACAATATAAGATTCAAGTGCTTTCTATTTGAATGGAAAATTTTGTATTTTGATATATTTTTCATATCATAGCATGTGCCACAATCATTCCACACCACACCGCAAATTGTGAGCTTTCAATACTTGCAATGTTAAAGTATCTTTATGCATTTTTTCATGCGGCATATTAAAACGGAATCCAAGTTATTTATGTAGGACTGCCATTAATAGCTTGAGACCAACTTCAGCATTATTCTGTTTCATTTGCCACATACAAAGGTCCAAGTTTAGGTGCTGGCTGTTCAGCGTTTTAACATGTTGACTGAAGTACCTTAATTTAAGTATCTATCCATTGTTTGAGTTTCCTCCTGCCATGCAAGCTATCAACATATAATGTCTAAATCTCATGTGCTTACCTCATCTTTGTTCGCATATATCCTATGCAAATAATTTACTGGTTTACATCCTTTGCATTTACCTTAGAAGAATCAGAAAAAAAATTCTTCCATCACATAAATGTATGTGTGTTGCGTGTGTGTGTGTATGTATGTTTATATTATTCCATCACATACACATATGCACACAACAAACGCTAAAAAGCATGCCTAACAGAAAAGTATATGGATAAATGACAAGCATATTCCAAATTTAGAAAGATACAGAAATTCTTATAGGAAGTAGCCAACAGCAATCAAATCTGAAGATCAAATTTATCTTTATTCACAGTTATAAGAATGTAGGCATATTTCTGTCAGGTTAGTTGAATTGGCTGCCAAGTTGTTGATATGTAAAAAAGTCAATGCTGCATCTCCATTCTCGCAGTGTTCGCAGAAAGTAATTATTAGCCAATGGTGAAATGTTGGTATGCTGAAAGACTCACCATGAAAGGGCTGACATGCAGAGGCTTTGCAACCACATCAGAATCCGGGCTAAATATGAAAGATACACGCTCTCCCCACGGCGTATTTGTCACCTGAAACCCTCACATAAGAGAAACTTAAGCCTTTCAGACCCCAAAGATGGAAAGTGATCCAAAATCTGAGCCATTTGGGTTCAATTATTTGCTCCTCATAATGAAAGAACGCCCACCTCAGCAATGCACATTTTAAGAGGAGTGGATTCCGCGAGCCTTCCGTTTTCTCCATCTTCCATTACATCGTAGCAGTAATAAACGCTCAGAGGGTTCTGCTCGTAGCCCACGCTCGCAGGAATCGTCAACAGGAACCTACAAGATCCCGCATTTACAACATCATTCCCCCCAGATAAAGAAGAGTAGGCGTTTTTTTAATAAATTAGGACTTTACACTGATCCAGTGGCGCCGGTGACCTCGCGAGCTCGCTGTGCGGACATGTGCGACGGCTGGGGGCATCGGTCGAGGTCGATGAGCGCATAGCGCACGGGGTACTCGAAGGCGTGTGGCACAGGGCGGCGCCGGGCGTGGTGCACGCGGCCCTCGTAGAGGACGACGGAGGCGGTTCCGACGTCGTCTCCAACGGCCGCGGCGGTGGCGGGAGAGGAGGCGAAGGGAGAGAGGAGGTGGCGGCGGAGGGCGCGGAAGGCGAGGACGAGGGAGAGAAGCGAGGAGGTGACGAAGGAAGCGGTGAAGGAGCAGAGCAGGTAGACGACCTCCATTGCTGCTCGATTGTTCCGAGGCCTCTTTTTTTATTTTGGATTTATTTATTTAAGAAACCATTTCCGATAAGCCAAAGATATTATTTTTTTTATTTTCCACTTGGGTTAAGATGACAAACAAAGATAATATATAAATTCTCACCGGAAAAAGATAATAATATAAATAAAATTAATCGTATGAAATAATGCAATATATATATAATCAGAGATTTTAAATATAATTAATTTGTATGAAATAATTATTTTCAATTGTCATATTAATATCTGGCGAACGGTTATACAAAAGATCGGATTAAAGTAAAAAGTTAATTATCACTTCATTTCACGTAATTCAAAAGTGTCATATTCTTCATCTCATATGTTATTTTCTTTTGCAAGTTATGATGCCCGTTAAATATCTGTAAATGAGGATATTAAAATATATATATTTATCATAATCTTTAATATCTAAAGACTTTTGAAACTTTAAACGCATGACATTAATTAGCTTCCCAACCATACAAATACAATACAATGTTAAACAAAATACGAAAATGCGTGGTTGATTTGACTCCACGTGTATCTATCTACGGCTTCTGATATTGCAATTATTTTAACATGACTCGCCTATTGATCAATGACCTTGAAAAAAATGAAAAAGCCACATGATTTTGGTGGATCAACTTTGACTTTGACTAAACTAATGACGGTTGACACTGTAGCGAACTTTGCTACTGCATCTCAAATAGTTTGATCGATGTTAATAGTCAAGGAATTGATTCATAAAGTCATGGCATTAGTCTGGGGCTGTTCGGATTAGCCGAAAGCAGAAATTCTGGATTAGTCAGAAGTAATAATTCTGGACACTGAAATTTTGACTTTTACTTGACTCAAAACTTATTTCATAATATTTAATTAAGTTTAATCATTATAATTTATAATTAAATTAAGTATATATTTTTTGTGAAATCATATGTATTTATTGGATGAATTTGGTAATAAAAATATCATCTAAATTTAAATGAATTACAATTGTTGAATTAATCATATTTATTAGAATGAATAGGATGATTTTGATTTGATCAAATTCATTATCTAATTAATAAATTAATTTAATACATGATTATTTTATTAATTAATAAATACAATTAGTATTTTAAATTTATTTCATATTAAATGCTCTGCGTGTGCGCATATATATATATATATATATATATACTCTTTTATATTGATGACAAAATGTCGAATTGTACTGAGTATTGAATTATCCAATAGAAATGGGGCCATGTTCTTCCACACTTGTTAAAAAAGGACATTGTATTACCTATCTTTTATATTATCAGATAAAAAATCTATAAATAATATTTGATTCATTTTCTTCCAAAGATTTTTTATATGATTCATATATTTCTATCTGATGAACATAAATAGAAGAGATACTTATCCCTTCTTTAAAGGAGAGATGCCTCTATTAAGTCCCTATACATACATCTAAATTTTGAGAAACAATATACTTTTTCTTGGGTAAAGAGTCCCTTCTTAGCACTTTTACTAAGGAGTCAGCTTAGCACCCGTAGGAGTTGTGTGATCATATCTAATGGCGCACATGTTTTCTCTCTCCCCCCTTTTAAAATTTAAATTAATTCATCGCAATCGTCCATTTCTTTTGACGGCCATGATCAAACCCGATGAGTAAAAGCCCTAACTCCTCTCTTTCTCTTGCAGTCGCTTCTCGATTGCTCTGGTCTTCGTCCTCCCTTGACTCCTCTCTCTCCTGTAGCTGCTCTTTGCCTGTTGTGATGTCTTGTAAACCGTAACTCCTCTCTCTCCTGCAGCTGCTCTGCTCCACTTTGATGCTCTTGTTGATCGGTGTTCATTTGCCTGCTCTGCCTCAATATGTGCTAAGCATATGATAGTTGATCGGTGTTCATTTTTCTCTTTCTCATTGGTTGTTTGCCTACCTACGATTCCTTAACTTTTCTCTTCCTGCAACTGCTCCTATTGATGAGTATTCATTCGCCTACTCCGATGCCTGGCTCACGCTACCCTAGGCGTATGATTGTTGGTTGGTGTCCTTTTTTCTCTTTATCACTGGATCGGTGAAGTGCATTTCTGTCTCCACATCTGCTTGCATTTGTAGTTATTGTCATTTTGCCTGGTGAGCTTCTCCATTAGGTTCGATTTCTTTATGGATTAAAACAATTGCATTATTCTTTTATGGTTTATGTTAGAAATAATTCATTATGTTTGTTTAATAGCATCATTTGTAATTTTTTTTGGATTGGTAGCTTTGCTGTAGCGATCCCTCTCTTTGTTCTACTTTACTCTTTTACAACATGGTGTGACTGCTGCATGACTTAATTAACAACTTATCAAGGGGGTGCATGGTAGTGTTAATACTTTTTTCTACTTCAAATGCCAGATGTAATCCAAATTCAATTTTTATACTAATCTAGAAATGATTTGGTTAAATCCAGTAATTACATCAAATGATTATATGCTTATATAATCTCAGTCTTCTCCTTTTGATTTCACTTGTATTTCTTAAGTACAAGTAATAATAAACGACTTAATTATATATAACCATCCTTTCTAGTATGTCATGGATGCAATTGAAAGTGATACACAATACGAAGATCGAGGCATAGAGGAACTTGAAATCACACAAGAGAGAAATATGCACTGATCATTCTAGTTGTTACAATTAATTCAAGCTTGTTGTAATTTTTTGAGTTCTTTCCCTTACTACAGCTTGCAAAATGTCGAGGATACTGCAATTGAACATATGCAAGTTGATGAGGTGCATGAAAAGTCTTATGAAATTAATAAACCATATATTGGAATTATCAATACATAAAATGATGCATATACATACTACAACCTCTATGCTAAGGTACGAAAAGATTATCTGATGAAGTCAAGAAAAAATAACCGTCATAGGAAGAAGACTTGTTTGTTCTAAACAGGATTATAAAAATCTTAATGACAAGCGAACCGTGGGAAGAGAAGTGAAGCAGAGAAGCGATGTTCGAGACAGTTGTAAAGAACAATTGATAGTTGGTTTAAATAATTAAGTGGGAAGTAAAATCATATTCGAAGAGCACACACATTCTTTAGTCACTTCATCAAAAGTTGGCATGTTGCATTCTCACCAATCATTGTCTTCTAAGGCAAACATGGAAAGATCACATCAACGTGAATTTGGTCCATCTACAATAGTAAAAGTCCATAATTTTGTGGTGATTCATCTGTTACGACACAGAACTGTAGGGACCATTTGAAAATAATATGAATAGAGAATGCATGAATATAATTTCATATTTTCATAAGAAATCTGAAGAAGAATATTCGTTCTTTTCTAGTTGGCAATTGGATGGGACTTACACGACAAGAAGCTTCTTTTGGGCTGATAGTAGAGCAAGAGATGCTTATATGCGATGTTGTTATTTTCGATATAACTTATAGAACTAATAAATTTTGTATGTCATTTGCACCTTTCATCGAAGTGAATCACGACAGACATTGTTTGGATGTACTCTATTAGCTGATAAAACAAAAGAAACATTTATTTGGCTATTTGAAACATTTCTTAGGTGCATGTGTGTGAAGCATCCCGTGACCATTCTCACTGATCAAGATGTTGCAATAAGTAATGCTATTCACAAACTATTTCCAAATACATGACATATATTTTGTATTTGGCATATTCTAAGGAATGCCATGTCTCATCTTCAATACTTATATTCACGAGACAATTTCAAAAAAAAAATTTGACAAGTGGATATATGAACCAATACATGTCGAAGAATTTGAGGAGAAGTGGAGTCAATTGAAGCAAAAGTATAACATTGCAAACAGTCACTAGTTAGAAAGCATATATGCAAAGCGTCATCATTAGGTCCCAGTGTATTTGACTGATGTTTTCTTTGCAAGAATGAGAACCACACAAAGATCCGAAAGTATTAATGCGTCTTTTGATGGTTGTAAATTCGAATACATCATTGACTGAGTTTGTTCTCCAATATGATCAAGCATTTGCATCTCATCGTGAGACCGAGGAGCGAGAAGATTTCAAAATTTTAACTCAAAATATTTCAATTACAGCTAACCCTTTGGAAAAGCATGCTGCTGAAATGTACACTAAAAAACTATTCCTATTAATACAAAATGAGTTCAAAGAGTTTTTAAAAATTTGGTCAAAGAAAAGGACAAAGAAGTGTACTCCGTATATGAAGTTGGCTGAAGACAAGGAAAGGATAAAAGTATGTGCCAAATATTTGTGTAAGTTGTTCATGTAGAAAATTTGAACAAGACGAAATATTTTGTGCTCATTCTTAACGAAAAAATAATTATCGAATTAACGGATAAGTACATTTTTCATCGTTGGACAAAAAATGCTCGTTATTCAAATGCACATGTATTTCATGATATTAATTCAACAAATGAAGATTGTGTTACTCCCTTGGATATGTGGACTTGGGGGACCAATATATGGAGGGTATTAGAGATGGGTGTGCGTTCTCATAAGCACTTCAACATTGGGATTCCGATTCTAACTCATCTTGTTAATCAGATGACAATTGCTGGAAAAGAAGATAACTCAATCCATCCTACCCTTGAACATGCTCCTCAACATGAGAACACCTAGAATGCAATTTACATGGACCCGAATTTACGATACATGACCAAATCCTATTAAATCAAAAGGGAGACTGAGAAAATGTGCAAGAATAAAATATGGGATAGAGATTTCCTTATCCCAGCATGAGGCAAAAAAGAGAACTTGCAAAGAGTGTGGCAAACAAGGACATTACGCTAAAAATTGCCTAGTGCTTAAGGAAATATATTATCTATTATTTTTTATTATTATTAAAAATAGGTTCAATATGATTAGTTGTTCTTTTTTATATAAAAATAGGTGCGCATGACACAATAGATATCATGTAAGTGCATTTTTCACTCGACATGATTCTTAGTGTGATCTTAATTTCCTAGTCATTGTAAGTACTATTTTATTACAATACTAATACTCACTTTTTAGAATGATTTATTGCTAGTTGGCGGCTTATTGGAGTTATCTTAGTGTGATTGCTACTCACCAAATTGAGGTAACTTCATATTTTGGTAACTTCAAAATGAGATGTTCATGTTGGTTATTGTTTTTCGCAAAATGAGATGAGCATACTTTATTATCTTATGACAAGTTTTTTTAGAATTAGTACTGCATATTGATATACAAGATAACACTGCAAATTGTGGATTTAAAATGTTCATGTTGAAAATGGATTTATATGCATCATATTTATGTATGTTTTAGATGTAATATATGAGTTATTAGGTGGACTTATTATCTTTGTTTATATATGTGGCATTGAATTGGAGGACTATCTTTGGTCTCTTATAGTGTGGAATGTCATATTGTCACACCTAGTGATGAAAGATAGTTGAGTTTCTTATGTTCAAAGCGGTTTCGCATGCTGATGATGTATTTGCAATATGCCATTGCTATGTAGCTAAATGAATGGTGAAGACCTGATCGAACACACATGTGTCTTATCGCAGTAGGGCATTTTTATTCTCACAACATCCCTCTAAGAACCACAGATCGACTAATATCAATTCCTTCGGCGAGAAATGTTTGCACAATTGGATTGTCTTCTGCTGTTGTCTCAAATTTTTTAGTTGCCACTTTGTGCACTTGAGATCATTATTTGGATTTTTCTTGTTAACATTTATCTTCTTGTCAACTTCTAACAATCATGGCAAAAAAGAAGTTGTCGACCTTCTGAGCAACAAAGAGCATTCATAGATATCAAAGGCTACACATCAAACATTGATATTGCACATCAAACATTGCTGACCACATTGACATAGGCTTTAAGAAGGCAATCATATCACATCAAACACTAGACTTTCAAAGTGCTAATCAAATAGTTACTAAAAATACAACATTCTAAACATTCTTCTTCTTGTTCGCACATATGTCTTCGCATGTTGATACACACATAACAATCAGAATCAACTAACATAGCAAACTCAAATGGCATACTACTTGAAAATAATAAAAAAAATAAAAAGATACATAGTAAAAACATTCTTCTAAACGTTCTTCGATGTCACCACTTTCTTGTATCAAGTTCATCTTTCAATTTATTGAATGTTGTCATGTATTGAGGCTCAAGTGGTGAATCCAACCGATGAATATAATCACATGATATTGTTTTCTTGCAAACAAATTAAAACACATAATTTAGATATCACATTACAACAAATCTTATTTAAAAAGGTGAAATAAAACATATGTACACAAGAAAGAAACTAACCCCATAGTTATTATAGCCATAAAATCTACGCCCCGAATTCTTAGTTGTCAACGAAGTTTTAATACATATTACTTCTCCGCATTCACATAAAAATTTGTACCTAAATAGAGACATTACAAGCAGTAAATTAAAATTAAAAAGGATAACACGTTACAATAAGAAATCATAATAATGATAGAAAAAATGTTATAAACGTGAATATGTGGTTGTTGGTCTCGATGCCAAGAATGTCCACAATTGCTCCAAACCGTCAGTGAATTGAACAAAAAAAGTATAACACATTGCTAGCAACAATCATAACAACGAGAGAAAAAAAAAATAAAAACATGAATATTTGACTGGTGGTCTTGATGCCAAAAATGACCATGTAATCTTGCACCACATCCAGCGCTCCAATTGCCAGTAAATTAAAAAAAAATGAAAGTATAACACATTAATACTAGAAATTAGAACAATGAGAAAAAAAATAAAACGTCAATACGTGAGTCTCGATGCCAAAAATGTCCATGTCATCTTGGGCCGCAATGGGAGTGGGGGCGAAGTCATGTAGTGAGGTCGAAACCGAGATGGTCTTTGTTGGGAGCTTCGATGGAGCTTGGGGAGAGAGTAAAAAAATCATCGCAAATTAGGTTAGCAATCACCATAAAGAAACCCTAAACCTACCTTCAAATCCCATGGTTGGCATCTCTTTCTCATTGTTGGTGGATTTCCATAGTCGACTGTGGACATCACTGGTTTGCGATGGAGCTCGATGGTCGAAATCTCCAAGTTGTTTACTGCTCCAGCGAGTTGATGTTGCAGCCTTCAACATGAGTATCGTGATTGATCTCTCTAGTGTTCAGCACCGTCATCCGATAGGATATGTCGCAGAAGCAGCTGTCAGCCAGAGAGGTCGTAGATCTAGAGGAGATGCCACAAGAGCAGTTGTAGTTGCTGAAATTGGAGAGAGAATGTTAGGGTTCAAAGAGATGGACGGCTGTCAGCCCTTGCTGATTTTATTCTCATCAGGTTTGATCGTTGCCGTCAAAAGAGATGGATGGTTGCGATGAATTAATTTAAGTTTTAAAAGGGGAGAGAGAAAAAAGCACACAAGTCGTTAGATATGATCCCACGACTGCTATGGGTGCTAAGCTGTCTCCTTAGTAGAAGTGCTGAGGGGCTCTTGATGTATATGTACATATAGTGCATATATTGATGTATTTTAAAATTTTAAATTAAATCAAATTAATATTTGTTATCGAAGACCTTGATTGGGTTATATACTTATATGGTTACAATTTGAAGAAATAAGAGTCCACTCTTCATTTTTCGGTTTTCATATGAGTAATTTTCACATATGTTTCTTTAACTTTGATCAATTTTCATTTTGGACACTCAATTTAAATTTGTAACTAAAATGTATACAAACTTTGTACGATTTTCATCAGAGATCCCTTTTATCTATGATCATATGCTTTTTTATTTTGTACTGACATGACTTTATTTGATAGAGGAATATTAGTGTGCTACCACACCTTTGTGGTAGTACCGTGCAACCACATCTTTAGGATCGTCCAATTTGAGATGGACGGACGAGATCTGCATGTCGATTCAGGGCGGACGCGGTTCAGCCTGCAGTTTGGCAAGTTGGCTCAACGTGTGGGAGGGCGGTTCGGATGGCGGCGACTCCCTTTGTGCGACAGTGGCGGGCGACGGAGCTCTGGAGAGGGCAGTTCAGATGGCAGCAGCCCCTCTCTGCTCCACGGTTGCGGGCGACGGAGCTCTAGCTAGAGGAGATCGGTGAGGGTTGGTGACGAGCTGCGCATCTCCTCCCCCTCTCTGTGTGACAACGATGGGTGACGACATCCCTCTCCACGTGATTGCGGCGAGAGACAGAGCTCCGGCAAAGGGACATTGGCGTGGGAGGGTCGGCGATGGGAGATCGACGATGGAGGGTCGGCGAGGGAGGGTTGGCGACGACCTGCGCATCTCCTCTCCTCTCTGCACGCCGGTGCCGACGAGGGAGGCTCCTCTCCACCAATGTTCGGGCTGCGGCGATGGCTCTCTCTTCGCGACGCTACCGCCGATCGGACGAAAGATCTTCGCTAGCCTCCTCCATTGTCGTCATGCCTTCGATTTGCTTTGATTCGAGCGGAGTTGATGCCTAGGCCGAGGTGTGCAAGGACGTGCTGGATGCCGTCAAAGATCATGGAGGCCTACCGGTGGCAACGGAGTTCGGCAACCTGCTCATTTGCAATGATCCCTGAGATGTGCTGGCGAAACGCCCTGAAATGGAGATAGGCGAAATGCCATGGCCGACGACAACTCGCCGCACTGCCCTGAACCCCATGACCGAAATTTCTGAACTGTCCTTAAACCGCACGCTCGAACCGCCCTAAACCGCGTGCTCTTCTTCTCGTCCGTCCATTCCAAATCGAACGATTTGAAGGTGTGGTCGCATGGTGCTATCACAAAGATGTGGTATCACACTAATATCCCTCTATTTGATAATATAAAATTTAATGCTATGAGTTTAAATTTAAATTGCCATTTTCACCTTTGGTCCCTCAATTTTAATCAGTTTTCATTTTAGTCCCTCAACTTAAGCTTGTAACTTTACATAATTTTCATTGGAGTTCCTCTTTATTTGAAACAATTTTTTTTTTTAATTTCAATTGACGAATGATAAACAAAGTCAATAAGAAATATTGAATCATATAATAGTAAAGGCAAAGACATGTGAGCATCTTAATCATTAAAAAATTGCTTAATTGAGTAAAAAAATATCGGATGAGCGTGGCATAAATTATTCATTTTTCAACTTGGGCATCTGATCCTTCGTATAAAATCCTTGTTATAACCGCACTTCTTCACATTCTTTCTCTACCTCATTTCATTGCGCTCGAATGCTAAAACATGACTTTGATTTACTCCATTTTCACCTTGTCAGAATTATTAATTTTTTTTTATGCTCATCTGTTTTTTCTTCACACGTCTCGGAATATAATTTTGTTTATAAAAGATGGAATTATTTTTTTAACAACGATGAATATTTATTTTTTAGTTGAATCAAATACTTTTTTTAATGATTAAGATACTTATATGACTTTACTAATTAATTACCGTATGCTTCACTTGCCACTTAAAAATTGAAAGCAAAGAAACAAAAATTGTAGCCTTATATGAAGAGTATTTATGAATAAAAAAGGTAACCATGAAAACTAAAAGTAAATTCTGACGTAATCAATCAATTTGTAACATGTTTCCTAATTAAAATATATCAAATTACATTTTTTTCAAATAAATATCCAAGTAAATTAATTATGATATACGATCATGGAAAATCTATATAAAAAGTGCTTGACATGTTAAGTAATGAGACAAAATGATATATTTAATACAATCATTATTTGATAGTTTTAAAATAATCAATATGATGAAGATAAGATCGAAGTATTAAAAAAAACATTGTTCTACCAAATAAAAAAAAGGCAAGAACGAGAGGTATAAAAAAAAATCAACCTGGTGAATAATATATTCCTTTTTAGATTAGGAAATTAAGTCATTGATTCTTTTTATTTACTCATTCGTATTTCAACAATTTATTATTGTTATTCAAACTATTAATCTTTGGAAAATTAGAAATAACGCATGTATTCCTTAACATATTTTGCTTCACAAAATTGATTTATGTTTAAACCATTAAAAATGGAGTTGCAACTTATAAGTGTTGAATATATTAGTTGTACAATTTTTTTGTTACATTTTACGTAAACTTTTATATATTATATATATATATATATATATATATAGTGAATTGTTAAATAGTATGAAAATTTTTTTCTTCCATAGTTGAGTTTGAAGCACTCAACGAGTGCTAGTAGACTCGAGTTCATGTCTTATCCATCACATTAGTCAAGATTTATTTATCACATCAATAAGAGAATAAATTATTATTATTTTATCCTCTCGACTTTGAATTAGTGGGAGATAAATAGTATCGCACGTTAAAGACCTCCTAACTCGGGCCCACATCAAATGATCCTTTTTATTGATTCCGTGCCACAGAAAACACACGGGCCCACGAAAATATATGCAATCAGTCACCCGGAAAACAGAAAAAATATTGAGAAAAATTCGAAGAAAATGTGTTTAACTTTTATTATATAGGAGTATGACCATTTAGGAAACTGATCCAAGTCCAATGACATATCACACTTTCGCATCGTTTGTAATTGTACTATTTTTATAAATCACTTCTAAATTATCAATTTTTTATATCTAATTTCAAACTACGAACTTATTTTTTTTAATTTTTTAAACTATCGCAATTTTTTTAATTAAACTTTTGTCAAATTTTTTCATTTTTTTTATTTTTTTCATTTATGAAAAATAAAAAAATATCTCTCAGAATTGCTAAGGTCGAAACAAAAATATAAAGTCGAGGGAAGAGGATATCTTCGACTTTTCATAAATGAGAAAATGAAGATAACGAAAAAGTTTATAGAAGTTGACGGAATGATCAAATAGAAAAAATCATAATAGCTTAGGGATCTAAAAAATAAGTTCATAATTTAGGATTAAATGTGAAAAATTATTATAATTTATGAATGGTTTATGAAAATAGTCCTACGTGAATCTACATATTAATTTCTTTCCATTATTATTTTATCCTTTCTCATAACTTGGAATTAATAGGGAGAAGTTATAGCTACAATTTACAAATACGACTCTTCGGATTAACAATGTTCGCTTTGGTTTAATATTTTCTTTTCGTGATTTTTTTAAAATAATTTTCACTCTTAAACTAATACCTTATTTTCACATTACCACCCTAAACTTTGATATTAACTACTTACCTCCCTTCATTTTCTAAAGACTCTCACTTACTTAAATGCATAAAGTATGTTTATTTTTAGTATACATTTATCTTTTAACCCCATTTAATTTGTATACTTAATTTGAAACTAAAAAAAGCAAATGGGACAACCAAGAATGGTGTTAGGATTTGTATCCCATTTAATTATTGATTTTTTTATTTCATATCTAACCATAATATATAAACTTATCGACGTCCTTAAATTATACCGTTATTTTCACTTTAGCTCATCCTTATGATTTCATTAATTTTTTCATTTTTTAATTTTTCTATTATAAAAGGACGAAACTATCTTTCCACATTATCTTATTTTTTAATATTTAAAAAAGAATAAAATTTAGTCTTTTAATAAATATTTAAAATAAAAAGCAATAGAATCAGATGAATTGAGTAAAGTATATATCATGGTATAATTTAGGAATGTCCTACTATAAGTTCATATATTAAGATTAGACACAAAAAAAATTATAATATATGAGAGATATAAGTAATTAATTCCAAAGTTTTCAAACTCGAGAGTCCAAGTAGACTCGCTTTACATCTAGTAAACTCGAGATGTAAACTTTAAAAAATAAAAAAAATCATATTGTATACCCTAAAGAATTTTTTATAATTATTTTACTACATCATTTTTTCAGTTTTAAAAACTTCAAAACTCACGTATGTATAAGATAAATGAATTACTAAGTCAAAACAATAAGTAATAGTGCAATCACTAAGAACAATGTAAATAGAATAAATTATGGATAGAAAAAAAAAGAAATAACTAAGTGGAAACTAAATGCTATAAGATAATCTTGACTTGCAATTCTCATCATTATACAAAAAATGGCAACTTGCCAGTTTAAATTATTTGAATGATAGAATATTAAATTAACAAGTGATAAAAAATGCTATATGAAATTTCTGCAACAACAAGATGTACCTAAAAATAAAGATCTTCATTAACATAAATCTACCTTAAGTTATGAAATATGTAAAAATAACATCAAAGTATTAATTATCCACAAAATATTAATTATCCAGTTTTATTTCCAATTATACCCTAGACTTCATTTAAATACCTAATTATAGCTATCTCCAAGTCTACCAATAATTGCACACGAGTTCACATGATTTTATCGAATCTACTCGCGAGTCTAGACAAGTTTACCACTATCACCGATTCTGAACCGAGTTCACTCGATTTTGGGCTCTAGAGACTTGAAATCGTCCGAGTTTACGAGTCTAACTCACGAGTTTAAGAACCTTGATTAATCCTTTCTTTTAATAATTAAAACACAAGTTGTTGTAATCATAGTTAGCTGACAGTGATTTTGATTTGAATTTTTTTATTTGTCTACTATGTATAGCAATAAAAAAAATTAAATGTTTAAAATTTTGCAGGGATAAAAATGTAAAAATATTTTTGAAAATAAATATATTTTAAATATTTGTTATTACGTAAGAGTGTTTTAAAAAATAAGGTGAGGTAAATAAATTAGGAGTTAAAATAAAATTACCGTATAATTTAATAGTGGAAAATTGGAAGTAACTCTATATCTTATTGTCCTCTAACTCAATTTTGATCAGACAGAAAAGAAACGGATTCTGGAATACATTATGATTTCAGATTCATTTATGTTTCGATTTTAATTATGTTCCTAATTTAAAATTCGTCATGTCTCGATAACTTGATTAACAAACTGTGAACTTGTTTGGGTATTTTTATAACATCATTGGAACGATTTAATCTTTTGTTAATCATTGCGTTTCTCAATGACATGAAGGAGGGATTAAGTAAAAATATATTAACATCATTGGGAACTGGAATGATTAATAAAAATTCAGAGCATTTAGAGTAGCTTATGTCGTCTCGACTAGCTTTTGAAATTAAATTTCTAGCAAGAATATTTTGTATATGCATGATAATAATATTTTACTTTCTTTTTTTTTATAAAAATATGAGATTTCTTAATCAAAATTCTCACCAGTACACTCCTTCTCAGCTGATTGTTTTTTTTAGTTTGATCACATGTATCAATATCATTAACAATTACTTATATGAGCTCATATAAAAACTATTTCAGTATAAAGAAGGATTTAATAGGGTGCTCCCAAATTTACGTCTCTTGGATCTATCACGAGCTGAGATTCGCGCGCATATGGAGAGCTATCCGATTCATGCACACGCGTGGAGAGCCATTGGATAGGCGCGCTCTCTTCTCTCTTGCCGATCTGCCGCTGCTGCTGTGACCGCACATCACTGCTAGTTGTCGCCATCGCCGCCCGAGAAGATCCCAACCTCCTTTTGAGTCGCCACCGCTGCTGCTGCAACTGCACGCCGCCGCCGCCGCTGTTGTCGCAACCGCACGCTGTCGCTGCCTGAGAAGATCGCGACCTCCTTTTGAGTCGCCACCACTGCTGCTGCGATCGCACATCGCTGCCGTTTCTATTTCGACCACACGCCGTCGCTGCTGCCGCCAAGACTGCACGGCATTGCCGCCCGAGAAGATCTGCAACAGCCTTGCTAAAATTCCTTAAGAACGCGACCCCTTGCCACCGCCGCCTCGCGAACCCTCGCCGCCGCTGCTCGAAAAACTCTCATGCCCTTGCCATCGTCTTCGCCACTACTTTCATCGCGAATGCGACCACTCACCGTCGCCGTTCGAGATCCCTCACTAGTTAATCTCGTGAAGACCAAGCCATGAATGTAATGGAGATTAGTAAATTTGTAATCCAAATTAGTGAAATCATATGTTAACTTGTAATCCAAATTTGTAATTCAAATTAGACGAATTTTACTTGTGCATTTTTTTATCACAACACTAGATTGGCCTATCAAATTTGACGTTCTAGCAATTTTTCGGGCAGCTCCAATTCCATGTCCCATATCGTGGCATTTGGTAAGAACATGCAAAATAATCTGAGTGTTAACAACATGAGATTTTCTAATCTGAGTGTTACAACATGAATTTTTCTGTAATTAGATCTTATAGTTTCGATAAGTTTGACATCAATCAGATAGACAACTCCTCTCAACTTGTGCAAACAGAGTCCAAGGAGAAAGCTTGTGTAAACACAGTCTGAGCACACTTCACTACAGTGGACACCAAGTTGAGAAAGCTTGCAAACATTGATGGTACTAACGAAAATGCACAACTATAATTTGATAGGATCTACATCAAATATGTACACATGATATCTCAACCCATAGTGTGTCGTCGTGTTTGTGAGGCTTGTAGCAGCTAAACGTATGGATGATAAATGGAAATCACACTGTAAATTAGGAACAAAGAAAGAAATGAGGAACGATGGAAAAGAAATCCAAAGTACATTACATACCATTTTGCATGAAATTCAAAATGCATTACATCCAACACATTAAAATCCAAAGTACATTACATCGACAAATTAGATCTTAGAATCAATTGCATCCACAAATTACATTTTCCACGAGCAGCCTAGCAATGTTGAGGCATCCAACGGACACTTGAGGTCGCTAGGGACATTGAGGCAGTGAGGCTTCTTGGACGGCGATGTGCAGGACGCGGCGACGACGTGCGGGACGCGACAGCGACTTGCGAAGGCAGATTTGGCGGCAACCTGCGAAGGCGAAGGCGGCGGCGACCTGCGAAGGCGATCGACGTAGAGGGCACAAATCAACAGAAAGGAGGAAGATTTAGGCACGAATCGGCGGGAAAGGAGGAAGGTTTAAAGTGGAAAAAATAGGGCGTAAGCAGAGGCGACCTGCGAAGGCGGAGGTAACCTGCGAAGGCGGCGGCGAAGACTCGCAAGGGGTTCTCTGGTTGCGCAAGCTGCAACGAGGGTTCACAGGGCGGTGGCATTGTAGGATCGAAAACACCAAGAAGGGAAGGGGGGGGGGGGTTGAATTGATGTATAAAAAAATCTAACCGAAAAAGTCATAAAAGTCGATTTTTAGAAAATGCGATCACAAGCAAATAAAAGATAAGTAAAAAGAGTAAGAAGAAAGATGCAATATGTTGACGAGGTTCAGTCCAACTCCTTGGCTTACATCCCCGCTCCGACTTTTCGACCTCGAGATCGTCGGAGATTCACTAGCATTCACTTTCTACACCACAATGTCTTCTTCTTTGTTCAAGAGGTAAGGCACACATATTCTTACAATGAGCTCTCAAAACTTATCTAAACAATAACACAAGAATTCCCTCCAATTCTCTCTTCTTACAAAAGATGATGTTGATGTGGTCCCCCTACGTAGTCAGACACTTCAACAGAATTTTCCTACGGAGGTCTAACAAAGGGACCCATCTTTGTAATCATCTTTATTCCATAACAAAGAGAGCCATCGTTCTTTCCTCTACGTTCTTTTGTGTTCATTCGAAATCTCTCCCTCTTTTCGTAACAGATGCTCACACGTAGAAACTAGAAGAGCGAAGGGATGATTTGTAAAATTTAGCTTAAGAAAAATGCTTTGAACTTGAAGGAAATTCTAAAGTGATTTACCTTGCTTGGATAATCTTCCTTCAGCCTTTTGAATCCTTTTTATAGGTTTCTCTTGAAAATATGGCCGTTGTAAATTAATTTGAAAAGTGTTGTGCTATCACCTCTAAAATGATCGACCATTTTAGTTTCGATCATCCATTTTGAATAGTAACGATCGATCATTACTGTTTCGGTCATCCGTTTTATGAATGAAACTAGCCGTTGCATTTGTCTTTTCTACGCAGTTATCCGTTGATGGTAGTCCGTAGAAGGATTTATCCATTGCCGTTGCCTTTGCTCCCATAACGGTCGACCAAAGGTGATTCGGTCATCCATTTTAAAAATGTACGCGCTCTCTGTAATATGTGGTCATTCATGCAGTGACTTCGGTCGTCCGATTTTCACATTTTTGTTCTTTGTTGCTCAGAACGGTCGACCGTTACAGTTTCGATCATCCGATTTACAAATGTCTTTGTTCTCTGTAATTAGAGATTATTTCGATAGCAGCTTTGATCGTTCGTTTTAAATCATTCATTCTTTTTCACTCATAACGGTTGATCGATATAGTTTCAGTTGTCCATTTTGTCATTGATAGCCTGATAGATCTGTACTATTTTGTATATAATATTTTTGCATAATTATCCAAATGAGATGATTTTTTATTATATTGAAAGATAACAGAATTGTCTACAACTTTTATATTCATCATTCATCCAAAATCAAATGATATAATAGTCAAATATTCAATCAAAGTTTAGTGCATAAAATTGTCAATTTCAAATGAAACTTTTTTAGACCTTACTCATTTATACATAACGTTTCATACAAGTATCTAAATGAGATGATTTTTTTATTCTATGAAAAGATAACATAATTATCTACAACTTTTATATTAATCATTCATCTAAAATCTAATGAGATCATAGTCCAATATTAATTCAAAGTTCAGTACACAAGATTGTCGATTTCAAATGAAACATTTTAGATATTTATTCTTTTATACATAACTTTTCATATCAGTATCCAAATGAGATGATATTTGATTTTATGAAAAGCTAACAATTTTATTTACAACTTTCATGACCTCTTATCCCAAATCGATTGATAAAGTAATCAAATATTAAATGAAAGTTCGGCACATAAAACTATCAACTTCAAATAGAACTTGTCGACTTTCACTATTTTAGGCATAATTTTTGATAAGGTTGTACAAATGAGTTGATTCTTAATTTTATGAAAAGATAAGAGGATTATATATAATTTTTATATTAATCTCTTTATCCATTCAAATATTAAGTGCAAGTTTAGTACATAAAGATATCAAATTCAATTTTAACTTTTTCAAGCTTCACTTGTTTAAACATAATTTTTTATGTGGTTGTCCCAATGAAGTGATTCTTAATTTTCTATAAAGATAAGAAAGTTATCTATAACTTTAATATTCACCTCTTAATGTAAATCTCATGGTAACATAGACAAATATTAATTAAAATTTTAGTGCATGAAGTCATTCATTTCTATTTAAATTTTTTCGACATTTTAAATATAACTCAAATCTTTTGAGCTTTGTATTATCAAAATATAATTATATAGGGAATAACAACTTTGCTCCAACAAATATAGCAGCGATGACCCGTGAAGGCTATACAAATATCTATCGCAATTTCGAAAGTATATTAGTATTTAAAAGGATATTACGAAAGTATAATAGTATTATAAATTTGAATGCCTAAACAAATATCTATCGCAATTTCGTTTGTTAATTTATTATATGTTATGATTCACTTTTTAACATGTACTTCACATTAAATTGAAATAACACTCAAGAATGGCCTAATTCTGAGAAGAGCTGGACTTGATGTGCTACCTCTATGGGTGTTCACGGGTCGGGTCAAAGGGGTGTTCACGGTTGGCCGGGTCGGGTCGGGTCCCATCATATTTTTGGCAGCGACCCGAATCGACCCGACCCGGGCCGGGTTGGGTCAGGTGGTCGGATTATCCGACCACCCTTTTTTTTAATTTTTCGTTTATTTTTTTAATATAAAAAATATTTATTATTTTATTTTTAATACAAAATAAAGTATTTTTAAATACCAAAAATATTTTTTTAAATATCTATATACTTTTCTACATTTAAAATAATTTATTTCATATTTTTTTAGATTTTAAATGATATAAAACTATACATTTAACTAAAAAATAATTAAAAAATTAAAAAAAGACCGGGTCATCGGATCGGGTCAACTCGGGTTGAAAAATTCCAATCCGAACCCGACCCGATCCTTGGTCGGGTCTTGGTCGGGTCGGATCGGGTCGACCACCGACCGACCCACCCGATCCGACCCGATCCGACCCAAAAGGGGTCGGGTCGGGTCGAATTTCCGGATTCACCGGGTCGAGTGACCACCGACCTCCGGCCCGACTCAAAAGGGGTCGGATCAGGTCGAATTTCCGGGGACCCCGGTGAACACCCCTAGCTACCTCGTCTTGTGTTGGATCTTATTTGCTGGACACATTACATAACAAATGCCCGTACGGACGGTCCGAAAATAGTTTCGCATGGGTACATGTCCATGTGTGATGTAATTAACATACATTACATCCGTAGTCTAATTTGGTGCCAAAATGTTCCGATCGATTAGTCTTCGTCATCGGTGGATCTTCTAAATAGAAGACTTTTTTTTCTCACTCTCTCTTCTTTTAGGTTTCATCTTGTAATTGAGTGCAAGTATATGATACACCCCATCCACATTGTTCTGTTCCAACATGGTGGCACCCCCACCACGCATAAAATTATGTCACACCAAAACCTAATTAGTGCCATCAATTTCTAATCCAAAAATAAATAAAAATAAAACAAGCAACTCGCTAGCTAATACACATTAATTAATCGATATAAATCTGAATGAGAGCATTTCTTTTCTTATTAATACGACGGGTCACAAGAGTATGGATAAAGAATATTAGTGATTCTAGCAAAATAAATAAATAAATGAATTCAAAGAAAACATAGTAATAATTTCTTAATCAAAATTACTTGCTAATACATAATTCCAAGGCAATGTTACTTATATATATATATATATAATACTTCGTTAACATTTTAATTCGATCCACTGTCAACTTAACAGATGTGACACATCCACATTAAGGATGCCACCACCAAGTCACTGTGGTGGAGACCTCTATTAGGAAGTAGGAACCAGCATCTAATTCCAATTCAAAAGATATCATTGACCGGTTCTACAATATTTTTTAGAGAATAAAAAAAACTTTAGGCCGAGATGACTTTGCGTCTTTGCCAATTTTTTTTCGTTAAGACATTGTTAATCGTTTTATTAATCATTATCGATGAGTTCTTTTCTCGCTGTTTGACTTAAAAGAATATTATATAGTAAACTTGTTTAGAGAATTATTTTTTTATGTTTATTTATGTAAAAAGTAAATTCAAAACTATATGTTAGGAGATGGTTGAGGAGGAGAAAATATCTTCTTATTTCCAGCTAAGGAAACTTTTTTTTTGTTCCAATTGAATTTCATCCTACAAGCACTTTCTTTCATGTACTAGCTAGCTTTCGATGCAAGTCCTGTTCAACCCTCTCTCTCTCTCTCTCTCAATTATTCGATTAGATCAATCACCCAAGGAATCAAAGTTTCATCCTTTTCGGGACCATAAGGTCGACCAACTAGTTCATTAATGAATTCTACAAATTTTTTATCATATTTGGAATATTAATAAAAAACTATATATATACATATGATATTTAAGTCATAAATAATATTTTTAAAACATAGAGGATGTAATTTCGACAATATAGAAAATGAAATACTTCTTAATAGTTGTAATGCTTCGAAATTCAATTCCGTCACGTGACGATATATCCTTTCGGTCGTTATTTTTTTTTTGTCTTTCTTTGATTTTTTATTAACCCAAATGTTCAATAAGAGTGACAAATAAGCGAAGACTTAAATAATAAAATATTACAATAATATGAACAAACGCGGAAGCTAAATGAATAAAAAGTACATCAATGTATCACATAAGGCATATAAAGATTTATGCCATAATACAATTTTATAGGTCTCATCCAAATGAAAATATAACTCGATATACTGAAAGGTAAATACTTCATCTAGACCCTACGATAACCATGTGCACACGCTACCAAGCTATAGTCATCACACATCCGACTTAAGTACCTGTGGGGATCACACAGAAGAGCAAGCTCAACCGTTAGCATAAAGTTAAATGTGAGTTCATATAAATTATAGATTAATTCCATAAGAATAAGCATGAAGTAAACATGAAGATCAAGTGTAAGCATAAATCATAATAGAGGAATCGATAAAAGAGATCCTAATTCATGCTTTTTTATTCTTTTTCTTTCATATTCGTGTTCATATTCATTGTTCATATTTATGTTCATAAGGATAAAATCATTAATAATTCATATTCTTTCATCTTACCTATAAGTTGGGAGAGCTCTTCACTTTTAGAGAACGCCATTACAAAACACATAACTATCTAAACCATAGTGAACTGAGAGATCAGTGTCACGACTAATGTCTCATCCAACAAAACAACCTCATACAAGGGAAAATATTTGTAGGAGGGAAACTCCCATACACAAACTCCCACTTCTCTCTCAATTATTCGATTAGATCAATCCCCCAATGAATCAAACTTTCATCCTGTTCGGGACCATAAGATCGACCAACTAGTTCATTAATGAATTCTACAATATCTGTCATATTTGGAATAATATATATATGAATAATTAATTGAAAAAACTATATATATAACAGTGAAGATATTTAAGTCATAAATAATATTTTTAAAACATAGAGGATGCAATTTCGACAATATAGAAAATGAAATACTTCTTAATATATAAATATAAAATTAATAAAAAAGACTCACAGTAACATTCCAATAAATGAATTTAAAAATCCACCTAAGAAATATAAAATAATTTATCACAATTTAAAAAAAAAATCCGATCCTTAACAAAAGAAAAAAAACATTTTCTCTATAAATTACACGTCTATACAAATCGTTTTGCCCGCTGGACACAACACAGATGTTTTTTTTGTATGAAATATATTATAATAAATAAAATAATACATTTTTATTTTTTTTCTGTGAAACTTAAATACGTTTTATTAAAAGTTAAAAGCACGATGGATATTAATTTCTTGAGTCCGTGGAGTCTTATCACAATAAATTTATCAGCGCATTTGTAACATCACGTACTCATATTTTATAAGGACGATTTGACTGCATAATGACACCAAAAAGAGGAAAAAAACACTAGGAAATTTTTACGCAATGCTGTATACGTCAGTGACCAAACTTTGATATCCCCCAACTCCTCAAAGGTGCCTCAAATGGGATGCATACCAAAGTAGTCCATTCCAAAGTGCTACGTGTAGTCATGCGAGAGACATGGAGGAGGAGAGAGAGAGGGGGAGATGATCTCAAATCAAGAGTAAAATATTGGTCAATTTGATCCAGAATCGCCGGTACGGATAGACAGAGAGTTTGCTCGGCCCATAATGGAGATATTGTGAGACAGGAGGATCTCTTCGCCAGTGTCATGAGTATCCACAACCACGTCTCTCTCTCTCCCTCTCTGTGTGACGTGACCAATTATGATGCTACAACATTCATGTTTGAACTTGAACAGGAGCTAGATAACAGACTCCTCTCCAACTCCCAAAGGTAGGAGAAGACCTCTCTCTCTCTCTCTCTCTCAGACACATAAAATAAGATCGGGGGCCACGGGGAATTGACAAAGTGGTTCAGTCATGCGGGGAACAGATCTAGCTGTCTTAGTTTGTGCATTCCTATATATGCTGCCCTGCACAGAATTATCTAAACATCATCTACAATTTCTTCCTCTTCCGCTCACCCAAACCATCAAAATATAATATCATCTATCCATGATCTCTCTCTCTCTCTCTCTATATATATATATATTAAAATTCTGATCAGAGTTAAGTTGGTGATCTTTGTTTAGCAACCCAACCCGTTCAATTTCCAAGCCAATCACCTTCTTTTACCTCCACAGCAAAATTGCAGAGATCTCGTTTTCAGAAGAAGCATGTGGGGATCCGGGGGTTAATTGGCAAAAATCCAACACTGTTTTTGTGTCCTTGTGTTACTTCCCCGCATTTTCCAAATGCTAAATTAAATTCGAATCGATTCAAACGAACCAACCAAAAGGTGCATGCAGAGTCTGACGATTTTTTTTTTCAAAAAAAAAGTGCTAGCTGCTGAATTATTATCACCAAACTTAAGGTTGAGAGAGAGAGAGAGAGAGATGCATCAGATTTAACACCTCGCCTGTGGAGTGTGGACACTGTAACACGATGCCTTCATACACATGACTCGTGCTTAAACAGCGTTGACTTCTTTCTAATAGAGAACCATAGATATTAATGAGACTGTAATGGCAACAAATTAAGTGGCCTTTGTGAGCAAAAATACGAAGATGATAATTTTGAATTTGTTACAAATTTGGTTGGAAGAAAAATAGGCGTCATTTATTATCTCGCCCGATGGTTCGCCGTAGTGGTACTCCTGTGTGCACTTACTACAAAAAAATAAGAAAAAAAATGGCAAGAAAGAAGTGTAAAAAAAAGGGCAGTCGACGTATATAGTACCAGTTACCGACGCCCTCTTACGCCACTAGCTGGCTAGCCACGTATCAGGACAACAATTAGAATTCAGAAGCATGTAAATTATGATGTGTGGCCCGCTACAAGTACTCAGGGTCACGTGGGATGCCTAAAGAGTAAAGAGAGAATAAGAGAGATAGCGAGAGAGATCTACCCAAAATTCGATTACAGTGAAGTCTAACTCTCTCTCTCTCTCTCTCTCTCCCCCCTGCACCTGTTGCCTGCCCTCCATCAAGGGGTAGAAAAAGATAACAAAAGTTTCTGCAAACTAAGTCGGCTTGAGAGAAGGATTTTGACGAGCTGAACTCTTTGCCTGCAGAAAGTTTAGACGAGAAAGCGGAGGAGGTTTGAAGATGATGCACCGAGTCTGAGCATGCATGGAGTAACAGAACCTCCCTCGATTCCTTGTACACCCACTTTACATTATATATTACATTACAAAATATATCGAACTCCACCATGTACGTAACGTACCAACATGCACAACATGCAAAGTCAATCCAAGAACAAAGCTCCCTCCCTTCGGGACCCAAAGTTTTGATTCCTCTCCGTAGACTCTCGTAGACTGACTGACCACAGTGTCGACAAAGCTCAGCAACCCAATCCAAGAACAAGATCACTCGATCTGCCTAGCTAATGAACAACTTAAATGTTGGACAAGAAAGAAGAAAGATAAGAAAAAAGTAAGCTACAAGACAATCAAAAGATGGACTCTGTTGGAATTCACTGCTCCAACTCAGGATAATAGCGTTCATGAACGCTGCTAGAGCCTTAAGGAGAGGTCGAGCATGGCATCGTCTTCTTCAACGGGAGCAGTCGCGCTGCAGCAGCCTCCCGTCGTCGTGATGGCGTGGGAGCCCCTCTTCCAGTTGAGCAGGTCGACGGTCTCATCGTAGCCGGCCGAGGGGTCCGCTGCGGCGCACATTGCCCGGCTGCTGCTCACGGTGGCCAGCAAGTGGTGGTCGGCGTCGAACCGGGGCACTCCGTAGGAGTACTGCAACGCCTCGGGGCTCTGATCGCGGAAGGAGTAGTTGGCCGGGGGCGCGGTGCCGGACTTGCAGCCGTGCGAAGCGATGGGGAGCGAGGTCGACGTCGGGCTCAGGACGGCGCCGGAGGCTAGACCGCCGCCGGGGATGCCGATGGACGCGAGGTAAAGGTGGGAGGACCACCCGATGCTCCTTTCCTTCTTGTGGGCGTTCTGGTGGCCTCCCAGGGCCTGGGACTTGAGGAACTTCTTGTTGCAGAAGAGGCACGGGAAGAGCCTGACATCCTTGGCCCCGCCGCCGCCGTCTCCGCCGTCGCCGCTGCCGGAAGATGGCGAGGAGGGGGCCAAGGTGAGGGAAAGATCAACGCCGGAGAGCGGAGACTGCGGCGACGGCGGCGGCGACGCTTGGTCCCGTGGAGACTTCATCCTTCTCTTAGTCCCTGGCGGAGGCGGAGTGCCCTTTCTTCTTCAGAGGAGAGCTCACTGCGGTGGATTCCTTCCCTCTGCTGCTCGCGTGCCCCCAGTCAATAGCAATGGCATATCACCCCAACATGCACATGACCACTGATTACCCAATCATAGTCACAGCGCCCACCATTTCCCCCCCTGCTTTTTGTCCTGGGCCAATCATCCTGCAGACACACACGGATTGCCCCAATGTGCGACACTGTGCCCGTGCTGCTGCCTGCAGTATAAAATTTGTGATTTGGCCACTGAAGTGAGCCAACAACTCAAAAACTTGGGCGTCTCTAAGATCCTGGCCATCCAACATTCTTGACTTGGGCTCAAGCGAAGCATCATCTCATGGCTGAAACAGTCATTTTCCATCAGCTCCTCAGAGGGCGCTCACGTGAAGTGAAGTGAAGTGAATTGAACTAAGTGAAGAGCCCAAATGATGTAATAAGTTTGCATCTTATTTACGGGGAGTACTAAAGAGCTCGCGTGGTCACGTTGGTGTGGATGTTGGATCCATGCAGTGATGACTGGTGTTTCTGGTGGCAGATCACTGGGGGTCCCCATGTTTTCCTCCCTCCTCCAGGTCATTGACAAATCACAATGAAAGCAAATTGATTGCAAACTGTTAAGAGAGAAACGTGAAGGCCCCTGAAAGAATCCAAACTGAAGCTGTCGACACCTCCCAGTTTTTTTAACCCTTGCACACACTCAGGAATCCGGACAAACCAGTCCGAGTCTGGTGAGCTGACGAGTCAGGAACCGCGAGGTTTATACCAACTGATAAAGAGTTTCTGCCTGCGGTGCAAAAAGCAGGAAAAAAAAAAGAAAGAAAGAAAGATGAACGCCATGGGTGCCAAGGATTTGACCATGCGATTGCTTTCTGAAAGATAGCTTCAGAGCAAACTACTGTCGACAATGATATGTCAATGCTGAATCCAACTAAGGATGCCCTATGCACTCTACGAGCTGCAATTTCGGGTGGGGTTTCGAGCCACCCAATCTCCCGTTGGAGAGCACTAATAAAGTCTTGGTTAGAGAACAGAAACAAGTGGGCTGTTAGGTACTTGTTCTGCCCCCATCATTCTTGGAAGGATTAACGTTAAAAACGCATTGATGGTGATCAAGCCCTATGACAAGATAATTTCACCTACAGAATTATCGTGGCTGCCTGTGACGAGCACCATGTTCTGTGTCGATTGCATCTTTTAAAGTTGTCTAGGCCGAAATAGCAAGGACCGCTGCTGCCCACAGCCTTCATGATGTCCCCTTCTGTTTGATGGAGTCGTGCAGTGGTCCTGTCTTAAATAGTTTTTGTATGCATTCGGCTCTTTGTTGTGTTCTACTTCTACATGGCAAAGCTTAGTTTCATCTGTAAAGATGAACTGATGCTATCAGATATACTAGCAGTTAGGGGAAAAAAGAGAACGGATTTTTATGGGCCACAAAGAAAGGACTACTAAAAGATTGATTGAAACAAGGGGTATATCTTAAGGAATACGAGAGAATAAGGATTATGGAGCAGTTGTTAGGTAAAATAACCCTTGAAGTGTCCAAGTTAAGCCAGACTGATGGAAAGTACTATTGCAAGAGAAACATGCTGCTCTCACTCTCACTCCTCATGTGCTTCCCTCCATCCATCTTCGAAAAAGTTGAGACCCAAAATGAGATTGAAATTTCAGAGTCGGATAAAAAGGAGGTTTACTATTAATAGCACATTCAAAATACAAGCTTAGCCGAGATCACCAATGACAGGGGAGGGCCTGCCGTAAGTGGTGGCACTAAAGCTAGCATAATGATTAATATGCCAAAAAAGGACCAGAAAACACAAAAGTAGTCATGAGGCATGCTTAACACTGATGCCTAAACGTAATAAACCAAGTTTAGATATCAACTAAGTGTATTAAGCATGAAATTGAAATAATTTCAACAGACTACCAAAAATACAAAAGAGAAAAGAATAAAGAATAGCAATTAAACATAAAGGACAAAAAAGTAGATGAATGATAGATGCATCTACAAAAGCAAATGTGCCAACACAAGGACTGATTAAATGAATGGAATTTTCAGAGGACAGAGAAAAGTAATGGTAGGGAATTAATGCTACAAGACATTATAATCATAAACAAGAAATGTTTGATATAATGGTGAAGCAAGAGCAGCCAAAAACACCCAGAATATCTGGCAAGGGGATAACAAGTTCAAATCAGCAAGAACAGATCACTAATGCAGTAAGGCCTAATCATTATGCAACTTTTTTGGAACTAACGAAATTTCTTCAACTCTAGTTGTTTGTTAAGAGTTTAAAATTCAACTTCAACGTGAAATGTCTGGTGAATATTTCCCATCAAGATAAGAAATAACGATCTTGAAAATCCCATGACAACAACTGAGACCATTTCAACTAATGGTCTCTGAAGTACTCTTGCGAGATGACAGGGACATTTGTTTGGTGGGGCTGCCACAAAACAAAAGCCTTTTAAGTCAAGAAATTTCAATATTTTAAGCTTTATTTACAATATCCTTAGCTCTAAAGCAATACAAATCAGAAAAAAAAAGCATTATCAAGATCACATCTATCTAACATAAGTGATCCAGAAACAATTTAGTGACTCCAGAAAGCCTGGGAAAGTGGAAACAAAACACAGGAAATCACCATCACTTTGAATGCGCAAAACGATCAGCAGTCAGCAGAGCAACGGCAGCTTCTCTCAAGTCTATACAAAGTTGCAAAAAGCACAAGATGTAAATTCGTATTCAAAAAGATATGGGAACCGTTGGGGGCCAGGACCAGATTGCAAGGTTGTCAGAACTGGATCTCGACCCATAAAAAATCTCTAGTTCAGCTTGGACCAGTTGAACCAAGTGCACCGAAATGATCACACAAAACTAAAACATGATCTACAATTTGGATCACAAAAATGAAAAATAAGATTTACTCTTGAACTATATTAATTATGGTCCATTTGTACTAAATGATATAAGTAAACATGCAAAATTAATTTTAAATATCGTGGATGATTAAAATTAATTTTAAAAAAGAGAAGAAAGTGAGGAAATGGATGGCCTCAAAGACTCGTCCAAAACTCAATGCTTTGAGGCCCAATTTCGCAAAGTCCACTGGATCTTTTTTTTTTTCTTTTTCTTTGGCAATGAACTGGACTGAAGAACAATGGGTTCAGCCATTTGACCAGTTCTAACCGGTCGAACATCTCTGGAATCTGGGGTCATATTAAGTTCAACTATCTTATTTACTTTTCATGTGATTTCGTATAGTTCTAAGTGCATAAAAGATCAATATGTCAAAATTAAAGGGGAAAAATCATTTAATACTAAACACATGATAGAGTCTATGTGTAAAAGTTTTGTAAAGTCAACATGATTTGTGATCATATTATGGAAACCATACTCATAATCTAAAATTGTAAAAGAACTAGTTCTTGGTTTGGTTCATGTAGGAGAAGAGGAGCACACACGAAACATAAGTGAGCCTCTGACCCCCCATATACCCATTGTCGGCGCCTTCCACCCTCAACTCAATAAATCCCTCTCTTCCATTGATCGTCACAAATCCAGCCAAATCCCAGTCCCTCTAACACCCCCAACAGTGCAAAATGTCTCCATCTCTTTTTAGAACTCTTGGACAAATATTGTAAGAAAGAGCCATCGCCTACCCACGTAGATCTCGCCAAGAGAGCTCCAGGCGATCTAGAATGCGGTCACAGAGGAGATAATGATTTCTCTAAAAGATATCACTGCTCAATTGTCAGAACACAAAAAGGAGTTGATCTACCGGTTTGGCGAAAACAACCTTGCAATGGACAACCTATGTGGGAGCTACCTAAACTATGGTCACTCAAATAACATCTGAAGATCGATCTGGGTAACAATTTCCTATTATTTTTTTTGCTAACCAAGAGGAGAATGCATGTACTCTTGTGTGGGTCGTAATTTATGGTGAACACCTGCTCCACGTTACACTACCAATGCCATTTTTCAGGCTTTAGGAGGTGAATTCGACGCTATTCTTGGTGTGGATTTAGATCTCAAGCCTGCCATTTCGAATTGTGTAACATTATATTTTTTTAGGATAGCAAAACACTTTGGTTCACCTATCCGTCCGCAACGTTACCCCTCGCCGTTGAGGGCTGCCAAGCGACTTATGTCTACGCCGATATGGATCTTTCTTAGCCAGTAAAATAGGGGATCTAGATATTGACCCCGTATGGACCCATGTTCTTCTAATGAATCACCTATGAAAACCTTCCTACGTTTTGTTTTCATTGTGGACTCACCAACCGCCTCGAGCTATCATATCACTGGAGAAAATGAAGAAATCAATCGTCCGAAGTCAAGTAATGTTCTCTTATATGGTCCATGGCGAGGAACTAACAAAACGTGACCAGATCAACAATTGCTGACGCTCCCAATGTGATGCTCCTGAATCTCAACCAACCATTGCAATGGATGGATAATGAGATCAATCATAGTATTTGGGGGGAGGGGGGGGGCACTTTACAGTTGGATCACACATCTGCACACGCACTCACAACGGTCAAGATTAGATGAGCGCACCATGGACGACCACGGATTTCCCACACTCAATGCTGAGCAATCCAACGATGATTCCCTTATCCTATTTTCTACTTGGTGTGATCCTAGAACACATGGCCACACTGGCATCATAAGAATAGACCTCACATCGAGTTTCTCTGATCAATACATGTGTCTCTACTAACCTTCTTCGACCAAGATATTCCCCCCTCACAAGTGCCTTAAAACTAGCTGCATAGAGTCACGGTGGAGACCCTCTCCATCTCAAAACCCTAGAGTTGCTTCATTTGTCGAAGCAAGAATCATCTCTTCCTCGCACATCCTAGGGCCCCTTCCCTTCAAATATCCTTCATCGGCTCCAATGGTCCTACTAGCAAACCACACCTCCCTTGAAATCAAGTTTTATAGATCTTCGAAGTGCCAACCACTAGTGATTGTTCATTGGTCTCAACTAGGGATTTCTTGGAGGATGCAACCCTTATGGACAAAGAAATGGATAAGAAGGAGCTCCAAGACCCCAACTTACTCATCTCCACCACAAAGAAGCAACCTCAAAGGAAGAAGACGACTGTACCGAACAAGGAGCCCCTGACCTTCAAATTAAGGAAGGAAGCCTTCGGAGAAGAGCCACAATAAATATGTCTTACGATGATTCACAGAGGGTATTCTTGAGCTTGAAGTCTGGGGTATGCTTATGAGAATCAAACATTGCATTTAAAGGGATTTCCAAAAAATCAAGATAGAGACTGACCCAGAAGTGCTAACCAACATCATTCTCTCCAAATATCTTAGGCCGTGGCACTATGATAAAAAAACATACTCATGTATCTATTTCATTGGGAGGTTAAACATTCTTATAGGGAGAGAAATAGACCATTTGATTTTTTTGGCAACTTTTGATCACTAAGTTGAAAGCGACACTTTTTGAGAGCAAGATCCTCGGAGTCTCCTCCAAATATTATATCAAGATCTATCTAGCATTTTCACTAATAATTAAGTTACTTTGTTTAAAAAGTAATAAAAAGTTCTTATTCTCCAATTAATGAACCTACAAAAATTAAAAGATTGAGTCATTGTCATTGAAAATCAGAAATATAGTTTTGAAAATGATGCAAATCTTGTTGTCAATTTATTTCTAATCGTGGTTTAATTTTAGAAACACAAAAATAACACTTAAACAAGAAGATCAATCAAAGTTGCAATTGCTATTTTCCTTGGCTACAACGAAGATTAGGTTTTTTTCATACCGTGTACAACTCTTTTGCATTTTTTTTTTCAAATTTTTGGTTAGATTTCCCAAGTAAAGTTTAAGAATTATTTGTTCAATAAAAATTAGGTGCAAATAATTTTCTTTATGCCAGAACTTGGATGAGTGACTTAATTTTTTTAGGAGCACTATGATGCTTTGTGAGTTGCCACATATCAAGTCCACAAACAAATATTGAAGTCCATGCATCAAATCTACACAAATATTTACAAGGTAATGAACTTTTATATATCAAGTTTCATTAGAAGTATTTTATTCCCATGACATGAAAAATATGGACAAAGGGCATGGAAGAATTTTTTTTGGAAGGGTGCAAAATTTAGTTTAATATAAAAAGGTGCAAACTCATAGGTAGAAGATAAAAATTATTTAAAATAGAACAAAAAAATAAATCTAATGATTCAAAATTCATGACAAGGAGCTTATGGATTATTACTTTAAAGTTGCACCCAATTGTAATTAAAAGAAAAGATTTTTCACTTGGAAATAAATTTGGATTTAGGAATTTAATTTTTTCCTTAATTAAGTACAAATTCAGAGCAACTTCTTAAAATCTTAATGAAACATGATGAAGAGTGGATTTATAATTCAAGTGCAAAAGTTATTATTTCTAGACAATGAGATAGATAGAGTATTGAAATTATTCTATACAATAAAAACCATGTAGGATACATGTCATTATCTTTAAACCATAAATTATGACGATAATAGAAATTTAGACTTTGTGACATGTTATATGTTAACTTTAACTTATATGCAAGAACTATAATTCAAGAGCTAACCAATGATCCAAAATCTTTAATGCACTTCATTTTAAATTTTCAGAAATTAGATTTGTACTATATTTGTCAAATATAAGTGTGAAGAGACATTTCTTGAACATCTTTTTTACTACTATAACATCCAAGGTTAGTTCACCACAAGGTTGATGCATTACACCTATTGGAGTAGTATGTTTGTCATTACCTATAGCTTATTATCAAGGTTGTCAAAATCTCGACCTACATCTTAAGATCTTTATTTTACTTTATCTTTAGAATTTTATGTGTATAATATTAATATGATCTCAATTTTGTTCACATGTATTTTGGCTTAAGATTCAATAAAAAACTACTTAGTGAGATGTAGTTTAAGATTTAAGTGCAACACATTTATCAAAAAATATTTATTTTTCAAAATATATATATTTTTTTATTACAAGATAGAATCTTATGATCCTCTTCAATGGAGACGCTCTTCAATATTTGATGACAAATTCGGATGTCCTAATAACTCAAGTATAATTATTAGGATGTTGGCATTATTGTTCGAGGAAACTTCCCAATGTGATGATCCTTAAATGACATTCACAACTAGCTTACAATGGAAGATGCCACCAATAGGATGGATTAAACTTAACACTAACAATTTTGTGAGAGGCAACTTTTCCTTAGCATGTGCTGATGGGTTAATAAGAAATGACAGGGGGAAATGGATTATGAGATTTATTTATAATTGGAATGACATCTTCGCTTTTAGTTGGGTCATGTGATATCAAGGTTTCTTAGAGTTAGCATTGGATCAAGGATTCATGCAAGTCGTCCTTGAGGTTGACTCTATGGAAGCTCTTCATTTTCTTGATCTAGATTGTGTAGTGCAAGAATGACAAAGGGGTTTATGTTAAAAGACTAGAGATCATTTTTATAGAGATTGTGGTAGGTAATCATGCAACATGTATACAAGAATGACAACCAATGTATGCGATGATCAATTAGTCAAACTCTCGTAAATTCTCAAGAGGACTATAATTTTTTCTTGTGCCAACAACTCTGTTGATACTCGTTGATCAAGAAGGTAGTATTCTATGGCCTAGATGACCACATCAAACACTCCAAAAATGGTAAATACATGTAAATAAGCAAAAAGTAGATGCTTGAAACTTACATGCATCATGATAATATCACCGATGGAGCATTATAAGTAATAACAATAATGATGCATTCATTTGAATCATGGCCAAATATGATAAGAATTTTGCAAATGTAATTCCTTATGTCACTTTTAAATTTACAACATTTGAATCATTTGGCCTAATTTCTCTTCATAAATAGGTGGATAGAGGCAAATGAATATTTAATTCCCTATCATTTCAAAGAAAAATTGTTTGATGGAGTGTACATTTTTTAAATTCAAGTTATTTTAATTTAATTGTTCCACATCTAGCTAACAATGAACATGATTCCCAACTCATCTGAATTAGAAAATTAGACCAACAATTAACAAAAAATATTGTTGCACAAAATCTCTAATTTCTTATCATCCATCACTTTTACATTTTGATTTTGTATCACTTATTTTGTGTTTTCCACTCATAACACACACATTGTAAATGAACTTTTCTAAGTTTATTAACTATTATACTATTTTCCTAATATGTACACTTGTTGTATCAAGGATAGACACCCATCAAGTAGGCTACCATATGCAATCCAATTCAATAATGTTCAAAGTTGTCTAATTCCATGCAATGTCATAATGATTCTCAAAACTCTCGTGTTAAAGATACATATCGATACATATATGTCGGAATTGTATCTAATATTCAATTCGAGCATCTTTCTTTAATATGTTCCTAGTCTATTAGAAAATCTCTCTATGAACCTTATAATAATCTCATATTTATTATGAAATTAAAATTTTTGTTGAACGATTAAACTCCAAATAATCATACTACCAATTAATTTGAAATTTTGTTGTTGAATCACTATGTCAACTATGATGGTAATTTTGATAGTTTTCTGCATGTATATGTGACTCTTTCTTTAACATCCCATGACATAATGATTTTTCTCATCAGAATCAAGAAATAATCATTTAGCATAAAAAATTCATATATATGTTAGGGCACATGTCTATAATTAGATGAAGTTGGTGTCATCTCCTTGACAAGATAATTTAGACATAATTTCAAACTCAACAAAACAATTGAACTAAAGAAAACATGTGATTGCTAAGCAATGAAATAAATTGGTGGCCAATGTTAAGGGGAAGCCACAAGTCCTTTATCTTATTGATTTTTAGTTCAATCAAAACATGCAAACCAAGCAAAGTATCAAAGCTCATGATAACAAAACTATGTCTTGGGCATGTCCAAGTTTGTTGCTGCAAACGGAAGACCTTGTAGCTATAATACAAAGATGAATGTTGAGGCAAAGGGGTGACCATATGCAAGGGGAGAAGGGGGTGCTATAATGTGTTGGAGCATAAGAGAAAGTGAGTTGACCAACTAGAAATTAGTACCTTGACGACAATGGGTGGGATATGGTTTGGGAGAAGAGATAAATTGACGATGAGTTGGAGTACTTTGGGCATAACATAAGCAATATGAAAGGGCAAATTCATGTGTTTCACTATTATCCACAAAAAAATCATATTCTTGTTTAATTTATCATTTTTTAGTGTTTAAATAAGTCAAGAGGTAGAAACTCAAATAGATTCAAGGGAAATTTATTTTAAAAGATATACTAATTTTTTTTAAAAAAGGTCAAGTGAAGAAGTGATCATATTAAGTTATGATTTTGAAAAATGAAATTAATTTAGTTTTTATAATGATATCATCCAAGTTTTTGAATAAGTATACGATGATAGGTTAATATTCTTTTTTTCCAATTAGCATGTCCATTTTAGCTTGCAAATTGTACTTATTGAAATATCGACATTCAATAGGGCACACCTATCAAAATAAGGCACCACTTGTAGACAATGGAAAGTTAATCTATGCACTTTAAAAAGGAATTCAAACATGCTTGGAAAATGATAGTACAAGGCAACTTTGAAATTGTTTGTATGAGGGTTGAGCCTGGGGAGCTTGGTGAAGTCTTATTTGAGTAAAATTGAATTATAGGGAATCATAAGTTTATTTGTGGTGAATTGGATGGAGTGAATATTATCCCTTGATATATTTTTCCTACTTTATACATAAGTGAAAATGATTTTATAACAAAAATTACATCTCAATTGGGTCATATTCAACCATAAAGATTCATATTTTTTTTAAAAAAATATTATTATTTATATTTAATCTTGAATACATATCACAACTAATATATTTAAAAAGTAATAATAAACTAATAGTGATCATAAATTATTTAACTATTATTTATTTGAGCTATTATATTCTATAAAGTTAAACTATCCAAAATTGGGTTGATTGTTGAACTTTTTTTTCTTACACAATATTGGTCTTATTAGATTAATTTATTTAAAATTTACTCACTTTTAAAACCTTTCTTGTTTTATTTAATTTCTTTTATTTCCATATATTCTTCTTATTTTTTTTATCTCCACTAATAATTTTTTTCTTATATTGCCATTTCTTCTCCTTACTAATTATTTTTCTCTTTATATATATTTTTGAACTATGTTAATGTATGACTACTTCTTGTCTTAATTCATACCCCTCTTAAGTTTTCTTTTCCATTTTTCCAACCACTTTCCATTTGGATTTTTCACAAATTTCTTGACCCCTGTTGTGGTTCAATTAGATTCTTATTGTTCCAGTTTGATGGTCGCATTGATTTTGAAGTCAAATCAAACTAAACTAAGCATCGATTCATGGTCAAACTAGCTAGTCCAGTTTGATTTTAATAATATTAATAAATGGAGAATAGATCTGGTGCTCCTCCGATGTATCCACCATCTTCTAAACAATCACCTTTCCTCTTTAATGGTTCTTTTTTTTTTTTCTTTCTCGATGACATGATTTATAGGGCTGATGAATTTATAACAAAATATCAAACTTACAACTTTGATATGTACATTACTATTCTGGCATCCAGATTTTTAATAAGATAAATAAAACAATATTTATTTATTTTATTCTAAAAGTAAAGGATTTAATAGGAATAATATAATAATTTAAATTGGAGAAAGATAAAATAGATAAGAGAAGTTTGGATAGGGTTAAGATCAAGGATTTAAATTTAAGTTCAAATAAAAATTATCTTTAAGACTCATGATTACAATTATTTAAGAACTTTAGTTAAAGATTGACTTAAATAGAATAAGACCCCTATAAATTAAACTGACTCCTACATATTAGCACCATGTCTCCTCTAGTCTTCCTTTCATTCTCATGCTCTCCATGAAACAAAGTCACATTGCAACTTTGCTTGCACTTCTCATGACACCTGTATAAGACATAGAGGGAATTGTTTTGGGACTATTTAGTATGAAAATAAAGTCAGAATAAGATGATTATTCTCAATTTTTCATCCAAATGTCAATTTAAATAACACGTAGGGTCCACTCTTAATCATTGCAAGAACAATAAAAACTAGAAACAAAAGACTATTCTTTGCTCCCCTTAGAACAATATTACCCCCACTATTAGAATATTTGAGAACAAAGTATGGGCAAATTTATGATAGCCAAACAACCCCTTTGGGTACAATTCTTATCCTTCATCATCGGATATGATGTGACAAAGTAATGGCTTGGTTGCAACCTATCACAATTAGGTTCATCCTGGTTGACCTAGAAGCCGCAACCAAAGCCACAAATTTGATTGCGACTTTCTGGCTACGATCGCGAGAAAATTAATATTATTATAGGATAGATCTACAATTAAATTATTATTTTATTATCATTATTTCTCTTAAGGTTAGTATTATAATAATATTTTTAGTGAATGAAAATTGATTTGTTGTTTATGTAATTGAGTAATTTTGTTTCATCATTGAAAAGAGCCAAAATAGATATTTTTACCCTTACTTATCGTTTTGGGATTAGTGGATAATTATTATTGAATTGGTGATTTTACCCTTACTTATTTAATACAATAATAAAATATGAGAATATTTCATATTTCATATAAAACTAATTCTACCTTCATTTCTATTTTTTAATATTTCTACTGTAATAATGAAGTAACGGTGAAAATGCTATTATGCAATATTTCGACACCAATTTAATATTTTTTTCAGATGAAGCTAATGGATGGAAGAATGAATGATAAATATTCGTAATTTTATAATTTATAATTAAATATGAAAAAAAGGTTAAAGTCGAATGCCAGATGAAACAAAAAAATATCATCATCACAGTTGGAGGTATACACTATGCGAGATGTTAAATAAATATCGATGTTGGGCCATGGAGAACGAAAGCTAAATGCAAATTTGAAGCCCATTTAGGCCCATTAAACGGCCCCCCAAATGTTATTAGCCCAATATGGGAATTTTTTTTTGCATTTTCAGCGAGACTCGAGTAAATAAATAAAATGGTACGCAACTTTCACAATAGAAAATTACGTCACTCTTCAGTCATCGTGACCAATAGCAATGCCACAAAATACAATAAACCGAATTGAAATCTCAATTTAATGGACACGTATATGATGCATCACACAGACGGCTGATTAAGATAGTGAAATTATTAGACACGTCGAAGCCATCAAATGACACTTAAAATTAAATAGATTATCTTGGGTGCCCCTTTATAATCGAAAATAGAAAAAAAAACAGATTTACTAGCAACAAGAACAATATGCCATCCCTTTTTCTTGTATTATAGAAATTGGATGGTGAGATATAGTCGGCAAACATAATTAAGCGAAGCTACGTAATTATGTTATCCCTTTTATCGACTGCGTTTATTCTGGCGTTCTTGATTAATGGAGTTAGCCATCAGATGTCATCTCATATAGGGACAAGGAAATTTGCAAAGGGAAATTTATGAATCAATCTCAATTATGAATAGCACTAGGAAGGGTAGGATAAAGTAATTATCTATCTATATCTATATACATATCCCAGCGATTGAGTCAGAAAGTCTACTGCACGACAATTTTTCATAATAAAACCATGAAAGAAATAAACAATATAATAAAAAGAACTACTTTCTTATATATAAATATATTATAAATATATGGCGAAGCTGACTCGAAAAAGAGAGTGGAGGATCGAATAGTTTGTTCCTGTACAAAGAAATTATTAGAATTGTGTTGGTGGTGCAATCAATAGGCACAGAACAAAACATGATATGGCCTCTACGATCCCTATATACTATATATCTATTGAGGTGGTTTGATTTCTGTTATGTTTCGTGCAGGTGTACTAAAGATATGGTAAGAATCTTCTCATTCTATCTAATGATTCATTGACAGGTGTCTCAAACCAGATACACGTGTCCCCCAAGCGGATGTGCCACCATTCAACCTATATATAGCTGCAAAAGGTGATAGTGGAAAAGAACGCACACGCAAAAGAAGTAACTACAGAACCCCTATATATAGCAATAGGTATATATCATAATGCACTTTAATTAACAGACGTCAATAGAAGCTTTGATATCTATTTTCTTTTGTAGTAGTATGTTATATATGTCCACTACATGTATCTTTTGTTGCTGCAAGGTGGCTAGAATCCCTTCCAAGACATAGGCGTTCATTGAGTGATACATATATGACAAGCTAGCTATGGCTGGCATATCCCCTCAGTAAAGCAGCTCCACAAGTACACAGAAAGGAGGGAGGCATGTGATAATGCCACCCAGGCCAACGTGGTGCCACGGGAATGGTCAGATAAACTAAGGGATCATCTAGCTACCTTTTTGAGTTTGATATGCAACATCGATCTATATCTTCCATTATGTGAAATGAGAGCGTGATACAGTGTCTCACTTCTTAATTTTCTTGTACTAAGCTTTGCATCTTTCTTTGTAATTGAAAAAAGAAGAAGAAAATATTTCATCACTAATGTTAGAGAGCAAATTAAGATATTAAGAGTTCAACATTCTTTTCTTTTTTCTTTTTTAATCTATTTTTTTTACAGAAATCTTATACATACATATTTTACATAGATTATTGTGAGCTCCAAGAACTTATATATATATATATATATATATATATATATGTATATGTAACGTAGCTATTCGCGCATCCTTATCTCATTGCATGCAGATAAAAAATTATGTATATATATCAGATATACATAACAGGTAACGCTCGAATTATTGAGGACGATAACTTTCGACAAGCACAAGACAATAAAACATGCATGCATGCACGCACTTGAATCATTGTTGCGCACGTTGACTTTGACCGGACTAGTCCCAGATGTTGGGAGAGGCAGGCAACTAAACAAATCAATTAACGCCAAGCGGCAAGCACACGACAGAGGCGGCCAAAAGAGAGGACGCGTCGGATTGCAGTGGAGGTCGTCGTCGTCGACGACGACAACGACGACGCCGTCGCGGTCGTCGTCGTCTCGTCGTCCTCAGGGAGCTTCTCCTGCGGCATTGATTTTGGTGTCGTAGCAACGTGGCGCTGCGTCGTCTGTCTATATAACCATCGGGTCAGGGGGACCCAAATGGCGTCACGTCACCACCACTCGCATGCAGGAACGCCACATTGTAGTAATGTAACTAACGTAACGTACAGGTTCTCTACATGCATGTACATAGGTTTAATATAATTAATGAGGAATTAGACCTAATTAATTGGCCATATATTGAAGGTATATACGTGCGCGTCAAATTAACAACAATCCAGACAATGGAGCACTTAATTCAAGATTTACTCAGGAGTTATAAGTTCGAATTTCCTGAAATTGTCAATCCTCTATCACCATGGAGAATAGGTCAATAAGAAGCTGGTAGCTCTCATTGATCTACTGCATGCAACCAATATTAATTTAGGGTTTGTGGACGCTGATCAACACACCAGGGCAGGAATGTATCACCAGCTGATCTTGTCATCCTTCAGCATATATATATATATATATATATATATATATATATATATATATATATATATATATATATATATGTATATATATATATATATATATATATATATATATGGCTGACAACTAATGCACGTCAGAGTTAATCAATCTGGTTGAGTACATCAAGGTAAGTGTTCCTTGTTGATTGAAACCTCTCTTTATTAACCGCATGCAAATGATGAATCAATCTTTTCAGATTTGCAAGAAATTAGGTCCGACCTGAACAGTGAATCAGGTATCTTGCGTCACGTTGCGCACACGATCGAGCTGACAGGCGTGCAAATTGAGTCCGGTCAGTTTGAGTCTTAGAGTCAACTACGTCACACAAAAAGGTTGGATTGCTTTCTCTTACGACCTAACTCAACCAAAAGTTGTCGCTGAATCACGATTACTTTAGATCGAGTATATACGTGCATTAAAGCTATCAGAAACACGCATACATATATCAATTAGGAAGGGAATATATATAAATTAAAGTAGTCTTCATCAAGCGTGGAATATTTAATTTCAATGCTTGGTGTTAAGAGTTACAAGTATGGTATGGAGATCGTGTAGTTATCTCTTGGCCGAAAGCATCGTGATAAGAACCAAAGAATAAGCTAATCGCCAACTTTGGTCAGGATTAGCTTGTCTAACTTCCACATTGCATCATTAAATTAAGAAAGCTTTTGCTCAAATTGAGATCATGTGCTGCGTGCAAATTTAAATGATACCGATAGAGACGAATCTGCAAAGGCGTGAGTAGTTGAAAATGTTGTGAACAAATTTTCGTCTTTGTATACTAATGGATGAAAAATTTATCCACCTAACTACATCCATTGGCAAGTTATTGAAAAAGGTTAACCCTAAAAAAATATATATAGCAGTAAAAAAAAAGAGAAGAGAATAAAAAGAAAGAGAACGAAGAAGATGACGTCTAAAGTTGACAAGTACGTCTTGCATATGTATAATGAATTAAATATGTTACTTTTGTACGTACACTAGTCATCCGTGAGATCATAAAGATCATAAAGCAATGTTAATCAATAAAAATTCTTCGCCACTTTGGAACCACTAAGGAAGTAAACTAAATTTATAGAACTGGATAACTTGAGAGTCTTGAATTGTTTAACAAATTATAGATTTGCTCATGAGTTGTCAGCTTGTCATCCAATTGAAAAAAAAAGAAAAAAAAAATCTTTGGGGGGAGGTGGACTGCATCACTTCATATATTTGACCAGGGACATAAAATGATTAGACAATTTACTAATGAAAGAAAGAATAAGATTCTTTGACATGGGCAAGTAATTAATTTAGTGTCGCGTGCGAGCCGGATAACAACAAAATTAGGGCCTCAAGAATGAACTTTTTCCCCATTATTCTTAATTTTCTCGACCTTTTCCCGAACGTAACAAAGTTGGATATTTAACTAGAACAATAAGTTATATGAAATATGAAGATTATGCAAGCATTATGGCCATGAAATCAAATAATAGTTTAGGGTCAAAAAGCACTGACGACGACGACGGCGTTTTCCTGACTTTAGAAATAGCCGACAAAGGTGGAGCCATTAATCGATTGTAATAATATTACTCTCTCTATATAGAAATGTTTTAAACAAGATGCATATGTAGAAATATTATTTTTTTGCCGATATGTATACTTTTATCTTATTTAAAAATTTTCATTTACACGATCTAGACCCACATTGTATATATAATCATATATATGGATTCGATGGAGATGCTTGAACTATTGCATCAGGAAGGGTTTAAATTGAAATCATAATAAAAAACTTCATCTACCTTGTAACTGAACCTCATGTGCCACGTCCAACATTGAGACCTGATAATGCAATCACAACCCTCCCAACGCATGCAGCTAGCCAACTCGTGGGACCCGTTGAATCCGACACTCGATCGTATCGTACTATAACATCGTATCGTATGGGTTAGAGAGTCGGCTTCCCTTTTTAGATATTAATAATTGGCTACTGGAAAAAATACCACGTTGTTGATAATCAAAATATATATTAACCGTTAATAATACTTTGAATTCTACCTTAATTAAAAAGATCAGGGAGTCTCATTATGGGAGTCTCATTATCCGATTAAGGTTGAATTCAAAGTATGAGACTCCCATAATGTTGAGAGAGGCAGGCAACATTATGAGACTCACTATAGACTCCCATAAGATCGGATAATGAGACTCCCGTTAATAATACTTTGAATTCTACCATAAGATCAGGGAGTCTCATTATCCGATCAGGGAGCCTGTGGGAGGTTTAGGGGATCCAAAGGGATTCTCTTATGGGAGCGAAAATTATATGTGGTATTTTGTATATGATTTGAAATTAATTTATTTATTTTATTACGAGATATGTCTCCTATTTTTTAGGGATTAATTTAGAGTTTCAGTTAGTCTATAGTCTGTAAAAAATAGTGCTTATATAAATTTTCTAGGGATCCAAACAGAAAGTGATATAATTTTGTAATCATCTTTTGGTTTTTCCATCTAATAAAATTTTGCGTCGTCTTAAATTTTTCGAAGTTTTCCTGCGGTACATAATTTCTCTCGTACAAAAATCCTAACATTAACAAAATTAATTAATATGATGATGCTCCAACGGTGACAAAAATTGGTAACTCGGAATCATATCTATTTTGAATTAGTTAGATGGTAACAAGTCCTTTTGACCGAAATTGATTAATCCGACACTCGACAGTAATTATCATGTCAGGTGTTAGTAGTTCTGTATATCGGCAGGTTGTTATCGAAAAAAAATCATATCTACTTGTATTCATCAAATATACCCGTACTATAGTGCCGAGTTGGACAGTTGACGCTCTTTTCAGATATCAACAATTGATTACTGAAAAAATACCTGTGCTATCACTAATCAAATATATATTAACAGAATTGATTAATATGATGATGCCCCAACAGTGGCAGAAATTAGTAACTCGGAATCAGATCTATTTTGAATTAGTTAGATGGTAACAAGTCCTTTTGACCGAAATGTTCAGGGCATTTTGTCTTTAGCACGTGTAGCACACTGCATATATAAGCTCGGATCGGTGCATCCAAAAGAATGAATGAGCTGAACAGTGAAGACCTAACTTGAATCCGAATATATATGACAACTCATGGTGCTCTACACAGGGTACGGCTATGCAGCTCCACTATACATATTGCAATATGTATGGCACTATGAGGGGACAGAAGCTGGTCTTAGTTGGATATTTGGTCATAGAAAGAACTCATATGTGGTGAGCATTTAGTCCCTATCTAGAAAGTCCCCATTTTGTGGTGTTGTTGAAGTCCGGCACGTCTCTAGTTCTATCTCTATCTCTCAGTTCTCATCTTCCTGTCCAGTTTTGGTCGAGTCACTCCTTTTGTATATGTACCTAAGCAACTTCCACATGCGTGGCTGCTAGGAGAACAGACAACAATGAGAAGTTAGCATTTTTTTTCTAAATTGTTTCTCAAAAATTAGGCAGATAGAAATTGCTTGTCAAGATACAAAATCTAAATCTTCTCACTTTTGTGATGGGCATTTGATTATATGTGTTTTCAGTTCAATTATTCCTTCCTTTAACAGAACAGTAGAGCCGCAAACTCTTGGTCTATTCCAAGATATCCGACAAACAGTAATGATGCATCAACATTTATAATGTGAATTTATAGAAGCAACATTAAAGAAATCTATTAATCCATCAATCATTATCGATTCCCCTGTTCTCTCGTATCTTAAATACCTAAGCTACCTGCGACAGTCATTTACAACTCCTTGCCGGCTACGTTTTGAAGGCATGCAATGCATGTAAAATGTGGCACAGCACCAACTCGTCGAAGTTTCAACCACTATATCTACTGTAATCATCATGGGCTACGTTCAACTATATCTTTTCTATTGTCCTTTAGCAAACATGTACGTCCTAAACCAATAATGGGTACTGCTGAACCAATAGATTAATGGAGCGTGCATCAATAACACTGTTGATCAGTACTCGGTTCAGCATTGCATGATTTGATAAAAGAAAAGAAAAAAAATCATTCACACCTTCCTTGTTGAAGAAATCACAAAACTTGCTCGGTCAAAAAAAAAAAAAAAACCCAAAAGCAACTCAAAAAGTGGCAAAGCAGGCACAAAGGAGAAGCAAAGGTTATGTTCTGAACGGCTACATAGTAGTTCAAATCGACAGTACAATTCGATCTAAAGCAGGCGGCTTCTGCAGTTTAACACCGCTGACCATCCATTAAAACATGCGTTTGCGAAATAGTCAATTTATCTGCAGTCCAAAAGGCGCATTCCTTCACTAGAATCGCCACCCCAAATCACCCTGTTATAGAAGTATACGTAAAGAGCTTGGTCCAAGGAGACTATCCAAAGGTTGATGGTGATCGAGGGTTGCACTCAGACATCCTGTTCTGAGCCTACCTACGACTGACCCAGTCAAACAAAAACTTTAAGAAACACAGCACTAATCCATTAGGTCAAACAAACCTTTTTCAAGTTTCGTCTATTTCTATAGCGACCTTGCATGATATCCAGAAACTCAACAACAACAACAACAACAAAAAAAAAAAGGAAGAAGAAGCATATATTAGTAACATTAATTTGTTTTCCTCCCACAAAGCAATTAAGAAGCAGTCCATAAAGTTTGCAGCAGCAAGTGGTCGATGATCACGACAGTGTTAACATGTACAAGCATTCATAAAATACTCACTCGTCGCTGTTTGGTCCAAACCACAAAGGAGAGCCCATCGTTTCGGGGCTGCAGTGCAATCAAACTGCCGCACGCCGGCCATGTTGCTTTCTGACGAGTGGCAACAAAAATGTGCGACTACAGTGGTGTCTGCATCTGCGTGCTGACGGCCCCACCAAGACCAAGCTCTCACAAGTCACAAGGGGCCACAACACGACCTCCTCCTACCCCCAACTCCCGTTTCCATGTGACGGCCGGCGTACAAGAAAAAAAAAAAAAATTAGAACTCAATTATAAGACTCATGCATGCATGGCACTGGTCACCGCAGCCAACCCTCTCATGATCATGTTTCTATTCCTCCCCGGTCAATGATTGGAATGTGCTTTTAGCAACTAGATTTTGGACCAGTCTTTGCAGCTAATTATTCCTCCTTTGGATGCTCTTTTCCTCTGTAACAAGACATGATTTAACTAATATCCACACCCCAAGTTGCTTATAAGCTCCACGAATCACGCCGTCCCTTTTGCCCTTATTTTTAAGCCGAGTGCATGAAACAGGTGGGCGCAGAATATGTATATATATATGTATATATCATTTGAAAGTAATTTATTTTATACTGAGCGTAACATGTATATATATATATATATATATATGTATATATATACTGTTTGTATGTATATAAACACACACTAGGCAGTTGGTAGTTTTTTCTGGTGTGGTAGGTCGGATGGTGATGAAATAAATTAAATTTGCAGAGGGGCACATGAATACATGGCCTGGTGACGGGGATCATGGGCGCACTGCTCGTCAATCAATGGTGTGGGGGAGGGGATCTGATGAACGGTAGCATGCAGAACAGTAAAGAAAACTACATTGCAATCCCCCCCCCCCCCCCCCCCAACTGTGGAGTATCTCTCTCTCTCTCTCACTCAAACACACACACACTCTCTCTCTCTCTCTCCGATCATAGTTCCCAATGGATTCTGCTGAAGCAAGAAAAGCGTATGCGTGCCCGGTAGAAAAAAGAAATGCAAGTTGGCCAAGGGAACATGGTAAAACCAGAAACTCTAATTAAGATATATACATTGTTCTAATCATGGCTCAATGATGATGAGAGAGCACGCATCTCCCTAGAGCTTGTTCATAAATTAAGCAATCTCCGCAGATTACATATATGCAACCTGCAGACGAACTCGATCGATCACTTGCTGCAAATTATAAAAAAGCAGAACTCTAGAACATGCATGTGTCGCCATGTGAGATGATAAGATCAGCAGGAGAGCTCACCTGAAAGGCTTGATTGCGTGCAGCCTTTCTGACATTCGCAACATTTTTTCTTTAATCCCATACAAAGACAAGAATAACGTGGTGGTATATATTGTTCAAATCTATCATTTGGGAGAAACAATAACTTGTTTTTTTTTCTGGCTTCTGCTCGATGTCATGTGCCATTTTAATTATATAATTTTGTTCTCTATTGTTCTTAGAATAATATATTAATCAATTGGAAGGTAGTTGATTAATTATACTCTGATACGGCAGTTTTTCGGTTAAATCTTCAGAATCCAAGACAGTGTGCCTTCCCCAGTTAAGACCCACTGCACACCTCAGTCTTCTCCTCTGCTGCTGCTGATGCTGCCTACAAAGTTAGCTTGCATTTGATATGGCGTGTATCTCAGCAGCAGCAATCTTAATTAACCACATGGAAACACTTTGGCTTGGTCATGTTATGTGGCCTGATTCGGCTCTCTTTTGAAGGACAATGGACCCAAGTGCCCGGCCGCCCTGAGACCACAGCGATACGGCGACCCCGTCAGCGACGTGCGCCGGATGAACTAGTCGGTGCGGATGGACGGCCTCCGCTGGGCCCCAGCCATGGAGACATGCTTTTATAATATGTCAGGGACTAGAGGGGCCAGGAGGAAGCCTGCATTGTCTTGCTCAGCATGTGGTGTCTCAGCTGAACCATATGATAGATGTTGTGCTGTTTAGGAACAAGATTGTACAGGGCTCATGGACTCCTCACGTTTTTTGTCTTTACAGACTTTACTACTGAGTGACTTTTGTTTCCCCTCTACGTTTCATTTAGTAATTAAGTTGTTGAGTCTTGGTTCACTTGTTTCAAGTTAAAATACCTTCTCCATTGGACAGAACAAAATTTTTTGGTACCTCAACCCTAATGATACCGACATCAAGCACAACACAAATGAAACAACAGTTTATAAGGTTCACTCTTTTGATTCCCGTTACAAAATAAGAAGCAAACCCGGACACTGATTTTTATTTTAGGTGAATATGAACTGAGATGTAACACCTGATATCAAAGTGAATAACGTTATAAGTAAATAACATACATAATTATTTCGATCAAAATGTAAAGCCTAGTTACTGACCACGATCACATCCCATATTAAATGTAACATGTTCATTTTATTTATTGCCAACATCTATGAACATTTATATATGCTTGTTATGTACCATACAAGCAACACAGGAGAGGACATTGATCACAGCCTTGAAAATTTGGATCAAAGCGACAAATGTGCATGTATTGTCCTGCAGAACGCAACATTTACGTACCATGCCCATTAGGCAATGGGGGGGAGAGGGGACATGGTCATTATATATAACATGATGGGGTTATAAAGATACCAACATTTTGATTTGCCTTCGATGGGAAATATGCAATCATGAACATGGAACGTCGAGAAAATAATGTGACCAATCAGATTGATCATATTGTGAAAATCATGCATATCATAGGTCATGATCATGTTGTCATGTCAGCTAAAATTTTAGAGGAAAAAAAAAACATTCCATAAATGCTCCATTGTTGCTCTTATCATACTGTCTCAAATTATTGGATTCGTTTTCTCAAGAACCACTTTTATGTTTGATTAGCAAGATCAACACAGCTGCATGGAATTCTGGATATTTCAACACAACATATGCACACTGAAATCACAAGTTTATTGTGGCACAGTTTTCGTATTCTCATAATTTTCAAGAGAAGCTTCAACTTGGAAACCCGATTTTTTCAAGCCACAGGCTTAGGAATTCAGTTCCTTAAAATTGGATATGACTAGACTAAATTTGAATGGTTTCCAGGTCAAGATCTGAACAATCATCACAGAAACACTAGAATAATGCAACAATTGGATAAACAAAACGAATCACAATTCAGTCAATCATAATAAATTGTCAGTAAAACAATTATGAGACGTTTCTCAGACCAAGTAGGTAAACTGCATGTACTAATGGCCATCGAAATCCGAATCAACCATATGTCCTCAACTATTTTTATTTATATCCCACCAAAGGAATCTAAGCATAAACCCCTTACCCAATTGCAATCATGTACAGTCCACTGGGCACAGTATATCAAACTGTAGCACACTGCTCGCAGGCTCTCCCAAAAACGATAGTTTCACAAGTTGATTGCTTCAAAGTTTGCCAAAAAAAAAAGAAAAAACACTGCAATTAGGAAACTCGATGAAACTTGAAGCAAAGGAAAAGGCTCTCAATCAGTGGGTACTAGTGAAAGCACACACAGACACAAATAAACAAAGACCAACTCTCGTATACCAAAATGGAAGCACAAAGCACTTGCGGAAAAATGGATCCGCCCAAGTGTCTACCATCCGGCGACAGCATGCATCCGACGGCCACCGAGGCGGCACGTATGAGATCTCACATAAATTTCTGAATTTAGGTACACACAATAGAAAAGAAAAAGGAAGAGCAAATCTGACTCCTGACCAACATGCGTTGAGCAGTCAGCCATGACACCACAATACAGCAGGAACGCAGGGTTCCAACGTCAAAGATAATGTTACTTGTTCATGCTTGCGAGTGAGTGGACTAATTAGTCACTCTAATGCGACTGCTTGCGATTAAGCATCCGACCGTACGTGTTCTTTCGAACAACATCAATTAAAAGTTAAAACGATTATTTGCAGTAACACGAAATATCTCGGCGAAACACGAAAGATATTTGGAGTGTTTAATCACCCTACAGACAAATTTAATGTTTAAGATCACGTCAAGATGACACATATATAATTAATTAACAATCTTTGGCTTGAGAGGGGGGGTGGGGGGGTGGGGGGGGGGGGGGGGGGGGGGGGACACGCGGGTCAGTGACCGTGTTTTCTTTACTCTTAATTTTTGTTTCCCCCTATGGCAGTTGCCCAGGCGTTAAAAAAGAATCTAACACTCTACTTTAAGGAAGCAGAACTATGAGAGAGAGAGTGTGTTTGACATGGATGAAGGGTGCAACATTTGGGACACGGAACAATAATTTAAGGTGCTCAGTGCATCTCTGCTTGAGGCCTAAACTCACCACTCAATTGTATCCCCTGTTCATATAGCTCTTTCTCTCCCCCCTTCAGAGTTAATTACTTTACGGATTAGAGTATTGCAACGGTTGGACACCAACAAAGTGCAGCGTGGAGAGAGAGATAGAGAGAGAAGAAAAGAGGAAAGAAGAGAAAGAAACAGATCGCACCGAGGATGCGACGCATTAATTGAAAAGCGAGGCGACAATGAAATTTGGCCCAATGCGAGCGAACCACGTCCAAGTCTGCCCGAAAGGTGGCCACAGCACCGTCACTGCTCCGCATTTTAGTTTAGTTGACTAATTTAAGGAATAATAAGGACCTCCTCACACCGTTTTTTTACTTATTATTATTAGTATTATGCATCCATTAGATTGTAATAGGCAAAAACACCATTGCCAATTCGGGCAAACACTGGGGGGGGGGGGGGGGGGGGGGGCTCTGGTGACACCAACCCTGTCGGGGATTCTGCGAGTTCAGCACTAATCTTTGCCTGGGGTCTCGAGATAAGAAAGGAACTGGGAAAAGGATCGAAAATTTCCAGTCGTCCAGGTCTCGATCCAGAGCATATATTGACTATGCACATCATTCTCTCTCCCCACATCCTCACAACAAAAAAGGGAAAAAGATGACAGATGACAACAAACCCGATCGAGCCATCTGCACACAGCTGCGCTCTTCGTCCACCACACATAGAAGAACAACAGAGACAGAGTGGAAAAACTTTAAAAACAAAGGCTGGTGAAATTTGCAATGGGGTTGGTTGGTTACAGAAAATAACTCCAGAGTCCACCGCACCGCGTAGAGGCAACTGAGAATCTCTCCCTCTCATTACGTGGGCGGCGTGTTGAGGTTTTAAGGTACGATATAACCACCACAAAATCCTTACGATGTAGGGAGCGATCGACACATATGCGCAGAAACACACCCACAACCCACAGAAGCACTGCATCGCAACGGCCTCCCCAGCGCTCGACAGGTGGTGTCGATGTGATTCCCCATGGCGGATGGGGTCTACACGGGTTCCCGCACCATTCGTTTGATCCACCGGAGCGACGCACAACACGGCGACGCCGACCAGTGATCAAATCAAACGTAATCCCCATTGCTTGCAGTTTTTTGTGCATCTTGATTGGCGAAGTGGCATCGATGCTGAAAAGTAGCATCGATGCTGAATTGTAGAACAGAGGACATGAAACATAAACAGGATACACGAATTACAAAGCAGGTCAACTGTCAACATATTTGGAACGAGAAACAACTAACATGAATCAGAGTCATAATTATTATTATTTCTCTTCACATATGTTTGCAGATTCTGAGCTTGTGATGGGCTTGGAGGTTGGTGTGTTATAATTAATTTGCATGATGATGTGATGATCACAAATTGAGGTTAATAATTGTGATCACCGAAGGAGGGGGAAAAAAATAAACACGAGCTCTGAATTCTTGGTGAACTGTTGTTTTACTAATGGATCTCAAACCCCACTTGGCCACCCGCCTCCAAGAATCCACCACGTGGGCTTTCGCGCAGATGACCGAGCACTATACGCTTTAGACCCGCACCACGCCCCTCCTATAAATACGCGATCGACCCCCGCCTTCCTTCTCCAAACTCACAGCACCTTCGAAATCAAATCAAATCATACTACCGACCATAGCCGCCCTGCCCCTCCCCCTCCTCCCTCTTCTCTCTGTCCTCTTTCTCTCTCCTCTCGTTACAGTAGTCAGAGAAGAAAGAAAAGACTTAGAAGACCAAGTCGTCCAGCAATCCTTGTTGGTTTGCCTGTGGGAGGTAACACTCTCCAGCTCTGCTTGACAAACCAACAAAGAAGGAGCAGAAGAAGAGAGCCATGGTTTCTGCGTCCAGTGCCATTTGTTCTAGTACTGCAGCAGCTCAATCCTTAAGCAGCAAGCCCATTAAGGAGTCCTACCAATTGAACCCCCTGCTCGGCCTTGACCGGGCCAAAAGAACGGGCATCAAGGTGCCCTGCAGGAAGCATTCGTTTCCCGCCACCACTTCTGTTCGTTGTTCTGCTTCGTTTCAGTCCCTCACCACCACGTCCTTCCTGATGAACCCGCCACCTTATCTCAAGGAGCAGGACGCTCTGTCCGCGGCCGTAGTGGAACGACTCGTCGGCAGCCCTGACGAGTCCAAGCGCGTGGCCAAGGGTGGCTCCGGCGGAATCACGAGGCCGAATTGGAACATGTTCCAGCGGCTGGCTGCCGCCGCGCTGGACGCAGTGGAAGAGGCATTCATATCGAACGTGCTCGAGCGGCCTCACCCTCTGCCCAAGACCGCCGATCCGGCAGTTCAGATCGCCGGGAACTTCGGACCCGTCGACGAGCAGGCACCCTGCCATGACCTCCCCGTGGAGGGTCGAATTCCGCCCTTTATCAACGGCGTGTACGTCCGGAACGGTGCCAATCCCCTCTTCGAACCAGCCGCGGGCCACCACTTCTTCGACGGCGATGGGATGGTTCATGCCGTCCACCTAAGCAACGGCGCGGCCACCTATGCCTGCCGCTACACGGAGACCGCGCGTCTCCGCCAGGAACGCGCCATTGGGAAGCCCGTCTTCCCCAAAGCTATCGGCGAGCTCCACGGGCACTCGGGCATCGCTCGCCTACTCCTGTTTTACGCCCGCGGTCTCTGCGGCCTCGTAGACCCCTCGCACGGCATCGGCGTCGCCAACGCCGGCCTCGTCTACTTCAATGACCGCCTCCTCGCTATGTCGGAGGACGATATGCCTTACCACGTCCGCCTCGCACCCTCTGGTGACCTCGAGACGGTCGGCCGGTATGACTTCGACGGCCAACTCCGCACCTCCATGATCGCCCACCCGAAGGTCGACCCCTGCTCCAAAGAGCTCTTCGCGCTCAGCTACGACGTCATCCAGAAGCCTTACCTCAAGTACTTCTATTTCTCACCGGACGGCACCAAATCCCCCGACGTTGACATCCACCTCGATCAACCAACCATGATGCACGACTTCGCCATCACCGAGAACTACGTCGTGGTCCCCGATCAACAGGTGGTGTTTAAGCTCCAGGAGATGATCCGCGGCAACTCGCCGGTCATATACGACCGGGAGAAGACGGCCCGCTTCGGCGTGCTCCCCAAGTACGCCGCGGACGCGTCGGAGATGGTGTGGGTCGACGTCCCCGACTGCTTCTGCTTCCACCTGTGGAACGCATGGGAGGAGCCGGCAAGCGACGAGGTGGTCGTAATCGGCTCCTGCATGACGCCGCCGGATTCCGTGTTCAACGAGTACGACGAGGGCCTCCAGAGCGTGCTCTCGGAGATCCGGCTCAACCTCAAGACCGGCGAGTCCACGCGGCGGCCCATCCTGTCCGCGGCGGATCAGGTGAACCTGGAGGCTGGAATGGTGAACAAGAACAAGCTCGGACGGAGGACCCGGTACGCGTACCTCGCTATCGCGGAGCCGTGGCCCAAAGTTTCCGGGTTCGCGAAGGTCGACCTCCTCACCGGCGAGGTGACCAAGTTCGTCTTCGGGGAGGGCAAGTACGGCGGTGAGCCGTACTTCGTGCCCAGGGACGCCAAGTCCCCGAGGGAGGACGACGGGTACGTGCTAACGTTCATGCACGACGAGGAGACGTCGGAGTCGAAGCTGGTGATAGTGAACGCAGGGGACATGAGGGTGGAGGCGACCGTGAGTTTGCCGTCACGGGTGCCCTACGGCTTCCACGGCACGTTCATCACCTCCAAGGACTTGGAGGCGCAGGCGTAGGAGGAGCAGCAGCGTCGATGCTTCCTTCCTCTCTTCGCCGCCGGCCGACAGGGCCTTGCCCTGTTCAGTTCGGAGTGGGGGTGGATTTGCCAGAGGGATTGCCTGCAGAGGTCCCCGGAGTCTTCCCCCCTACAGTTCATTAATTTATTGTTGTTATTATTATTGTTGCTGCTTCAGTTGAACCAGTTGGAAGCTCCTCTCTTGGGGGTGGTGGGCCGAGCTCAGCTGGTTTCTGTTATTCTTTTCCTCTGTTCAGGGCTGCAGACATATTACTAGTGCATACTGATTAAGATGATGACGACGATGATCACTTTTTTGCGTAGTGTTTCTCTCTCCTCCTGTTCTTATGCACAGTGGTTGGTGAGGGAGTGAAGGGGGGCCCCGCCCCACCACCCCAAGCTCCCTCTTTGTGTATTATTTTACTTATATCACACACACAGATAGTATATTACTAAGTTGACTCCTTTTGCTCAGAGACGACCCCATTCTTACGGCTATCCCACAACTGTTCTATTCAAAACTGGAACTTATGATTGGCACAACAATTGGATAGTCTTTCAAAATAGTGGGAGCTACTTGTCCAAAATTACTAACTTGATTGGAATTTATTATTCAAGCTTCGGATTAGACTCTGACTTTTGATCCTGGACCGAAAGAAAGGACTGGAACTTTAAAGCCAGGAACGAAGTGGGAGTGATGGATTGCTGAGAAGAGAATACTTCGATTCAGCAGAGAGAAGGGCAATGTACAAAAGAAAAAGAGAGGGAGAGACGCAAAAGAATGCGCCAAAACAGAAGCATTCTCCAACAACAGTGGCGCATGGCGCATTGCTCTTCCACTTGTCCTGACTGCTTAAATATCGTCACAAAAAGGGGAAAACGCCACTACATATTTTGGCCGATATGTTGTCGCTGCCCGATCTCGAAGCCACCTGAAGGGGAGAGAGACGACGGAGTGAACTGTGAAGTGAGATCGGTCATACTCGGGACCATCGGTTCCGACAGTATATATAATATATTAATAACAGTGATACACAGTATATGAATTATGCATTCATAAAAAGTAATAAAAAATCTATTATATGTGACCATTTGGTTGAGCATAATAGAGCGAAATATATCATGTTCAAGAATGTAGTTAAATATGACGTAGAATAGAATTAATTTGGTCAATTTTTCTTTTAAAAAAACTATCTTGTAAATCTTAAAACACTATCATTTTTAATCTCATGATAAAAATATAAATATTCTTTTGAAACACAAAAATATTACCATTCTCATATTTACAATTTTTTTCAGCCGCATTTTTTTATGATTTAGCAATGTATTATTATTATTATTACAAACATACAATATTATGTTATTTTATTCCATTCAAAGATGTCCCCAACCAAATAGTTTACTCTTTTTACAACTCAATTTAATTGTAAAATAAATAAATAAACTCCCCCCCCCCCCCCCCCCCCCCAAATAAAAAAAAAAGAAAAAAAACAACCTTCACAATCAAACTCATTATTTTTCCCTCTACAATTAGAAGCAAAACTTCACACTTATTGTGGAAGAATGATCGGCACATAAATTATCTCGCATGGTGATTCATTGTGATGGTCCAGAATTTCACAAAGGACAATTTAATAATTTGAATAATAATCAAAATATTAATAAATTAAACAGGATAAGAGGTATTGTTAGAGATGATAAAAGTAAAAAACTATTGGAAGTGAAAAATTTGATTAGATTAGAATTATATATTTCAATTTGAATTAGGATCCAAATATAAGTTGGATACATAAAGGACTCCAAATTAGGAAATTAAAAAATTTGAGCCTAAAACTATTTCAGCAAATAATTTAATAATATTTAATACTTAAATTAAAAAAAATTAATAGTTATAAATATTAGGAATTTAATTAATTTCAAAAATCTAGTTTAACTAAATATAAATTATGGATTCAAAATAATAGATGAAAAAGTGAGGTGGATTGGACTTAATAAGTTAAATCATATTCATTATTGGCTATCATCAGAATTGGTTTAATAGATAGATGAAAATATAACTAAAAGATAAAAGTTTAAAGGATTAAATTAGATTAGAATTGGAAGTTTTAGTTAGAATTAAATTGGGATTAATACCCTATAAATATGACCAAGGGCTCGGCCATCTCCCCATCCCATGAACATAGCGCTCTCTTGCTTTCTCTTTTGATCTCTCATTTTTTTCCTGAGCAACAATGACTGGCTTAGAAGGTGCGACAATCGTAGCATCATGTGAGATAGCACGGCACAACAACCACGCAAACATTGCGAAATCTCGACCGAGGAAGGGCAAGGCACAAGCAAAGAAAATGACTTTGGCTCGATTAGCTTACCATAAGCATGGTTTTTGAGAGATAGAGACCATGGGAATCATCTTTGAAAACTCAGATAATCACGACTAACATAGATACGTAAGGGATCCATATTGATATTCACAATGTGTATGCTACATGACATGACTACATGTTCAATAGACAGGATTCCCGACCGATTATAATAGTACCGACCGCGATGCTAAGTCACAACAAAGAAAAAATAATGGACTTGAGTTATAGTCTCCACCAGCCGACATGGTCAAGAAAGGGAACATAAAGGATTATCATGATACACAAGTGGAGAGGGGCTAATCACACTGTGTGAGGTAAGGAGTGACATTTAGTCATGACCAGATGCATCACCAATTGTGATTTGTAGTTGCGACTAGGTTGAACTGAGCAATGTGATTTAATTAATAAATTTATTTATGGTTAAGTAATATAGTATTGATTATTTATTATTGATTGTTCTTGATTATATTATGATAATCCTATTCATATTATTGATTTTATTTATTATGGTAATTGAGAATTGAGAATTCAAATATGACAATTGATGTGAATTATGAATTATTGATTTACTATTTAATTAATCATTATGACTCAAATAGATAATAATAAAGATAGATGCATTATATAAATAAGATAAAATACAAAAGTTGTTGGACCCATATCCATTGATTGTCCTAGTGGGATTGATATATAATTTAAATGAATTGAATGAGACAAATAACGCAGGGGATTGATACGTTAGTCTATAGTGTCCTATATATGGTCACTCGTCCCCCATCATACATGAACATATTGAATTGAATTGACATGTCATGATATTGATCCCACTGGCCTTAATGAAATTGGCATGTTCTCTTAATAAATGATGAGCTCAAATCACACTCAAAATGATTGTTGGAGAACTTTAAAGAATGAATTGATAATTAAATTGTAATTGATTGGTAATTGAATTGCACCTTAGTGATGATGGGTAATGAAATTAATAACTAATAAATAAGATCTTCAGTGTCCTATGGACATTTAATGATTAAGTCGAGATAACTTATATTAAATTGATAACTATTGTTAAATTGAAATAGAATTGATAATTGATCTTGAATATTGATAATTAATAATTGATCAAGCTATTTATAAATTGATTATGAATTATAAATTGATATAGATTGATCTATTATTTATGTATAAATCAATATTATTAAATTATGACATTGATCATTGATTGTCGTATTGTCTGCTCGATTATACCTTTCATGAATTATTTTAATTTTTATTTAGTATATTTATTGTTTTCAAACCTTGCATACTAAATATTTTATAGTCATAAATTTTTACCTGTATCTAGATCCATGTAGGAGAGTAGATAGCAATGGCATGGCTCCTTTGTCGATTAATATGCACATGAATATAAAGATTGATATGAATATGTTATAATATAAATATAGGCTCATATCCACATATCATTGAAATTATATTAATAGCTTCCACATAATTTATTTTATTTAATTTTTTAAGTCATATAAGTCAATATGTTGACTTATCAAAGTTGAAAAATAGATCATAGAATTAAATAACGTCATTTTGATGCTTTTCCTCTATTTTGATGTCACTTTTTTAATTCTACGTAGTAATTTATTTTTAGGGAAAACTTGTTAAACCCTTTGTTTAAATTGGACAATTATTAGATTATTTCATTTTAATTGAATATCATTGTTGTACTTTATTGTATCGGGAATATTTGCATTGGACATTGATTAGTTAAGGTGATATTTTTTTTATCCTTGATTGGATTAAAGATAGATGTTATCTTTGTGTTAATGCAATTTATGTTACAATCATTACTACTAGATTAAGGTCTACTATCTTAATTAAATAGTCATTAGCATAGATATTATATCGTTAAAGTATTTTTTATTACTAGGTTAAATTTGAGGTGGATTCCGTCTCAATTCAATTTGATTTTGAAACAACTGATTTATGAAAGAATCATATTAGGGGATCATGTCATAAATACATATCATCCAATTTGATTTTAAACTAATTTGAGATGGATTCCATTGTACATTGTAATTCAATTAAATTTTAAAATAATTCTATTGTACTTATAAGGGAATCATATCATAATAGTTCCTAATCCATCAATATAATTGATTTTTGTTTTAAATTAAACTAAATTTATCATAGAGGAGAAATAAAGTTTACCACAATTCCTTAGCCATCCAATATCCCTATGAAAAGTCATCAAATTTTATCTTGATTTCTGTATTTGAATTTTACTCGAAAATTTATTTCTTTATTAACATTGGAAATAAATAGGTTTAACTTACAAATTGTGGGAACATTACTTTACCCTTTTTTATTTGCTACTACTTTATAGGCATCAGTAAGAGTCACTTTTGTTTCAAATTAATTATTTAGATTAATGTGCATGACATGTCAAAGAGAAGTGCATGAGAATGAACATTGTATAATCACTAGAAAAAAGTGAAAATTTGGTTATTAATGAAATACAAGGTTAAGAAATCATACCGCACAAAATAAAGATCAAGGGTCAAAGTGTTAAACCTCAAAGTTAAAAAATCATGATATAATTTATTAGTTTGCTTAATGCTTGGATCTATTGTTGGTGTAAGTGGAGGAAAGCCACTGGAGTTCTTTGTGATAGAAAAGTACCCAATAAAGTTAAAGGAAAATTCTATCGTACTGCTATAAGGCCAGCAGTGTTATATGGTAGTGAATGTTGGACTATGAAGGGACAACATGAACGTAAAGTGGGGGTAGCCAAAATGAGGATGTTGAGATGGATGTGTGGTCATACAAGATTAGATAAGATTAGGAATGACCATATACGTGAACGAGTCGGAGTGACTCCTATTAGTGAGAAAATGATAGAGAATCGTTTGAGATGGTTTGGTCATGTTCAGAGAAGACCATTAGATGCGCCAGTAAGAAGAGTAGATCAAATAATCTGGAGTCCGATTAAAAGAGGGAGAGGAAGGCCAAGGCGGACACTTGACGAACTAATAGAGCAAGATCTATTGGTGAATAATATATCGAAAGGTTTGATTACTAATAGAGCGGAATGACGTCGTATGATCCATGTAGCCGACCCCACCTAGTGGGATAAGGCTTTGTTGTTGTTGTTGTTTGTTGCTTAATGCTTGGATCAATCTTTAAGAATCATACATGATGTAACAAATCTAGGTTTAAGAATCAATCTTGGAATACAATTTGACTATTGAGATTATGACAACCTTAAAAATCTTAGGCAAGGATTCTGACCCCTGACCAGAAATCCTAGGTTTGACTCTATATAAAGCTCCAAATTGTTTTAGTTCTCCTTTTTGTCTCCCACATGACAACTACGACTCGAAAAAGGAGAATGAAGAGAGAAATGGTGACGAGAAGAGAATGAGATCAAAGGAAAGGAATTTCGATTCCAAAACATCAAAGGTATGTAAATGGGATCCAACTCCTCTTCATTATCAATGAATTGCTTACTTGGATGGAGAAATAAGAACACCATGTTCCTAAAATGGACTATGATGAAGGATGCACATTATTAGATTTGCGTTAAACTATGATCTGCAATGAAGGATGTTTTAATATCTAATACCTAAAAATTGAATAAGAAATAAGGGACAATGATCGAGTCACATGGATGACAACTACATCACCGCCATGACTGAGGTTGAAATTATCAAGGCCCACTCATGATCATGAAATGCCATTTCACAATCATGATGTGAATATCATGAGCGTGATGACCAAGTCAAGATGATGAGTAAGCGAGCAAAGTTTTAATAATGTTTAGGTTCTCGCTTATGACCATGAAACATTGTTTTATAGCCATGATATAATTATGTCATGGGCATGAACATAGTTAACGGTCGTGAACGCCAAGGTTAAGTTCAAAAGAATGAGTTATAGTTAAAGGTCGTGGCAATGAGGAAACAAATTGCAAACAATGACAATGACTTATGTTAATTGTTTAGCTCTTCTGATAGATGCTTAATGATTTATGATGACGTTACATTGTTGAATCATGTCATTTGCCTATGTTATGCTAAAGATTATTCTTAAATCATGATTGATAAATTATTATTCACCTAAACATCAAATTGCATATTATGATGTTAATTATGTTTAAAAGATGAAGAATGATTGATACATATGTTTGAAGTATTAATGGCTCGCAATAAAGCACCCAATTGAGAAAACAATGTCTTAATATTTCATTAATTAAAAATGAGAAGTAAAGCCTTTCACAATATGCTGAAATAATGCTTTTCACTCAAATGGTGATTGAGAATTTTTGGAACGTAACGACTCCATTGTGAATCATAGAACTAGTTAAATGAATATACTGTGCAATTAAGCTAAGATAAAATATTATATGATAAAGTTAAAAAAAAATGAATCATAGCTAATGTAAAAACTACCATATAGTAATGAATGAAAGAAAGATGAAACCTCCAAATGATTACGAAGCGAACATAAGAAAATGTTAGGTTAATGAATGAAAAGAAAGTAATGATGTCATATAATAATAAATGTGCATGAAGTCATATGATATAAGTTATTATTTTAGCAAAATGACCAAAAAAATCTTTAATGTTATAATATAGGGAGAGGGAGGAATTGAGGAGAATATACATCCCATATAAATATATAAAAATATGAAGGACAAGGTAATACGTCTGTTGGTCAAACTGATCAGATCTCTTAATGCATCCAGATAATAATAATAATAATAATAATAATAATAATAATAATAATAATAATAATAATAATAATAATAATAATAATAATAATAATAATAATAATAATAATAATAATAATAATAATAATAATAATAATAATAATAATAATAATAAGATTTATTATTGTTAACAACTATAGTCCATCTTCTGGGATGTCTTAGAAAGATGACTGTTTTCAAACATCATCTTATTATAATTCGTTTTAAACATATTATTTATATTCAATTTATTTTCACCATGTTTAAGAAAAGAAGTAAATCATATTTACATAAGTTCAATTACTTTCGAGCAGTGTCTACCTTTCACATGTCTACAAAAGTCTTAGTTAATTAATCAACCAAACACCTAGTCGTCTTCAATTCAATAAATGTCATATCATAGTAGTTTGTCCTTGTAATCAAGAATGCGATAACATCCAGAATACGCATACGCATTGCATATGTTAAAGGTAATAACAAATCTAGGAATAGTTAAAGGTAATAACAAATATAGGAATAGTTAGTTTTCAATTAAAAACTAAAAATGAATTTGATTTTTTTTTGACTCGGTGAGAGAGAAAAAGAACCTATTTCGTATTTACACAATGTGTCCATGTCTCGTATGAAATATACAAATCTTTTTTTTTCGATTACTACCACAGTATTAATTTGAAGTTGTCGGATAAAAATCTAAATTCAGTACCATCCAATTAATTTATGCCATCTCCAATTATGACAAATAAAATTCTCAACGAAAATATTTTGTATATGATAGATTTAAAACTCGAGACATCTTTTAACAAGGGCAAACTGCTGCTTACCACTTGAACCAATCCCCTTAATAAGCATGTGAATCTTAGATTCACCTTGTTCTAACTATTAGAATGCCACTGTACTTTGCATGCTACTGGTAGCATGCAATCCACAATTAAAAAAAGCATGCAATCTACAAATCTTAGCTCCCACTGAAATAAACAGCACAGTGCAAAGTGCACTTCGGCCTATGGGGGGTTAACGCCGTATGCTTCCAACGATCGGGTCTCCACAATTATATACCCGAGCACACGGATTGAGCAAAAGCGCAGGGATACATCACGGGGAACTGGTAACACCAGTCACCCAGTGGCCGTCCCGATCCAACTTCAATAGCTACCACACCTACTGTTCATCTCGTAAACTCAACGCCCGTTAATGTCACTAATGGAAATTTGGTTCCAGTCTATTGTTGTTTGTATTTTTCTTATAAAGAGAAGTACCAGAAAGCCGAAGCTTCATTTCTTTTCTATTATATAAGTTAATCCCACAAATTCTATATTCAGAAAATTAAATTATGGAATGCTAACTCCGACAAAAATGAGAACTCCTGAAGAAATGCAACTGCAATGGTACCAATTACATTGTTAAAATGGAATATCTACTTAGTACGGTAAGATAACTCAAGGGGCAGTAAGTGAAACTTAAAGGGCTTGTGATTCCGATCAAACGACATTACTGATATGTAGAGGTATGATGGCTCAGTTCCATCTCGCCTCTCCATAGATTTTTCGGAGGTTGACCCGGAAAAAAACAAGGATTTGGACGCCCGTCATCAAGACCTGGACGTCCGTACTTTTTGTGATCATATTAGGAAGAATTCAAAGTTTGGACAAAAATCTGATTTCACGACAATTTTGGCATTCAATACCACAGGATAATTAGTTAGTATTCAACATGCATGAATAATAATTATGATATTTAATTCTCTATTCATCATTCCCTTTATATTTTATTTCATCGCGTTACTCCCCCAATCATTTCCCCTCGTCACGCATGGACGAGAAAAAAGAGGGCACAGCTGGGGAAGGAGGGGACTGAGGGGAAGGATAAACATTAAGGGCTGCACAACGATAAAAGGTGGATTAGTTGGATATAGGGCAGCATGGGGATCGCATCCTACTAATACTACCTATTAGTTTCCTTGCTGATCGTGGCTAAAACTTTTGAATGTGATGTTGTTTGACTTGGATGTGATAAACAATGAGTATTATTTAAGTTTTATGTTCCTGTTACAGTAATTAATTCTGACCTCATGCATCTCTATGGTTACTTTCCTTGATTAATGGATGTATTTAATTTTGTTTATACGTGGGTGAGTTTAAGCCTAAGAGATTATTGTTATGAGTTGTGCGTATTAGACTTTAGTTAGTTTGTGCCCTAACTGCAATGCCCACACTAAAAAGTGATGATTCATTGTAAATTGCATCTCAGTTCGGTTGTAGAAGAAGTATGATCATAAAACGACTTTTAATATGATGATTGATGATAATAAGCATGAATTGATTAAGGAGATTTTATGATCAAGACTCGTGGAATTCTGCTCATGATCAATGTATAATATGTAAGACATGTGACCTCATGTGTTGTGGTTAAAAGAAACAAAACCTTAATAACCTTAAATCCAATATGAAGCCATTTATACCAAACTTAATTGATTGTTTTACACATCGTATGGGTTAAATCTGGGTTGTAATTCTCTTTTTGTCTTCCTAATGTATTGAAGTTTTTGTCACATTACCATTGACATTGAATATTTATGATCAAGTTACAAATGGACGAAGATGATAATTGAACTAAATTAAAAGATAAAAATCAGAATGTAGATGCAAATAGGAGTTCATTGCATTGTTAAGGGACAATTGACTAGCTCAGTGCAACCCGACAAATTCTTGTTTCTGTTGTATGATTGCTTCCTATCGTGCAAAGATAGTGCATTCTTTTGTGTGCACAACCACAAGAGGAACATTAAAGTACATTATAACATTTCATTGCAATAAAAATGTTAAACAGTAACATTGTATAGAAATATCAAAAATATGAAAGTTAAATCAACTTCCCTACCATGGCATCATTCTCAAGCAATTAAAGTATCGACTAGGAGCATTGAAACAAAATATTGAAATGTAAAATAAAGAAGTGAAAATATTATATTGATCCTTTTCTAAAGAGAGTCAGAATATTGCATTGATTTCATTGGTTTGTCTTTTATTAAGAGCTTCCTCAAGATCAATTTCCTATTATGATATTACTTATTAGATGATTAGCCGAATTATTATATTCTGCCTCATTATTCTCTAAGCAAGCATCATTGCTTGCTCTCCATTATTCATTAACTTATACAATTTATGTAATGGTCCCATGCTTAGTCATGTTGAATAATTATATCCTCTAGTTTATTTTGACCTTTTGGATTGTAACGCTCATGAAAAATTGTTCTCCTTAAGTTAATTCAGTAGGTAACTATTAGCGTACAATAATAATATTGGAGGCATGGGAGACTGTGATTGCTTGTGATAATAACGATGCACATAGATGATTATAAGATGTCCTTTGTCCTTTATTGTCATTTGAATTTCTAAACCTTTTGAGTTGTAATAATTTATAAAAACTTCTATTCTATCTCCTTTTTATGTTAAGAATGTGCTTATTTCAAATATAAGTTGAACTTCGTTTTTAATAATAATTCGATTTATTTTCAAAGTCTATTCATTTTTATAATTATATTCAAATGATTAGTCAAAGTCAAGTTTTCAATCAATGTATCAGGTTTGATTCCGTGACATGGCTGAGTTCGATTTGGATGTTGCGAATATCGTATTAGAACTCCATTCGTTTTCACTTAAGAGCTAGAAATTTCGTATTAGAACTCCCATAGACATGATGGACACTAACCCTAGTCGATTTCACATAATTGGCCAAAAGCATCAAACCCCCTAAAGAGGATAGGAATCTTTGAACTTGTTTCCAAATGTTGATGGACTGGAATGATTGTGTTTAATTCTACAAAGATTAACGCGGGCCATGGATCACATGGAACACATGTGGCCCCAACGTGGACTTGATGTTGATTAAAGGCCAACTATAAGTTCCCTCTATGAAACTGGTAAAAAAAATATCAAATACAGCATTCCCTGCCAAAGATGAATGCTGGACCACCGTGCGTTGCTTTCCCCTGAAGCTGAGCGAATCAAAAGCCGCACTTACTACGCATATCCCACTATATAAACTCCAGTGGAAAATAAAAGATATTAATAGGATAAAAAAAGAATAATAAATAGTTTCCAGCAATAAGAAGGAAAAGCAAGGCGTGGTCAAGATGTTCTTGTGCCTCCACATAGGCACATTGCTGTTGTATCAGGTCTATCATAGCACCATGCAATAATGCGAAGAATAGTAGCATAAAGGCAATCATCATCTACGAAAACGAAGACTGCAGCAGTTGGATAAGAAGAGTAGCTCAATCATCCGAACAACTAGTCCCCATATCATTCGGCTGATCAATCACTAATCTCTTATGTTCATGAAATATACGCTACCCAATTCTATGTCAATGCCAGGGAAAAAGGGAAACGTGCTTTGTTCATCGCATCAGATGGCTAATTATCCATATGGTTTAAGAAGCTTCAGTTCACACATTTTTCAGACTACTGAGGAAGGAATGTGTAGTCCACTAATTCTTCCACTATTTACCATTGGTCGGCAAAGCTGCTAGTTAAGTAGATAGCCAAGAAGGATGGATAGTGCGTCTAATCCTGTCCTAGGATAAGTAGAACCAACGTCGAACATAATCGCATTATCCAACTCCACTTGGGCACTCCCCAAAGTGCGAGATATTTGGCATAATATTTGATCTGTTTTAATAATCAGTGAGAGGAGGGCTCAGAAAATTATATATCGTGTCTCGGCCTCGAGAGGGAGGACGGTCAAATACTATAAAATTAAGATGGCATTAAGAATACTGCAGAATGTTCCAACCGAAGTCTCGCATTGATTAGGACAGCTGAAGGGAGTGGGGGGTTCTGTAAACTTTTTTGTGTTCTTCCAATACTAGGGGTCTTTTGATTATTATCCTGCTCTCCCTTTTTCTCCTGAAATTGATAATCTATTGTCGAAAGCAAGAAGTCTGGCCAGCACATTGCAGCCAGATGATGGTGCAATATTTCTTTAACACAGATGGTGCAAAGTTGACCCTGCATTGGACCAATATCCGGGAGCTATCCATGGACGCCGGAAGTGGCATTGGCAAATTCAACGCATCATTAAAGAGAGGACAAAACAGCGACGAATTATAAAAGTAAAAGTTTTCAGGAGTTGACAATGGGGCACCATTCAAAATAACACCGCAACAGATTAAATAATCTAAATTTCAAGGAGTTGACTCGAGGGAAATGGAAAAGAAGAGGTTGACTAAACTGACTGAAAATGGCGACTGAACAATCGAAACGCGTTCGTCACTCAGTCGCACAAACTGCTTGCCGCCATGGCCAGTACAATATCATATTGTTTAATTACTTGGTAGTGGCATCAAAGTTACATCTAATTCTAATATTCTCACAGGTAGACATGGGAAGAACAAACACAACCACGATGGACCGTTCGTTCGAACTTTGAGCTATATATGCACTCATTTTGTGTGGTCTGTTCTGCTCTATAGACAAAGACTGGGTCCCAGTAGGCAATACAACAATAAAAAAGAAAAAAAACAATAAACCCCAAAAGATACACAAGAAATAGAGAGAGAAAGAGAGGCTTAAAATGACAAAAAATTAAAAAAATATCGGCAGTTCGATGGGGACTTCCCCTTGGCCTTACTTATCGGGCTATATATATATATATATATATATATATATATATATATATATATATATATATATATATATCCCGTTATCAACCCCGGTAAGCGGAGCCGTCCAATTCGTGCGACACTAGAAATCACCCTGTCCACGGGTTGAAAAGTCCATCCATCCATGAGATGTAACTTTCGACTTAAATGACGAGAAATTAGTTACCGCTCAATCCCCCCAACCAACCCTTCAACTGCATCGTAAAACGCTGAATAGCATGGAAAATATCATAAAGAGGCCTATCAACAAAGATATGCGTTCCAGCCTCATTTTACAAAAGCCTGTTCTGCCTGAATATAACCCAGACTTTGGACTTGGGTCCTTGGACCATTCCGATTCCCCCTAGTGGGCCTAACCCAAATAGTACCTAAAGGGTATATCTATTTTATTATAGAAGGAATTCTCAATAACAACAATAAAATCTTATCCCACTAGGTGAGGTCGATTACATGAATCATACGACGCCATTTCGTTCTATTAATAACTAAACCTTTCGGTATATTATTCACCAATAGATCTTGCTCTATTAGTTGGTCAAGTGTCCGCCTGGGCCTCACTCTCCTTCTTTTAATCGGATTTCAGATTATTTGATCTACTCTTCTTACTGGCGCATCTAATGGTCTTCTCTGAACATGACTAAACCATATCAAACGATTCTCTATCATTTTCTCACTAATAGGAGCCACACCGACTCGTTCACGTATATGATCATTCCTAATCTTATCTAATCTTGTATGACCACACATCCATCTCAACATCCTCATTTCGACTACCCCCAATTTACGTTCATGTTGTCCCTTCATGGCCAACATTCACTATCATATAATACTGTCGGTCTTATAGCAGTACGATAGAATTTTCCTTTAATTTTATTGGGTACTTTTCTATCACAAAGAACTTTAGTGGCTTTCCTCCACTTACACCAACCAGCTTGAATTCTATGATTAACATCGTCATCAATCTCATCATCTTGTCTTACAATTGATCCTAAATATTTAAACTTTATCACTTGAGGAATTATATCCTCCCCTAACTTAACTTTCAAATCGTCTTTAAGTTTTTTATTTGTGAAATTGCTATGCATATATTCTGTTTTATTCCTACTTAAACGAAAACCCTTTGACTCCAACGTATTTCTCCATATTTCCAATTTTGTATTAATCTTTTATCTTAAATCCGCTAAAAGTATTATATCATCCGCAAATAGCATGCATTTAGATATCTCCTCTATGATACTCTCGGTTATAGCATCGATAACTAAGTTAAATAGATACGGGCTTAAAGCTGATCCTTGATGTAGACCAATTCCTATAGAAAATTCATTTGTCTCACCTCCGGATGTCCTAACCCTAGTCAATAACCCATCGTACATATTTTGTATTACCTTAATGTAGGCAACACTCACCCTCTTCTTTTGCAAGGCTTTTCAAAGTACATCCCTTGATATTCGATCATACGCCTTCTCTAAGTCAATGAAAGTCATATGTAAGTCTCTTCTCCTACTTCGATACTTCTCCATCATCTCCCTTAGTAAATAAATCGCCTCTGTAGTAGATCTTCCTGACATGAATCCAAATTATCTCTCAGAAATACTAGTCTCCATTCTCAATCTATGCTCAATCATTTTTTCCCATAATTTCATTGTGTGACTCGTAAGTTTAATCCCTCTATAATTTGCACAATTCTGAATACCCCTTTATTTTTGTAAATAGGAACTAATGTACTTAATCTCCAATCATTAGACATCTTTTTCGACCGTAAAATCTTATAAATAGTTTACATAACTACAACACATTTTTTTCTCATAAACATTTTCAAACTTCAATCGGTATACCATCCGGTCCAACGACTTTACCATTCTCCATTTTCTTAAGAGCTTCGCTAACCTCCGAAACTCTAATTCTACGATAAAATGACCTATTAAGCTCACATTCGCTAACTTTCAAGTCCTCCAAATCACAACGAAAACCTTCACATCCATCATTAAATAACTTATAGAAATACTCTTCCCATCTATTCTTAATATCTCCTTCAGTAACTAAAACCTTGTCAACTTCATTTTTTATGCATCTTACTTAATCCAAATCTCTCGACTCCTCTTTATTCCTTGCAATCTTGTAAATCCTTTGTTCACTAGCCTTTGTCCCTGACTCCTTATAAAACCCCTTATATTCTTTAGTACGAGCATCACTGACGGCCTTCTTAGCCTCCCTTTTCGCCAAACGATACTTTTCTTAATTGTCAGAACTATTGTCCAAGTGTATCGCCTTGAAATAATTCTTCTTATTACACACTTTTTTTTGGACCTCCTCATTCCACTACCAAGTCTCCTTATCTCGTGGTCCAAAACCTTTTGATTCTCCTAAAATGACTTTAGCAACCATTTCAACCTTTTTTGCCACATTCTCCTACATAATACTAGCATCTCCTTCTAACTCCCACACACTTTCCTCTAATAACTTACTTCTAAAAGTCTCTCGCTTCTCCCCTTTTAACTGTCACCACTTGATCTTTCGATCAAAAACTGTTCGAAATTTTAGTTTTATACATTTCATTTGCATATCAAGAACTAACAATCTATGTTGTGTAGTCACCCCATGTTCAGGAATTACTTTGCAATTAGTACAATATTTTTTATTAGTATTTTTTGTTAAGAAAAAATCGATTTGAGACCTATGAGTTCCACTTTTGTATGTGATTAAATGTTCCTCTCTCTTCCTTAAACAAGTGTTGATAATCTTAAGGTCGTATGCTAAAGAAAAATCAATAATAGTTTGTCCTTCCTCATTCAACTCTCCAAAACTAAAATCACCATGAACCCGTGCATGTGGTCCTGCCTCTTTACCAACATGTCCATTAAGGTCTCCCCCAATATAAACTTTCTTGGTTGTTGGTATACTTTCAATCAAACCCTCCATATCTGCCCAAAACTTCTCCTTGAGATGTGATTCTGCTCCTACTTGGGGTGCATATGCACTAATAATGTTCATGGTTTCCTTTCCAACAATTACTTTCACGGATATGATTCGATCCTCAATCCTTTTAACTTCCACAACATTCTTCCTCCATTCTGCATCCGCGATAATACCAACATCATTCATTCCCTTTACCTTACCTGTGTACCAAAGTTTGGAACCATTTAACATAATCTCTTTACTTTCCTCTCCTACCCATCTAGTTTCTTGCAAGCATAAGATACTAATCTTACGCTGGTCTATTATTTGTGCCACCTCGAGGCGCTTCCCATTCAACGTCTCAATGTTTCAAGAACCTAATTTGACCTTAGTCTCATGAACTAGCTTCTTTAACTGCCTCCATCCATTAGAATGCGGTAGCCCTTGATCATTTAACACTGCATTCAGGCGAGGATGCAGTGGCTCTTGCTATCTTATCACTGTACCCGAGCTGTACATCGCGTTACTTACGAGTAACGACCTAGCATTAACATAATATATTCGTTGATCCATGTTCATAAGATTCGACAGGGTTTTACGCTGGCTGTCGGGACCTAACACAACCCACCTCTTTTATCCGGGCTTGGGACCGACTATAAAACACAGGCGGAGTAAGTGCAGGCTTATGACTAAAAGATGAAATTGCATGTCATTACCTGCAAACTTATGAGATGCATATGTAGGTGCAGAAACAGAGGAAAAAACACACATTGAATGGAAATAACTAACCTCCGATGGCAACAAAAGAAAATCTGAAATCATACTTGGAATCGGTCACTTTATTATCGAATGAGTTACATGAATATCGCATTTGATGCACATTTAGAATGACCTGATCCTTATCCAGTAAAAAAACATACTAATTAGGCCGTCGGAAAATTAAATTTTTTTTGTAGTGTAAAAACGAATTCCACCTAGAGTTAAGCATCAATGATAGCATAGAAATATGATTGCAAGCAAAATACTAAGAGTTTTTAACACATACAATCACATTTATTCCTAAGAAGACTAATCCAAAAATTGTCAAAGATTATAGACCAATCTCACTGATTCTGGCCAATAGACTAAAACAGACTCTCCCAACTTTAATTGTCAGATCAATTCAAGACAATCTTTTTATGACTCAAGAAATCACCCATTCCATCTTTAGAGGTAGAAAAAAGATCCTACTCTTAAAAGCTTATATGGAAAAGACTTTTGACAGATTTCATGGCAGGCGGTGAAAACAGTTCTGACATTAATGACTTCCCCCAAGTTTTCACCAATTGGATTATGACTTGCATCAAATCCCCTCAATTTACATGCTAGATAAATGACTACTTCACACTATATTTAAAAAGCCATAAGGACCTTAATCAAGGGGCCCCCTTGTCTTCATCTTGGTGCCTCATATCTTCTCCTCTTTGATAAACCAACAGATCCACTTAAAACACATCATACCTTTCAAATTTGGAGCAACCCATGTATCCTATGCTGGTGACCTTCTAATTTGTATTGCAACCACCTCTAAGAACTGCAAAAATCTTGTAAAAGTTTTTTAGCAATATAATTTGCCGATGAACTAAAAAATCAATAATGATAAATCTGTCATGTATTTCCCACCCAAATTTAATGTCTCGAGGAAGGCCAAGATTAGACAAATTCTTAACATTTCCCCCGGCTCCTACCCCTTTATGTATCTGGGAGCCCCTATTTCCTATAAGAAACTTCTCCTTGCTCCACATTACTACTAAGTTCCAAGATAGATTGGCCGGCTGAAAAATGAAGACATTAAATCATGTAAGTCTGTGTTAATAAAATCTACTCTAAACTTAATCTCAAACTACACCCTTGGATGGATACATGTCTCCTCTGGTTTTATATCCTCTTTGGAGAGATTCTCCAGAGGTTTTTTGTGGTCCTCTTCAAATGACAAAAATGGACATCCATCTTATTAATTGGAGCATAGTTCAAAGGGATAAAAAATATGGTGGTTTGTGCATTAGGAAACTTAAGTTAATGCAATATGTCCAGCTTGACAAAAGGATTATTTCTATTTGAATCATTCGGAGTCATTACCTTCCAGATTTGCCATTTGTAAATATAGTCTTCCCCACCCCTGGTTTAGCATCTCCTTATGTACCCAAAGCCTACTTGTTCTTGTCGGCTCCACCTAGAATTTTGTTTTGATTTATATGTGTTTTGCTCCCTGTTTGTCGCATAAGATTCTTTTTATTTATTTGGAGGATCAATGGATTTGGGCGCCAGATGTTTATGGCAATCCCATGACCAAATTGGTTTATAACTTCATTAGTTTGCCCTGGAGCTGCCACCGTGTGTAGGATGGTCTAGTTGGAATACAATTTGGAAGTTAAGATTCTCCTTCAAGTTCAGATTTTTCTATGAAAACTTGCTCACAATCGCCTTCCCACAAATTTCATGTTATCAGGCTTTAACGCTATAGTTCCTCCTCTTTGCTCCCTTTGTCGGGCTGCAGATGAGACTTGTGCTCATTTATTTTTTCACTGCTCATTCTCATTGCAGCTGTGGCATCTATTTAAAATTGAAACTAACTACTCCTTCACTCATTTCAATACTTGGCATGATGGTGGATGGATTTATGAGAGAGCCTCCCCTCCTAATCCTAACTTCTATGTTGCTTTCTGCAAGCTATTTGTCTTGACTTTATGGGGAATTTGACGACGCCCATTTTAATTCCATTACGACAATTGCCACGGTGGCCTGGTCCCGAATTGTGGCGACCTATCATGAGTTAGATCCTATTACATATGAGGGAACTCCCTAGCTACCCACCTTGTGGGGGGGGGGGGGGGGGGGGGGGTTGAGAGCCCCCACCTCTGTTCTGGTAGGGCGCTCAAAGGTCGGGGGAGGGGGGACAAGCTACATTGCTAAGTCTGCTAACATGAAATTCATTTGTGCAGGAACTTTGCGGCCATTTCGACTCAGTGCTTCGGGCTGAATGCTGGGCAATCTATAACATTTGGACATCTCAAATATTATCTTGGAAACCGACTCTCGTATGGCAATGGATCTCATCAATGCTCAATCCCCTTCACAATGGCATCTTCAAAGTCTTATTTACAACATTAGATTGATTATGCTATCTCTCACAAACTTTCAATGTAACTATATTAGACGACAAGTTAACTCTGAGGTTGATAGCTTAGCTTTTTTTAAAGGCGATCACCGAATGATCACTTTTGGGAGGATTCGCCCCCTCCGGGCATCCCCATATTTTTGTATGAAGACAATGTTATCTCTATCACTTAATTGATGGCCTTTTTCCTTTTAAAAAAACACATACCAGACGATCAAAAGGCAGATATCACAAGAAGTGCTTCCTCATTTCAAGCATATAGGATCCATTCATGAGATTCACAAGACTAACATGTAGTTTAAGTGCAACAAGTGCACGGTGTTATCATCTATATAATGTTTAGCTCCAAGAAAAGCTAAGAAAAAGTAGTTTCATTATGTTATTGCAGAAAGATGCATAGGAAAAGCTGTGGCTGTAACTGATAAAGCTCAAGAATGTAATTACTAGGAATTAAAGGATCAAATAGTGATATTACCATGAGAAGCTACGTGTGAGATAGCATAAGAGGGCTAGAACTCTTCCAAGCATGAGTTCAAGTATTTAACTTTGCAAAGAATATCAATGAGATAACATAATGTGTAACATCCTTGCACTTGCGTAGGATATTATCCGCTTTGAGCCTCCGCCCGCACGGTTTTTTCAAAAAGCGTCCTACTAAGTCAAGACCATGCTCCCATATATACTCAGCATCTCTCCCGTGACTTATGCATGTGGAACTAATCCAAGACCCCATGCACCCTTCCCTCCTTAGAGGACTCAACGCCCTCGTTGAGTGATCGCACCCTACCATGCATAGAGGCTCATGCGAAGTGGCACTGATACTGACATTCCCTCACGCAAGTGCAAAGATGTTACATAATGAGTGCGTGAAATTATTTTTCATATGATAACGACATGAATTTTACCTTCATATGATATAATCATTCCATGGATGCCACTCATGTAAACTAGAGGGAATTCTATAATAAACTAGGGCATAAACATATTGATGTAGGAGATGGCATTGCAGATATAATACATGTAGTATTTAGCAAAATCCATACAGAAACTTCTATGGCACATTTAATAGTGATCCTCTAGAGCATGTCCAAATAAAAAATAAGAAGCTAAAAGGCAACATGAAAATTGATATACACACTTCGGCATAGCTTTCTGTATGATCCTGCAATTGACCTTTTTGTGCATTGTACAAAGTTGGTGCACAAAAAAATATGACAAATAAAAGCACTAGAAAGCATCATGTGAAGAGGATATCAAAATGAGGCTATGAATGCACTCAGGTTGCACTACATAGAGAGGTAAATCAAAATGCTCGAACCTAGTTTTTGCATGACTCCAAAATGCTTGAAAGTCTTCTAAAAAATAAAATTAGTTTAAAAGCTTGTATTCCCTTTTATACATTTTCAAAAACTAGGGTAAATAGTTTTCTTAAATTTTGGAGTTGAATGAAGATTAAATTTCCCTTCAAATGTTCATCCAATTAAGAATACAATGAAGGTTAAAATCTTCTCATACATTCTCATTTGCTTCAATCCAAGCACACCCGAGGATCTTTCTCACCCACAAGGAAGGATTAAGGCCCTACAATATATTAGGGTTGGAATAGGTAACCTTGGACAAAAATCAAATCGAAGATTTATGTCAAAGTGTTCAAGCTATATAAAAATAGGAAAATGTAGTGGCCCATATAGAGATCACAGATCGATGATTATTTAAATAATCCTATTCAATGCAAGGTCAGTTGGAGGAGAGAAATATTCGTGACTTAGATATGAACGATGGTGGTTCAATTTTCCAACATACAACTAAACTTGCATTTAAATTATTTTTATTAATTTGGTCATATCAGTTGTTCAGGGGTGTGATTTGTTCTGATTTCGAGAAAGAAACATAGTTCGAAAGAACTATCGATGCACAAAGACTCTTACACATTATTCAGAGTTTGACAAGGCTAAAATTTCATATTTATATCAGACCTGATTTTTTCTTATTTTGCATAAAAATGATTTCGTTTCTTCTCCATGAAAATCCTACACATATTACATGAAACAGATATCAATCGAAAAGATTTTATAATAGAAAATTCGAAGTTTAATAAGGCTAAAGTTTTATATTAAAATCAAACCAGATTTTTTTTTATTTTGCATAAAAAGATTTTCGTTTCTTCTTGGATTATATGAAAATTTGAAACCCCTATAAATAGGGTGACGCAGGAGCTTTTATTTTAAATTAATTATTTTAATTAAAATTAGTCCTTTAGTCTATTAGTCATATAACATCTGACCTTTTAATTAGTTATAACAGTTTTGATTTAATCAAGAGTTGAGGTTGATTAGTAGTTTTAACCTATTGTAACATTAGTATTTAAAGCTGCCAATAAGATTTTCAGTCTCTCTTTTATCAAAATTATATTTTTTTTATGATTTTCTCATAAACCCTAATTGTTCCTCTATCAATCTTTTTCATCTTCAAACCTGATTTCTCATTATTCTTATTAGTTTTCTCTCCTTATTGCGTCAAATTGTATCAGAGCAGCCCATATGGAGATTCCGAAAGGTGACCACGATCTTTCAGACATACCAAAAGGTAGCTTGGAGAGACATACCAAAAGGTAGACTGGAGGATCTCAAGGGTATTTTAATAATACGTTTCATGAAGCTGGAGCCAATACAAATCATGCGAAGTTGATTGGAGGATAGGTTGATTCATGCCCTAGATCTGAACAGTGGTGGAATTGGGATTAAAATTGTTGATTTCTATGTAAAGATGCATGCTGAAGATTATTTAAATTGAAAAACAAATTTGAAAATTTATTATGAGTGGAAACCTATGGTAGAAAATAAAAAACTGTTATTTGTGAAGTTGAAGAGCAACGTGAACGACAAAGTAAACTAAAAACTGGCACTTGGGAGCATACGAAAACGAAGCTGTGAAAATAATTCTTAACCGTTGATTATACAATGGATTTATATAAAAATTTTCATTTTCTGAAACAACAAGGTATGAATGTTGAAGAGTATACTTCGGAATTTTACAACTTATCAATTCGTGTCAGATTGAATGAAACAAATGAGCAAGTAGCTACTTGTTATCTTGTCGTGCTTAACTAATCTATTAGAGATGAGATGCCTATTGCACGTACGTGTACTCTTGAAGATGCTCTACAACAAGCTTTATTGGTTGAAAAACGAGTGTGACGATACGGAGCACGTATGTCTTTAATGGGGCGCTTAGAAGGGATTATGCAAAAGGGTTCCGATGCTATTGAAAATACAAAAAATAACACATCTGCACAAGGAACAAGTGAAGGAAATGCAAATAAAAGTGATGATAAGGGGACAAAATAATTTTGCACCCACAATTTTTAAATGAAACAACAACACACAAATTCGTTATTTCACTTGTGGTGAAAAATGTCCACAATGAAGAGTCAAACTAGTTGAGCTGCAAGATGTAGAATATGAAGAGTTAGAGTATGTGGATGAAAGTGAAGAAATAGATGTCCTCCCTATTCAAAGGAAAATCATTGGTGGTTCGAAGTGTCTTAACTGCAAGAACCAAAGAAAAAGATGATTGGAGAAAGCATAATATCTTCGGAAGACGTATTTTTTTTGTGGCGGGAATGTGTGTGATCTAGTTATAGATGGTCGTAGCATGAAAAAAGTCATTTCTAAAGATGCAGAAGTTGGGATTTGTTATTGAAAAACATTCACATCCTTACAAAATTTGTTGGCTTAAGAAAGGTAATGAAATTCATGTCACTACTCGATGTTTGGTGCAATTTATTATGGGAGATAATCTACAAGATGAAATTTTATGTGATATACCTATGGATGTCGACCATATTCTTGTGGGAAGACCGTGATTGTATGACCATGACATAAAACATTAAAATAAACCAAACACGTATTCTTTTTACAGGGGTAATAAGAAGTACACATTGCATATGCAAAATATGTTGCTGGCTTATCAAGAAATTTCAAAGTTAATGGCTTTTTACGTGCTGAAAAGTTTAATATAGTGTCAAGAAGCTGAAATTGTTGGAGAAAATCATATTAGAAAAATGTCTCACCAATCACCAGAAGTTCAAGATATTTTCAAGAATTTTCAAATTCAGGTAGTGATATCTTCTCTCAACACGACATTAAAAGAGTGCATGAGGAGGCAAAAGCTGCCCTGAAATCAAGTAATGAAACTTATGTCAACGCAGCCAATCAACATCGACGTCTTAAAGATTTTGAGGAAAGGACCAAGTCCTTGTACACTTGAGACAAGAGAGATTTCCTAAGGGCACTTATCACAAACTCAAGTCAACAAAGTTTGGACCGTACAAGATACTAAAGAAAATAAATTTGAATGCTTATTTCACTGAGCTTCCATTAAATTTACAAATCAGTCCTATTTTCAATTTCTCAAATTTGTATACTTTTGAGAGTTTGATATGGACATGGCTGAAGTTTCAAATCAATTGAAACATCATCCCAAAGTTTCTACTAATGTTATTGAAGATGTGATAGATGTCAAAGAGGTCAGTTCTCGTAAAGATAACAGATATAGAAAATTTTTTATTAAATGATTGGATAAACCTGTCACTAAAAGCACTTGGATAAATGAAGATGAGCACAAGAGGATCAATGTCGGGATGTATGCTGATGTGGTGCAAGTTTTTTTCCAATGAGTCAAAATTTTCAAGCTGAGAAGATTCACGCAAGAGCTTTTATTTTTATTCAATTATTTTAATTAAAGTTGGTGTTTTATACTATTAGTTATCATATGATAGACATGTGACCTTTTAATTAGTTATAACGGTCTTGATTAAAGTAGATTAATCAAAGATGAAGATTGGTTATTAGTTTTAACCTCTTGTAACCCTAGTATTTAAGATTGTCAATAGGGTTTTCAGTCGTCATTAACTCTTTTTTTATCAAAATTACAATTTTTTGTGATTTTCTCAAAAGCCCTTATGATTAAATTTGTTAGTGTTATTTTATGTGATGGTTTCATTGTCATGATATATATATACGTTAAAGTGAAAGGTATCATTTAAGCAAGGGAGCGCAAAAAATGACAAAATTTGCCTATGTCATAATAAAATGATTTCCGAAAATATTAAATTAAAGTCTCGATAATTGCTCCCCTATGTTAATATATCCTAAATATGATTTTGGTTAAGTTAAATGATAGCGCAAAATCAAAAAATAAAAAAATGATCGATTTTGTTTTTCGGACAAAAATTCATATTTCAATTCCTTTGGAATTTAATTTTATAAATATTTTATTTAAATCCAAATGAGAGTAATTTCTTATTTACATGTAATGTCTTTAAGTAAATGGCTTCTGTTTACTTAGAGATATTCTTGTAAATAAGTACAACTTCAAGGGTACTTTGAGGATCTCATCTACAACCGACCTAAGGTCATTATTCTTAATATATAAAACATCAAACATTATCTTCCCATCATCTGGCCACCTATCCTACACGAAATTCAACTGAAGAGGCTAGCGAGAGGAAGCAAAAACAAAAAGAAAAAGGAGAGATTTCAACAAGTCAAGGGTACATTCTTAGGGTTTCATCCAAGTAAGTTAAAAGCTCATTTCCTATGAATTATCCATATAAAATTGGATTAAAACAAGTCTTCTCTGATCTCTAATAGTTTTTCCTTATCCCCTCTTTCACATAATTAAGAAAGAGTGAGTTCTAAGATGAACAAACCCTAACTTGGATGAAATTTGAGACAGTCACTTCTAAATTATATTCTCATACCTTTTTTACCTCCAAAATTATGAACTTAAATATGTCTATAGTTCATGATCTTTGGAATTGGATTGATTGAGTACCTACACAAAAAGTTATGTATGAAGCCCTATGGGTCACTTAGGTTGTTCCAGAAAGTAGTTAAGCTGAAATGATAATTTAGCCATAAATTCCACTCTTAAAGTGCTATGCGTTATATGAATAGGTGCTATGCGTAAAGTGTATTAATTACTATGTGTGTAATTATTTATTATAAGAGATGATATGACATGCTACGATACGAAATGACATGATTTGACAGGACATATAAAAAGGTAATATGATATGATAGGAAATTATATGATTGGGTCATGCATTTGCCTCTCATTATCATACATTTGCATTACCCCTACCGGGCGACAGTTTACCCTTGTATAGTTGAAAGACTTGCAATGCCGACATACCCTTGCATAGTTGAATAATTTTGTAAGGCCGACGGCTTACTCCTATTTGGTTGAAAGATCTTATAGGACTGACAAATATCCCAAAAGGGATTATAGGTTGTTTGGAGCTAAGTGCTATGTGGACCGAATTGTGGAATCACACCCACAATTTGTATTTGCAGGGGCACCTCTAGAATGCATCAGCTCCTCGGCAGAGTCGACAGATATCCCAAAAAGGATGCATCTGGGGAGATGGCGATATGACATACAAGATTCATGCATCCATGCGATCATGATTGGTGCATCGAAGTCCATTCTTATGTATGATATGATAATTGTACTTTTGACATTCCATATGAGTGCATAGATGATTTTCATATCTTATGACATAATGAAAGTTTGAATTGCTTATAATTATTGATATATCATATATGTTAAAATAAAATAATAAATACTTTTCAAGTATGAAGAAATCATGTTTAATCTTGAAATATGTGATAACATATGAGTTTTTAACTTATTGAGCTGTTAATTGCTCATATTGTTACTCTCAATATTTTTCAGATCAATATATGTGATCGTGCTTGGTGATCCTCTTTCATGATTGAAAGCACTTTTGGTGAGAAGCATATATGAGCCTCAGGTCTTTTAATCCCGTTGAGAGGACTAAAGCGAAGTGTTTTGAATATATATTATTGGACAAAATAGAAATGTTTCATTGTAATATGTAGTACTGCTTTTATATAAGTACATCATGTCTAATGTTTACTTATTCTAAATGATATGGTGTGAGTTGGATATCTTGATTATAACATGCTTCCGCAAACTATATAAGATTACATGTATTAGATCGTGACTTACAAGTTAAACTTGGGGTCGTGACATAAACATTTAGTTAGTTGTTAATTGTCATTAACTTTCTTCTTCTTGATTCTATTTTTTATTATTTTTATCTATAGTGGAACAACAATATATTAATTATTAAATAAATTTTATAGTTCAAACTCCATAAAATAATAAATTATCTATCTACTTGTCACTTTTATTTAGAAACTTCATCACTATATTTTTCAGCCAAAAATCAAATTAGAATTTATTGTTTAATTCATGGTATGTAAGATCTTACGATCATACCTACGATCCACGATCTTTATCTCAAATTTGAGATCATTTTGTAGGATTGGTAGGATCATAATAGTAAGATCGTAAGATTGATAAGATCGTAAGATCCTACCATTTCAGTTTTCATTTTTTATTTCATCAATTTAATTTTTTTTTATTTTTTTACATTTTCACCCAATGCAACATAATTTTTTGAGAAATAAAATTAAGAAAAAGATGATTGGTTATAATTAAAATTTTAAAAATATTTTTATACAAAATAACTTTAATATCGAGGTATAGTAAAAAATATTTATGCAATTGTATTCCATATTGATAATATTATTGTCATTTTTTTATCATTTCACACTAAATTATTATTATATAAGTAGCATATTTTTTTTTTGAGGAGAAAAAAGCAGAAAATTGTGGCTGCTGGGATTCGAGCCCAGGTCTCCACGGCCACAACATGGAATTCTCACCACTAAACTACAGCCGCTTTGGTGTAGTTCATATATAAGTGTTGGTAGGAATTCTTAATAGGATAGTACTCAAATTAATATTATTTATAGCATAAATCATTGCAAGTTTATTTTAAAAAATATTTTTTATATAATTTTATATATTATATTATTTTTTTAATATATAGGTAAGATCTTACATTTTTTATTTGATTTTACGATATTCGATCTTGCCCCTTCCGATCTTACATAAGATTTTGATCTCGTACCTTGGTTTAATTGACTAGTTCGTAAGAACTAACAAGAAATTAAGTTCTTGGATGTACATTGTCTTTGAGACTTTATCAAGGAAGAGAAGTTCATGTTTGGACAATAGTTAGGCTTCTCGTCCATGTCATCTAGGTGTCTTGGATCCGGTTTTAGTTTTCTTTTTGTTTTTTTTTTTTTTTGAGAGGGATCCAATTTTAGTTTCAACAAGACAATCCGTTTTTCAATAAATAAGATATATGATCCTTTGAGTTCTAAATAATATTCTTCGATTTTTCTCAAACTTGACAGTGTTATTTTATTTAAGCATTTTCACTTCGTTTCTTTGGTAATATATGAAAAAGTACATACAAATCAACAGGTGTTGCGATTGCCTAAACATTCTAAGAAAAGCCCAATAATACCCATATAGAAAAATAAATGCAAGTCAAAACACATCATCTGAGTATTTGGACTACAACGTGATAAATAGGCTAAACAAAATCGAGCAGTGCCCACATTTATTGGGGAAATGTAACACCAAAATGCAAGATATCTGTCCACTGCCCCTCCACCTTGATCCCATATATAGTATGTGCGATCAAGGAAAAGAGAGAAATGGAAGTTATAATCTAATGGCATGAGGTGGTGGTGAAGGCTTGAATTGAAAGTGACGACAATTGATGCAGTGTCAAGTTATATGAGTCATGACTACGAAAATTTAGCACCAAAAAGAAGTTGTTTCAACATCGAAGTCATCAATGAAAACAGTTAACTTTAAGAATGTCATCAGAGTTAAGAAGTTGTTCCTCATGGCCCAAAAATAAATTTTCAAATAATTTTACTTGAGTGTTAAGTTTTTTTTCATTGGTTGCTATGAAGTAATTCCTGCGTGGTTTTTCCATTATGCTTGATTTATAATCCTTCTTTTTTGCACAAGGGACACTAGAAGCTAGTAAAATTTCTACTCCAACTTTGGCCAACTTCTAGAAAATATATTTCAAAACTATACGTATGTACCCCAAGCATACAAGAAGTGTATCCAAGCATACCCATTGTGTGTATATCTAATATGTAGGAACCAGGGTACTCTGAAGTAATTCCAAATAATTCATCACCAAAATAATTTTTTTTAGTGTTTGAATTGTTGGCATAATCCTACATCTTCTCATTCTCAACCAAGAGGTTCGGAAAATACCAATACAATGAGAAGATTAATATGTAGTTTAGAATAAATCAATGAAAAAAAATAACATATTATCTAACCTTTCGAAACAATTGGATTGAACCACAATAAGTTATTCGTTGAACCAAGCTAGTGGGTGAACAAAACCAAGTACGGGAAGGGGACATTCCAGTCCCGACTCTATTTATCAAGAGGAGAAAAATGGGTCTCAGTCTTGAGATCTCTCAAGGTTTATTTAAGTTTTTTCTATGCTACTATACCATAAAATTACTTAACACAAAAAGTTATTAAATATAATTAATTGACATAATGAGATCAACAAAACATAATTAACATAATATTATTAATTTTTTTAACTAAACTAAATTATTAGAACATAAAATATTACAAATATATCGGTGTATCACAAAAATAACAAATATTATAATATATATTAATTCATAAATTAGGTCAAGACAACACTCGAGTTTTTTTTATCTTAGATGTGGTCCTAACTGAACCTGATTCCTAAGGCTTTTTTAAGTAAAGTTAGTATTTATTTTTTTTGAAACTAGTAAAGTTAGTATTTGGATTAGCCTATAACTATTGACTAATAAATAGCGATCCGACTAACATAGAGTGATTATATATTAACGGATGGTTGATTGATTATAAATTTAATGAGACGTGTTTGAGTGTTTGACAAATAGAGCAATTGACGGTTAATCAAATCTATGACTGTAGAAAGACATAAATAGACATGATGATGTATTGTGCATTACTACACGTATCGACTATGCCAATTATAGCACACTTCATCTGAAATTATAGCACAGGAATCACTGACTATGCCAATTCGTTTTACAATTTTGTGCTATTTTAACTAATGTAAGCCTATAGTTTCCACTTTTTTTATTCTCCGTAAAATCATGCTATGACTAAAATTACATTAGCTAAAGCGATTAAGTGACAACGCAGATAAAAATGTCAAATGCAAGACATGATTACATTAGCAAAAGCGATTACATTTTTTTTTATTCAAATGTCAAATGAAACTAGAGGGCAGCCGTGCTTCATCTCTCCAGACATTACACTAGCTAAAGCGATTAAGTGACAACGCAGATAAAAATGCGTGAGAATGCTTACCAGATAACATGGCAGTGGACCCATGAATCATCCACTTCATCACAAAGGTCGACTTGCAGATTTATAGAGCAAAAGATAGCTGCAAAAATCAATTGTATAGAAGAATACTCATAAGGGGTCCAATAAACCAATAGAAATTAGAAAAGAAACAAGAGCGATCGTCACATCACAAACAAATTAGCGCCCGGAACCAAATTAAACAACGGGAGTTCTATAGAAGCTCTACAAACTGATTGCCAGGAGCAATGTAAACCAATCTTGCATCCGAAAACAAACAGACACACATAAAAGAAACAAATCTCCAAAGAAACAGAACCAAGCATCTACCACTCGCCAAGGAATCAAATCCAAACCACGGCGCAGACATAAAAGAACAACAACTGCGGACGCAGGGCGACGGGATCAAAATAGGTGTAGTAGGAAGAAATATTAACCTCTCCAACGTCCATGGCGATCGCTTTCACTTTTATGGAGAAATAGTGGGAAGATATCGATCGACCTCCATGAGGTGGCGCCGCGATGGAAGAAACCAGAAGCATCTTTTGGCCGTTTTGAGGATTTTTATAGCGTTTGCTCTCCCCTATTCGTGGAATGCGATCGACCTCTGCTGAGTTGGCGTGCAATGGAAGAAACGAGAACCGCGGTATTCGACGTACAGATGTAAAAAGAGTTGTTTTTACTTTTTACTCGCTTCAAAATTCAAATAAACTACCACAAAAATGTAAAAACGCCGCTGAGTTGGCCCGGTTGGTCCCGTTCCGGACCGGCCTCTCTTCCGCCCTCAAAAGCCACAGAACCAAAACAAAAACAAAAAAGAAAAAGGAGCCCGGAGAGCGATCGAGATGGCTGCCATCACGGCCGCGGTGGTGGCGATCGCGGCGGTGGTCCTCGGCTGGATCACTATCGAGATCGCCTGCAAGCCGTGCCTCGACAAGGGCCGCGAGGCGATCGACCGCGCACTAGACCCCAATTACGATCCGGACGCCTCTCCCACCGCCCGCGACGCCGCCAGGCCCCTCCTGGCCGACGATCCACCCGCCACTTCCGCTGGAAAGTCTGTCTGATGCCCCGCTGAACCAAAGCATTCGCCTTCATCCGCCGTTTGGTTTCCTTACCTGCAACGATGAGGTTTGATCGACATTTTGTTTGATGATTTGCCATTTGGTTTTCGTTAATCATTTGGAGATTTGACTACCTAAATGTTGTATACATCGATTTGTTATAACTTGGATTCAGATCTATATTTGAAATCGATCGCTTATCTCACACTTTTGGCTACTACTTTGAGAAATCCAAAATATGTTATTAAGATCAAATTCTGTGAACCATGAAACTGGTCGCCTGTCAATTTCATGTGGAAATTTGATCTATTCGCGAATTATTGGACGATACCAAAGAGAGAAATTAGAAACACTTTTCTACTGAGCTTTTGTGCCATGTATGAAGATACCAAAGAGAGAAATCCACCCTGTTCGAAAGTTCTGCTGCCTGTATTAAGTGTGTGATCAGCTCATTAGGCTGAGATGATGTGCATCTTATGACAGTGGTTCTAAAACGAAAGAATGCAAGAAGACAATTGAATCTATTATAACTAAATCCAATTCGTTGAAGGATGTTAAAGATTTAATTCATATTGCCATTTTTTGTGCTTTACCCCGGTAATGCATGTACCCAATGATGGAAATTAGCAGTTCTCTGTTAAAAAAATACAGTTTTTTATTAAATTGATGTTTAATGATCGAATCTAATAATCAAAGAATTCTAATGTGTTTCAAGGTTTAGATAACTGCACAAGCAGCCGGTCTTTTTTTTCTTTTAAAAAAAATGTTGAAGATTGCATGATCCGCATCCTGATCATGTATAGAGAAATCAGAACAATATAGAACACAGAGAGATTAATTCTTTTTATTCTTCGCTGTGGACCAGTGTTCTTTCCGAGAGTTTGGTGTTTCTTGATCAGTACAGAAAAGGGCGCATGAAAACTATGAAAGAGGAATCCATATTCTTAATAAGATCTTCTTATTGACATATGTACAAACACATTAGAAAGTGGTGTCGTAGGTCATAATCAAATGCAGGTTCAGTTTCTTGCTCCATTTTCTTTCCTGCAATAAGTGAAGGGTACCTTCTCTAAGAAGTTCTAAGAAGCATACCTTGACATTTGGAAACCACATGCAATGGAATTTTCTTTACAATAAGTTCTTATTTGCCCTTTGGTTCCTTTCTGCTATCCTGACCACCTGGAAGTAGAACTTATGGATACATGACTCCGACATGTTTCTCAATCACTTCTAAGGACATCACTCCCAGATTATCTTTCCATTTGCTTTTCAGAATTGTTGATTATAATTGATAAGGGAAATTATCTTCTTCTAGCTTAAACAAATATGATCGTAGTCAAGAAGAAGAAGATCCCTTGTACGCAAATGTCTGAAGCATTACATGTTCCACTATTCTTGTGTTGAAATGCATCTAGTGAGCCCCATAGAATTGGAACTTTTTTTTTCCTTTCACGGAAATCAGTAGGAAGGAGTAACATTGCATTGGAAGAGCAGACAGTATTTGTCCTGAAGAAAATGGGTTTGTGCATGCGATATTATCATTATTTCCTCATTGCTTACAATAGCTTCTTTGATACTGAAAACATAGTGCTGTGATATATCTGAATTTCTAGCTGAAGCAGAATGGTATTTTCCACTATTCATCTCAAGTTTCAGATGACAGTATTTTGCACATTTGATGAGATTATGGTGCCGTGCCTTTCGGATGTTTTTTTCGTAACGTAACATTTGACGTAACATTATCTGGAAGCTTTATGTGGAATTGCAGAAAATTGACCTAACCTAGTTCTGTTTCTTACTTGTTCTGCATATCCAGATAATGGTTTTATTTATTTGCAGTCTGGGATCTGCTTAAGCTTGACCTGAACATCCCTGAGTGGGTAGGAAAGCAATCGCCTCTAAACAAAGATAAAACCGACTTTTGAGAAACAAAATGAAGAAGGCAAGGGTGGCGGGAATTAAGTTTTTTTTTTAAAAAAAAAGTTTAGGTCCTTAGGCTTTGCAGATTAAAATACTTCAGGATCCGAACTGTAGGAACTTTCTGAATGTACAGTAAACGACATCTCACTATGAAACTTCTCATTCATGAAAAATCAAAATGAAAGATTGTGAAGTTAAACAGCTGGTTGAGCAGATTGTAATAGTTTGTTATTTGCTACAGGTAATGAGAAAACAAAATAGAGTTGTTAAATATGTTCGCTGATAAGTGAGTACCATTCACTAATGTGATTTCGGTTTGAGTGTACATGAATGTGTAACACCGTCGTGCAAGATGTAGCACAGCTAAAGGATTGAACTTTTAAGGTTAAGTTTTGGATTATTGCGTTTACTTCCAATTATAGTTTATTTTTTTAACTTCTACATGAGTAGTTAACCATTTAATTACCTCTATTCAATTATTAAAATATGTTCACTTTACCATGGTGTCAACCTTTTTGGTTTTCTATTCTTTTAATTATTTAATTACATTCGTACCCCATCATTATCATTTAAAAGTAAAATATATTTCAAAAAATAAAATTTTATATTTATTTAATTTCCTTTTACAATTGAACTGGCTATATATAGTGAACGAAATTTTCAAATACAATAAACACAGGAAAATTATAATTGGATAAATCAAAATATGAAAAAGTTGATAGAAAATTTTGACGCTGATAAACGGAAAATCGTTAATAACTTAAAGGAAGTGAATTAATGTTGAAATGAAAAATATTATAGTTCAAAGAACGAAGAAAAGTAACAAGTTTCAGGCTGGTCTAAAGCTGATTTATTGGGAAAAAATATTTGAGGTAACTATAATGCGCCTGGGATGGAGTTGATAATTTAGTCTCATATACGTCTCCGTAGTAATATAAAAGATGATAGAAGGAATTGGTATAATGATAAGTTGGATATTTCATTAGGAAGAATAATGCCAAATAATATTCTCTGTTATTTCTATCTTGTAGTTGGGGCCTTCACATGGAAAGAGTGATCGATATCATACTGAAAGTACCTAGAACATTAGGTCGGAGTACTTTGCAACGGGTTCATTGGATAAGTGTCAAATTTTAATAACTAGATCCGATCGGATGATCAATTAGATCCTAGTTGGATTTATTCAGTCGGATTCAATCGAGTTTAACTAAATTTTATTAAAATAATATTATTTATAATAATAATATAGATATACATAAATAATACTATATATTGCATAAAAATAATTAATACTATTAATTCTGAACATATCAGAATGATATTAGATCATGATCTATCCATTTTATCTCCATTTGTTATGCCACCCTAAGCGGGATCGTGCATGTGATTAATTTCATACCTAATTGGCATGCTCTATATGCATTATTGACAATTAACTCTTCAATAAAACAAAAAAAATATTTATCATAAGAAAGTTCATAATAAATTATCATTAAATGCATAAGTATTGTGTTTTTACGTATAAATGTGTTGTCAAATACGACTTGGTAAATGAATTAATAAACATCTTATTTACATATGTGCTCGTCAACATTCTTCACATTGTCAAGCATTACTAGACATAAATATATTCTCTTATGTAATGTTTCGATCAACCAATTGGAATTTTCAGGACGGCCTTTTCCTTTATTTATAGGTGAATGCGCCATCTAGTCCACCTCTTGTACTGTGTCCTTTTTCGACGTATCGACACATCATTTCGTCGACGATTACCTTCTCCGACAACCATTCGTGATCGCGAGCGACCGCATTGACCGTAACCAATATGATCACACTATAACATCTCTGACTTGACCATTTTAGTCATACAATTTTGACAGTCCCATTAGTAGGTGTAGTGCAATTTTGCGTCTTTGATACTCTCACTATTCGTGGAGTATGGAGATGATATCACGAACCTCGTTATTCATGAAACTTATTCAAATATTCCTGAATCTCATTAAACCAACATGCTTAATAAATGTTCCAACTGCAATTTCCTTGATAAGAGAATCAGCTAACGTGTCATTAGTAGGTATATAAGTTATATTTACTTCCTTCTTTTTCACTATTTCTTGTATATAATGATATTCAATCTCAATATATTTTTCTTTAAAACTATTTGTTCCACTAAGTATCAAGCTTATCGCAGTTTGATTATCACAGTACATCGGCAGTAGCCCACTGCATAAATTGAGCCCAAATTCCATAAAGAAGCATTTGATCCATAACGCACAAGTGGTTGTCATACTGCAAACTATATATTCAGCTTCTTGTGTGTGTTTCGCCACACATTTTTGTTTCTTGCTACCCCAAGAAACATATTTACCACTCAACATAAATAAGTGACCCGATGTGAACATCAATATCTCCACTGAAATTCGCATCAATCTATAGTCTCAAGTGTATCAGCTTGATATGTTAATTTCAATTGTGTAATGCCTTTCAAATATCATATAATCCCAATGTGTCATCCCGGAATTACTTTAAAATCTACTAACCAGGCTTAATGAATAAGCCAAATTAGGCCTTGCACACAACATAGCATATATTAAGCTCTCCATACCTTGCACATATGAGACATCCAAAGATTTTTTGTCCTGAATTATGACACTGACTTTTGTTTAGCCTTTTTCTAACAATGAGAGGTGTTGATGTTGGATTACTATTTTGCATTCCAAATCTCTTCAGTATCTTGTTCAAATATTGTTCTTGACTCAAACTCAATGTTCTTGAGCTTGTGTCTCGAATAATTTGAATTCCAAGGACATACGAAGGCTCCCCCACGTTCTTCATTTCAAATTCCTTACTCAATTTTTTTTTTAACTTCTGACATCATTTTCAACAAGCAAAATATTATTGACATTATAAACAAACTTTCTCCCACTATTCTTGATATACACAGAATGATCCAATTTATTTGCGACGAAATCAAATTGGATGACTGTCATATGAAACTTTCGGTACCATTGACGTGATGATTGTTTCAAGGCATAAAGTGACTTTTCCAGCTTATAAACCATATTCTTTTGACTTTTCACCTGAAAATCGTCATGTTGTCGCATATATATATCTTTACTCAACTCTCCAGGAAGATAGTCTTAACATCTATATGGAATAATTTCAAATCCCTATATGCCACTATCACTAAAATGATCATGATAGATGCAAACTTAGCTATCGAAGAATACATTTTCGAAAAGTCTATACCGACTTGCTGAGTATAACTCTCTATGACTAATCTGACTTTGTGCTTCTCAATAGTACCATCCAGTACTTTTTCTTGAATACCTATTTGCACCCTATGCATTGTCAACCTTTTGACAAACCACATGATTTTCGTACTTCATTCTGATTAAGAGAGTCAATTTCATCTCTCATGGTGGTAGTCCATGATTCTGACTCAACCGAAGTCATCGCTTCATTATATAAAATATGATATGCATAATCCTCTATATCCACATTCACGGAGTAACACGAAGCCTCGCACTCATACAAACATACTCATCAAAATGTGTGGATACTATCCTGAGTCTCTTGTTGTCGATTATACTCGTAGATTCTATGGATCCACCCACTTCTTTCAAAGGATGTGTATTTTGTATAGGCTCCTCTTCCACCATTGGTACCTCAGAATCGATTTCATTATCCCATCGGATAATTAGAGGGGTCCTCTTCTTCATCTGATACTTTTTTTCCATTTTCAAGAAATGTTGCATCGTGACTCTCAATTAACCATTTTTCTTTATGGAAGAATTTATACCCTTTGGATTGTTAATTATATCCAATGAACCTGCATGCTAACGTCCTAAATCAAGTTTGTCCTTCAATTGGTTAGGAACTAGAACATGCCCTTTACATCCCCATTTCAGGAGATGGCCTTTATCAAGCTTCCTACCATTTCACAATTCATATGACGTGGTTTCTACGAATTTTGTGAGAATTTTGTTCCGTATGTAATTTGTAGTTAATATTGTCTCTCCCAAAAATCAATTAGGGATATTTGAGTGGGACAGCATACATCTTACTGGATTCATCCATGTTCTATTCTTTCTTCTTTCACACTATTCTATTGTGGCTATATGACATTGTAGTTTGCCTACTAATGCATTCCTGAATACAATAATCATTAAATTTTTGGGAGGTGTATTCCCCTCCTCTGTCTATCCTTAATGTCTTAATTAGTCTTTTCAATTTCGTCTCCACTTTCATTTTATATCTCTTGAATGCTTCAAGGAGATTCAACTTCTTGTCCAAGAAAAAGACATAAGACAACCTTGAAAAATTATCAATGAATGTGATAAAATATTCTTTATTTTTGTGTGTTATGACATTAAAAGGACCACAAATATCAGAATGAATCAATTCTAATAATTTCTTTGAACTTGTTACCTTTAAAAATGACTTTTGAGTCATATTTTTTATCTAACAATGTTCACAAGCCAATGCTCTTGCACTTGAAATTCTAAGAATTAGGTTCAATCTTATAATTTGTTTCATCTGTCTTTTCTGGATATCCTAATCGATCATGCCAAAGATCATAATCAAAATATTCACACAGAATAATCAAAATTGACATCCACATTCATTGACCTCCTGATAGTAAGAACTTTTCAGCCCTTACCTAGAGTTACCCTACCATTATAAAACCTAACTTCAAAATTCTTCTTTAGAAGTATGGGAACTGACACAAGATTCCACGGATATCGAGAGCATATAGCACATCATTAAGAGTTAAGATGCAATCTCCCAAATTCAGCTTGCAATTCCCCACACCTTCCACATCAAGGTAGGTGTTGTTACCGATATATATTCTCTATTCCCCCTTCTTCAGGTCTTTAAAGTCAATCATACCATCCTTGGTCTTGGTAATGTGGTGGGTCGCTCCTGAATCGATCCACCAACCCATAGAGTCAGTACTTGCAACGCTGCATTCAATGACGCCAGCGAATTCAGAGTTCTTGCCTTTCTTATCTATGCTTTGTCATTTCTACCCTTTTGCCTTAGTACAGTTTGACTTGAAGTGTCCGAACTTTTCACAAACATAACAGGCTCCTCGCGGTTGCTTTCCACATTATCCCTTTGACTTCTTATTCGGACCAAGCTTTTTGAAGCGTGCAACATTCGGCTCATCTTCCAAGTCTTGTTCAATGTCAAATTGCATTGGCAAGTCTGTCACTGACTTAATACTTTCATTTAGTCACAAAGTTGTGACAGCCACGTCAAAACTGGGATGAAGGCTATTAAGCACGATGGCAACTTGTAAGGGTTCAAAAATCGTCATACCGGTTATGGCTAATCTTTAGCCAACATAATCATTCTATTGACATGATATATCACATTTTTCGACTATTTTATTTTACACTATGCTTTGTCCTTTCTACCCTTTTGCCTTAGTGCAGTTTGACTTGAAGTGTCCGAACTTTTCACAAACATAACAGGCTCCTCGCGGTTGCTTTCCACATTATCCCTTTGACTTCTTATTCGGACCAAGATTTTTGAAGCGTGCAACATTCGGCTCATCTTCCAAGTCTTGTTCAATGTCAAATTGCATTGGCAAGTCTGTCACTGACTTAATACTTTCATTTAGTCACAAAGTTGTGACAGCCACGTCAAAACTGGGATGAAGGCTATTAAGCACGATGGCAACTTGTAAGGGTTCAAAAATCGTCATACCGGTTATGGCTAATCTTTAGCCAACATAATCATTCTATTGACATGATATATCACATTTTTTGACTATTTTATTTTCCAAGTGTTATACTTGTGCAACAACAATTGAATATTCACTTTAGTTTTAGAGTCGTATTTGGCCTTTATAGTCATCTATAGATAATGTGTTATTTTCTACAATTCAAATATCCTTATTAAATTATATTCCGTGTGCATCAACATGAAAAATCATATCTTCTTATCCCCTCTCTCTCTCCCACTTATCATGTGCTTTCTCAATGTCCCTCAATTTGTTCTGGTGTGATGTTTCTCAGAAAGCACATGGTAGTTATTTTCAATAACTTTATCAAGATTATCGTGCATAAGTACATATAAGGGTATAAGAAAAACTCGACAAATCCGAAAAACCTATTCGACTCGAAAAAATCAAAATTTAGGAGTTCGAATATGATTTAGGATGTTTTTTTTATAAATTAAAAACCACCCACTAAAATTAGGACCCCACTCGAAAAAATGCCCGTGGAGCCCATTTTTGTTTATAATTTTTATTTATAAAATTAATTCATTATTATAGATATAATACTTTTTTTATAAAATCTCATACTTTTCTATCACATTATTAAATTTTAGTTTGGCAGCTTTATATATTAGTAGTATATTTTGTATATAATATAAAATTAAATAGTTTTTATGTTCACTTTAATTTAATATATATATTTTAGAATATAATTATATAAAAGTAGAGATTCGAAAAAATCATCCAAAAAAATGACCCACTAAAGGATGTTTTTTGAAATGTTTTTAGAATGGTTTTTTAATTTAAAAAACTGACCCAAAAAATAACGGATGATTTTTTTTAATCGAAAATCCGACACCCGAACTACTTTTGTCAAAAATTCAAATAAGAATAGTTTGGGAGGGAAAGAAATGTCTCTGCAACAACCGCCGAGACCTCCAACCTCTTCTCTATTTATATGAAATTGTATCTGATGTGTATCTGATATTATTTACAAGATATCAGCAATAAAGAAACATGTTACAGATACTGCTACAAACAACCTGATATGTACAATTAACAGAAATAAATAACTGTCAACACTCCCCGCAAACTAGGCTTGGTATACAGTTGACATGCATAGTTTGGAAAATAAATAACCATGCTGCTTCCCACTCAAAGCCTTGGTGAACAGATCAGCTAACTATTCTGTAGTATTAACATAATTAGCTTTAAGCAATCTAGCCAGAATAAGCTCTCGAACGAAATAACAATCGACGTCGATATGTTTAGTTCGCTCGTGAAAAATAAGATTAGATGCGATATGAATGGCCGCATTGTTATCACAGTGAATAGGAATTGGTTTAGGAATCTGAATTCCCAATTATGTAAGCAGTCGATCAAGCCATATGAACATGCTCCGAAACTCGGATTCAGCAGAGGATTTCGATATTGTTTCTTGCTTCTTAAATTTCCAAGATACTAAAGCATCTCCAAATTTGACACAAAAGCCAGTTACAGATCTTCTAGTCAGGATACAAGCCGCCCAATCAGCATCACAAAAGCCGCATAAAGAACTTGTTCCACTTGTAGGAAAGAATAGATCACTTCCTGGATTTTTTTTTCAAATACTTCACCACTCAAAAAACAGCCTCCATATGTGATTGTTTAGGAGAATGCATGAACTGACTCAAGTGTTGAACTGCAAAAGAAATGTCTGGGCATGTGATTGTTAAGTAAATTAATCTTCCAAGAAGTCTCTGATATGTTGCTGGATCAGTTATTAGTGGATCTGAAGTAGCAGATGGAAAAACAACATCATACTCTATGGTTGTAAGTTTCATATTTATCTATAGGTGCATCTGAAACTTTTGCAGCAGAAAACCCTGAATTAGCAATAAGATTAAGAGCATATTTCCTTTGATTAAGATAATGCCTTTATCTGAACGCATAACTTCTAAATCCAAGAAAAACTTAAGATTTCCAAGATCTTTGATACCAAAGTGAGAAGAAAGAACACTCTTAGCCTCCTGAATTAATCTAGAATGATTATCAGTCACTGTTATGTCATCCACATATACAAGAAGAACCACCAATTTTTGTCCTAATTTCTTAGTAAACATGGAATAGTCTAAACGATTTTGCTGAAAACCAGCAGAGACAAGAGTTTGAGTAAGTTTGATATTCCATTGCCTTGAAGCTTGCTTGAGTTCATAAAGAGATTTTTGTAGTCTACAAACCTTGTGAGAAGAGGACTCCCCCGGACTACAAAAACCAAGAGGAATTGAGGTGCATGTAGACTTCCTCAAAAAGGTCCCCATTGAGAAAGGCATTGTTGACATCCAGATGGAATAATGGCCAAGATTGTCGAGCTCAATGGCTAGAAGACACCTGATAGTGACCATCTTGGCAACAGGAGAGAAGGTTTCCTTGTAGTCTATACCGTCTAATTGAGTAAATCCCTTAGCAACCAATCGAGCCTTATATCTAACAACTTCACCAGCTAAATTCAATTTGGCCTTATAAACCCACTTGCAGCCAGTAGCCTGTTTGCTAGGAGGAAGATCAACAAGGATCCAAGTGTGATTAGCTTGTAATGCCTCCATCTCAAGTTTCATAGCCTCTACCCAATTGGGATCCTTGGCTGCTTGAGCAAAGGTAGCTGGCTCATGGACAACATTAAGACAAGAAACAAAGGCAAAGTACCAAGGAGAAATATTATCCAGAGGAATATTATCAAAAATTGGATAAGGACCAGCAGAGGTCTGAACGAAATTAAGAACATAGTCATGCAACCATTTGGAAGATTTAGTAAGTCATTGAGGACGAGTAACAGTAGGTGAAGGAACAACATCAGATGACTGAGAGGGAATAATATCAGTAGACTGAGAAGGAACAACATCAGTAGTAGAAGAAGAAGTGTCAGGAGGAAGATTAGAGGAAGAACCAACAAGAGGTGGAACATGCAATAAAAGTGGTACAGAATCAGAGTCGTATCTATCAGGATGAGTAACATTGAGTTTATCTGATGAAAACTCAGATTGAAGCAAGGAAAATATATCCTCATAAAAAAGAACATCTCGGCTAACAGAAATTCTCTTAGTGTTCAAGTTCATAATTTTGTAACCTTTCTGAACATCAGAATATCCCAGAAACAAAAAAGGAGCAGAACGAGCAAACTTATCTCGACTCTATAAGTTGGTGCAATAGCATAGACACTCAAAAATCCGGAGATGTGAAAGGTTGGGAATCACACCAAAAAGTGCTTGATAAGGATTGATATCAGACAAAACAAAGAGTGGAGTACGATTGATAATGTAAACAACTGTAAGGACACAATCTCCCCAAAATTCTGAAGACAAATTGGCCTGAAATTTTAAAGCACGAGCAACCTTAAGAATATGTCTATGCTTCCGCTCTACAACACCATTCTGCTGTGGAGTATAAACACAAGAAGTCTGGTGGATAATTCTTTTGGCTGACAAGGAGTTACAATTAGAATTTATGAATTCTAAACCATTATCAGTCCTGAGCACCTTAATTCTAGTAGCAAACTGATTTTCAATTAAGGTGACAAAGTGTTTCATATATTGAACAGCATCATACTTGAATTTGAGGAGATATATCCAGGTCATACGACTAAATTCATCAACTATGGTAAGAAAGAAACGAAAACTATCATAGGTTGAATATTGATATGGTCCCCAAACATCCATATGAACCACCTTAAAAGAAGATTTAGTTACAGTAATGCTATTTGGAAAAGGAAGTCGTGTTTGTCTAGACATGTGACAAACTTTACAATAGCACTTAGTATCAAAATGTCCAATATCCAAGAAATAAAAAAAAATTCATTCTAGAGTAAGGAATATGTCCAAAACGACAATGCCACAATATGAGATTACTGTCACGACCAGTCTTAGCTTCAGCAGCTGCCACCTTGCCTTGGGTGTTGAACTTCTTATTAACCAGGTCATAATGAACCAAGAAATACAAGCCATTTTCCTTTTTTATCAATCCTCTTGACTAGCTCAGTGAAGAGGTCCTGAAAGATGCAAAAATCATGGTAGAATATCACTGTACAGCAAACTTCTTGGGTGAGTTTGGACACAGAAAGCAAATTGTATTTGAATTCTGGAATGTATAAGACATCTTTAATGCTTTGTTGATCATTAATATAACACTTCCCAACATGTGTAATGTGAGCAAGATTTCCATTTGGCAACTTGACAGATTTAGCAGATAACAATTGTTGAATAATATACAAACAAGAGATATCAAAAACCATGTGATCTGAGGCTCCAGAATCAATTATCCACTTGGCTGTGGATGATCTGAAGTTGAAAAACTGATTACCAGCCGTATTAGCTGTGCTATCAATAATGATGTTGTCTTTATTGAGAATCTTAAGAATTTGTTGATATTGATTTGAAGTAATAGACTGATTTGAACTATTAGCAGAAGTAGATGTCTGCAACCCTTCTGCAATTGTGCCTTGAGAGACATCAGCAAAAGCATTTTCAGTTGACTGGACTGCATTAACTTGCTTGGAACTTTTGGAAAATTTGAATTCAGGAGGAAAACCAACGAGTTGATAACATTGTGCCTTAGTATGACCAACTTTGTGACAATGGTCATAGATTACATTCCTATTGTTCTGACTGAAGTTTCCAGTATTCTGTCGCACTGAATTAGCTTCTGGAATTGCTGGAATTGATGCTGAGGACACTACATTCAAAGCCTGATTCAAGGAGTATGAAGAATTTTTCCTTCATTGATCTTCTTCTAGAAGCATAGCATACACTAGGTTTTCAGGGGGAAATGGTCTCATTAGAATAATCTGTGATCGAACAGCAGCATATGACTCGTTTGGTCCCATTAAAAACTAAAACACTTTTAACTATTGAAAATACAACACATTTTCAGGGTTTGGAATTCCTAGCATGGGAATGACACTATACAAATCCTCCCAGAAGATCTTCAACTTGGTATCATATTATGTGATACTTTGAGAATTTTGTGTGAACATAGTGATTTCCTTATGTAATTGATACATTCGTGAAGCTCCAATTGGTTCAAATCTCTCTTTCAAATCTTTCCATACAACACAAGCCTCTGATACATATGCGATACTGCCAAGAAGACCTTCAGAAACAGTTGAAATAATCCAAGAAAGGACAAGTGCATTGCATCGTTTTCACTGAAAATGTAATGAATGATCAAACTGTTCCATTCTATAAGATCCATCTATGAATCCTAACTTATTCTTGGCCAAAAAAGCATTCAAAAGAGATAGACTCCACATGGAATAATTTTCTGAATCATTTAACCGCACCGGAACTAAAACGAGGGCAAGTAGATCTGATGGATGCAAATATAAAGGATGTGTAGGATCCAGGGCCAAAACTTGCGAGGAAGATGCAGGATTCAGAGAATCAGTCATTTATGATCCAAAAAGAAGGAAACCCAGCAAGATCTCAGAGAAGTAATCGACAATCGATCAATAATAAAAACAAGAACTCGATTGCATAACAAGATCCAAAGAGCTAAGAACATGAAACCGATTGCACAAAGAAGAACCTGATTGTGAAATCCCTCCTGAGTTTTCACCGTAGACAAGACTTCTCAGAAAAAGATCTGCAACACTCCAGGATCTGCAACACGCTCTGATACTATGTCAAAAATTCAAATAAGAAGAATAGTTTGGGAGGGAAAGAAATGTCTCTGCAACAATCGCCGAGACCTCGAACCTCTTCTCTATTTATATGAAATCCTAACTGATGTGTATATGATATTATTTACAAGATACCAGCAATATAAAAGAAACACGTTACAGACACTGCTACAAACAACCTGATATGTACAATTAACAGAAACAACTGTCAACAACTTTCACCCCTAAGTTCATATTTGATTTTGCGACTGCACATATCATAATTTATACCATTTAGACGTTCAAGCTTTGCCAGCAATATCTTTGTAGTCATTTTCTCTAAATCAAAAGGAGGGATCACATTTACAAGTAATCACAATAGAGTACAAATGCAATCTTAGGAGTATTACATAATAATAGTAAGGATTAAAAAAGGTAATAAATTACATTAAAAGTTGCTTAATATTTCACAAAATGTAACAAACTGCTAACTAATTAATAGTAATAAAGGGAATTAGATAGAGTAATTAGAGTGTCTCACAATAAAAATGAATATACGACTTCAAAAACAGAATGTAAGTTCAGAATATTATTCTAAAGTATTACCGAATGTAATAATTTAACGATAGAAAGTAATTAATCTACGTGCAAGTTGTATGTGACAAAAATAAAAAAAAAACAGTGATTGCACTAAATGTAAAAAAAATGGTAAAGACAATGTACAGATAATACTAAAAAAAAAGGTTGCACGAATGAATAATTATAAAAAGATCAAGATGGTTCGAGTCAGATAATGATATGACAATACAAACAGAACAAAAAATATAGTTAACACGGCGGTATAAATTTTAAGGATATACAAACATGGAGGAAATCTGAATAGATAAATTAAATGAATTTTGTTCAAATCTACAAACGTAGGTAAGTGAGCCTTATAAAGAGAACAATCTAACATGCAATTTCCTAATAGCAAGAACACACAAAAAAAGTTAATGATAGTAATTATAACTATCACAAAAGTATTAATTTATATACCCTACGCACTGTCATTTGATAATAATTATTGGTCATAGTAATTATTAAATATCAATGATCAAATATACTGATCCTCAAAAATACAAAATAACGCTAAAAAAATATAGAAATAGACTCCTCGAAAAAAATATGAATATGGCAGAACAATGACTGAATAATCAAAATTACGATATTATCATAGTCATAGGTTAATTTAGTTAACAAAAAATTATTATGGACAATAAATAGAATTCCTGGTCTCTAAATTTAGATAACACGTGATATTTAGAAGATTCGTATACGAGTAATAAAAAATAGGATTAAACAGCCTATAACGTGTATAGGCTCTTATGCGCCAAATGGAGTTTAATATCTTTTAAGCTTAAATAAATCAGCGGCTATGAATGAATCATATATAGGTAGAACGATGATGATTCAATAGCTTAAATTCGAGCGGCCATTATCAAATGCTACAGTGTTTTCGCACTGTTCATCTTCTTTCTCATTGCCTTTGCGTACCTGGTGGGAATGTCACTACAAGAAAAAGTCTGATTTTCGATGGTTTATTTTCGACGGACAAAAATCCGCCTGAAATACCGACAGATTCTTGTTAATGTGCTGGCGAATTGACACACAAAGCACTATATTAATATGAAGTTTTCCTATTGAGTAAAGCACTCTTCTTTGCAGCATATATCTCTATATATCATGACATACTATATATGCCACTGAAGTTTTTGTCACTCTTTAAGTCTTATAGACAGTGTTGAACGTGATCCCTTATTTGTCACTCTTTAATTAATGCATGATCATCCTTTATCAATGGCCTATTTTTTACGAAAAATGAAAGATTAACAAATAGAAAGCATGCAATGATCAGCACGAGAATATGGCATTGTAGTTTTGGAATCCTTATTCATGTTTTTTCAAGAAGGTACTAACTTTCTCAATTCTCTTTGTGTTGTGCAATGATGTTCAATTTGTCTTGTGAAAGGCTCTTCAGATCCGATGGGAAAGGCGAGACATCTCTTCATCGTGCTCAAGACTCCTCTTTGCTTTGTAATGGTGTTTTGAATTGTGTTTCTAAAACATTAAAATGTTTGGATATTATGTTTGGACAATTATGTGTTATATGTGATGGTTATATGTGTTTGGACAATTATGTGACGATATAAATGTTCTGTTTGCAAATATTGTGATCCATTAAAATGTTTGGATATTATGTTTGAACAATTATGTGTTATATGTGATGGTTATATGTGTTTGGACAATTATGTGATGATATAAATGTTCTGTTTGCAAATATTGTGATCCAAATGGATCCAAATATTCTGTTGTATTATCTGTTCGGACATTAAATTTCAGCATTTTTTTAATATTTTTTTTGTTTTTGATGGAAACAACTAAAAATTAATTATTGAGAACGAATTTTTTTGATACTTATCGACGGTTCTAACCATCCATGCAAGCTTTTCGACGGTTTGAACCGTCAAAAATCAGTTGTGGAGTCGACGGGTCAAACCGTCGATATGAGTGTTTCGACGGTTTTAACTGTCGATACTATATACATGTCGATGGCTTTAACCGTCGATACTATCGACGGCTAGAACCGTCGATACTCAAGCTTCGACGGCCGCGCCCACCATCTGGACCGTCGAAGATATCGACGGTTTAGAAATAACCGTCGCAAATAGTTTGCGACGCTCCATTTTCGCACGGACGCTATCCATCGAAAGAACCGTCGAAAAATGTCATTTCCCACGATTCTGGCCAAATTACAGACGGTTCGGACCGTCTGTAATAGCCTATTTTCTTGTAGTGTGTCGAGTTGCAGAAGATCACGAATGATGAATCAGAAGGAAAAATCTTTGGCGATTCGTTCGGTAAGCCAAGAAAATCACTCGCTCGGAAATCGCTCGGGGTAGTATGGTTGCCGGAACAAGAAAAATGAGCTCTGGTACCAATGCAATATTTCGATCAATGACGGCCTTTTCTTCTATTTATAGGTGCATGTGTCCACCCCTTGAATTGCGCTCTTTTCCGATAAGAACTGCGAGCGAGCGACCGCACCGCTTCGCTGACAGTTACTCCCGCAACCGCATGTGACCAATATGGTCACACTATAACATTTTACAGGTTCATTATTTTCTCAAACAATAGTTATATGTTTATAACATACTTATTATTATACATAATAGATTAGAGGATTTCTTATCATTACTGAGTATAATACAAAGCTCAATTTCGATAACTGATAATCTTGTATCCTTTTTTCCTAAACTAATCTTCCAACAATATTATTTTATAATGTGGCACAACTAGTGATAAACTTTGGTTATTAATATCCACCATTCTAATTGTCGTTAATTGATGAAACTAATATATGAACTTATCTCTCTCGGTCTAAAATAAATGTCAGCAATGCCCTTAAGCTATAGAAAAGACAATGCAAGAGATGAAAGCAAAACATACAAAGAAGAAGAAATAAAGATAGTAAAAGAATAAATATGAACGTAAATAAAGATGGACGAAGCATGAAACAAATTAACAAAGAATTCATAATTGATCACATGATTTTAATACTTTTGATGTTTTATACATGATGGATTTATATTTATATAATTTTGGACCTTACATATATGGCTTTAAAGTCATGGGAGAGGGCCTTAATATTTGGATTATCCAAGTGGAGTAGGTTATAATGGTGGTGTGACTCGTGGAGATGCTCGTCGTGATACAACTTATACATGGTATGGATGCTGGTTTGAATATACTATCTATTCCGCAAAAGGAGTTTTATTAGCCTTTTAAAGAAGTATTTATTTATTTTTACTTTGCACAATGCAAGTCTTGGAAAATTGTTAATATGAATATTAATTGGTGTGCCAAAAATTTTTAAAGAGCATTTACCTCTTCGGTGATCTAAGTTGCTTGTTATTCTTTAAAAGTTCTACTCCGATGAATTTTGAGTGATTTTTTTTAAAGCAGAAAAGATGACTACCATTTTGATAGACATCCAAATTTATTAATGATAACAAAATGTTACATCATAATTACAACAAAAGTAATTGTATGCTTTTAAATCACTACAAGAAAATTGAGGATTACCGGTCGAGTAATTTCCCCAAAAACCGTCAAAAACATCGGGACGTCCGAAAAATGATCGTCGCAAATCAATTTCCGACGATCGGAAAAGAACCACCAGAAATTTCGACGGATTTCCGACGGTCGTGACTGCCGACCGTCGAAAACATCGGCGGCTGACCGTCGAAAACATCGGCGGTCGACCGTCGATGTTTTCGACGGGTTCATCGACCGCCGCAAATATCGACGGTAGCAACCGCCGAAAATCTCGGCGATCGTCAGGCGATCTCCGAAAATCTCGACGGCCGTCGGTCGATCGCCGAAGTTTCGGCGGTCAAAACCGTCGCAAAGAATTTTTATAATATAAAAAAAATTAGCCGGCCGGCGGCCGATGTCGGATCCGTTGGGGGCCGGATCCGAACACTCGGTGGTCGATCCGGCCGCTGGGGCCAGATCTGAACGCCAACGGTCGGATCCGAACGCCCGGCGACGGATCCGGCCGCTGGGGGCCAAATCCGAACGCCCACGGCTGGATCCGGCCGCTGGGGGTCGGATCCAAATGCCCACGGACGGATTCAGCCGCTGGGGGTCGGATCCAAATGCCCACGGACGGATTCAGCCGCTGGGGTCCGGATCTAGCTGCCTGGCGGGCCGGGCCGGAGAGAGACGCCGACGGGAGAGGATCGCCGGCCGGGAGAGGGAGAGGGAGCTCGCCGGGCGGTAGAGGGAGAGGGAGAGGGGGGAGAGGATGGAGGGGTATTATATATATACGTGGAAAGTTGAGAAAGCGGGAAAACGAAAAAAATTAGCGGGATAACGAAATTTTAATTACCGACGGCTCTGTGCTATGACCTCAAAAATTATTTAATTGTAAAAATAAAATACTATATTTAGTTATATATAATATTTATTTTTTATTTTACTGACGGTTTGAACAGTTGTTAATCATTACCGACGGTCGGAACCGTCGAAAATTGTGGCGGATGGATATCCGTCGGAAATATCGATGTTCCTAATCGTCGAAAAATAAAATAATAATATAATAAATTACATAATTTATTATTTTTATTTTTTACAGTCATAACCGTCAGAAAATCCATCAAAAATTACGACGGATGGATATCCGTCGGAAATATCGACGTTCCTAATTATCAAAAAATAAAAAAATTATATAATTTATTATTTTTATTTCCGACGGTCATAACCGTCAGAAAATCCGTCAAAAATTACGACGGATGGATATCTGTCGTTCCTAAACGTCGAAAAATAAAATAATAATATAACAAATTACATAATCTATTATTTTCATTTCCGACGGTTGTAATCATCGAAAAATCTGTCGAAAATAATTTCGTCGTAAAATCCGTCGCAAATTGCAATGGATTTCTATATGCCGAAAATTACCCGTCGAAAAATGATAATTTTCTTGTAGTGAATCATTTAAAGTCTCATATACACTCCTATAAGGAATATGCATAACTATTGAACTTTCCTATGTATATTTGGAAGTTGTCGAGGCAAGGTAGAAAATAATTGAACTATTACTTAAGGCATTCTTTTGCTAGATCTATTGGGTATGGAAACATGGAACAAATCTTTGATTATCTTGAACTTGAAATAGAACTTAACATGTGTTTTTCGACAAGTAATCATTTTATATTAATGATAATATGAAGTTAAATTAACTGAGCTCATCACATTACGCTGTTTATTTTGTTTTAATCTATAGGCAATCTGAATTGCCTAACGACGTAGATTTATTTATGAAGTGATAATACATATTGACTAAAAAATATGTAGGGATGCAAATTGCATGTGAAGTGATAATTCATATTAGGTGTGAGGAGTGACAATCTAATTTTTATGATCTTTACATTTCTATTCTTTACAATTTGTTACATTACATATATTCATTACCATTAATTCTATTCTAAAATATGTAGAATATTTATAACTAGACTTATTTAATTTATTAATTTTATAAATTTTTATTTGAGTTATACTCATATTATATAAACTTTAAGTTGACATTAGTAATCAAGAATATTTTAGTAAAAATACATTACCTAATAATCTTTCATTATAATCAAGGTAATCCATATTGCTAATAGTTTAGTGGGTAATTTTCATGTTATGATAGATAATATATATTGTTAAACAATGTGAAAAGATTATCGGACTTGTTCGAGTTTGTTAAAAATGCTAACTAATATTTCTAAAAATTTAAATAATTAAGAAAAGTAATATTTTTTGTATTTATTATCTCAACACTAGCTTACACCTTAGCCAACTAAGACGGAAAATATTTCTTTAATATGTTTTTCAACGAAATTTAAACTCGAATATTTTTTAATATGATCTTCGATGAAACTTTTAAATTCGAAATATCTTGTTCTAATATTATGTTATTTGAAACTAATAAACTCTTGCATAGATGTACAGGGGACCTCAAAATCGCCTTCTTGGCACTGTAATTGTTCTTCTAGCACAACAAAAGTAGAAGATACGCTGAACGCTTTAATGGAAGAAATATTTTTTGCCAAAATTTCAATATTAGGATTGCGCAGCAGGGCGCGGCGCACAGCTGAACTTTCATTACTCATACAACACAAGCACACACACATCAACACACACAACGCACTCAACACACACAATGCAGATACAAAAGCACACCCGCGCATGTGTCACAGGATCATTCTCGGACACTAGATCACGTGCGACGACTAGACGAAAAGACACCTAACCAAGCCTATTTTGAATGACAGCGGAAGTTTTATTATCGAGACGACTATGCCGAGAATCGCTCTTATAGGCATTCAATCACGAACATGACTAGAATGTTGGACTACTCGTCATAGGTCCGTGGCATTAACGTGTTGCGACGCTAATACAGGCACTTGAGCGTTTAAAGTCCGAAGGAGTGACGAAGGGACCACGTGACGCCACGAAGGGACACCGATGTGGGTTGCCACCCCACGCTCAAAGTCATGACACTAGAATTAAAGAAAAGTTTACTTGTATTAAATATGATGAAACATAACATATAATTGAGCCTCGGAAGGCACTAGTGAACTCCTCCTATTGTACCGTAGGTATATGAGTCTTATTATATATTGAAGATGCAAAAGACGTACCCTACGAGAACGTCACCTACTTGGCCATTCATAAGGACGGCCTTACAAGATAAATGCCCTAAGGGTGGATAACTTGGTACTCCGTAATATTACGCAGTGCGGGGCGGCTGCATGTGTTCCATTATTTCGGCGCTGAGTGATCGAGGGATATAAATTGAGCGGCATCGGTGCCGCGAGGCTTCACGCTTCGTGTCACGGAAAAATGCCCCGTGACATTCTCCCCTACCAAAGTCGGCGACGTCCCCGACGCCGTTGTCCGGGTTTCCTTGGGGCCTTCGTCATTAGTCTTGACTTCACTTGTCTCGTTCAATTCTGCTTTTTTTGCATTGACTTCTACTTCACCAGCATCACGCAACGCTAGGAATGCCCGCTCCTTGAGGTCTCACTGAGGACTCCTCCCTCAGGTCTGCTTCGCTTGCTGATCCTTCGTCCAATCCGGAGTCATCACTTGTGCAGCGCAAGTGGAGTCCGTCATGTACGGTCTGACTTCATCAAGCAACTATCCGTCCATCAAGTCTCTATTGACTTCACTTCTCTTCGACTTAAACAACGTCAACTTGTGTGATTTGACTTCTTTGGGGTAAAACAACTCTTGTATGCCTTCAGGAATAGCTCGAAAAAGAGTTGCTCCAGGGTCATGCAGAACACGATGAAGAGTCTCGTCATTCGACCTGCATGACTTGACTCGATGCCTTCATGTTATGGATGTCTGCAGCATAAGGTCTTCCTTCCGTCGAATGCGAAATACGGGACCATCTCACCCTCGATGATCGTTTTGGAATTTCGATGGCTTGAAACAGCACAAGCTCTTCGATGTCGACGCTTGCGGCTTGTCTACTTCGGGCGCTTTAGATCGCTATGATGCGCGACAAGGGTCTTCCCACGGATGCTTCGGGACGCTTCCAGTCTCTTTGTGGGCTTGACTCAACATACCATACCTCTGCCGAACAAAAAGCACAGGACCACCTCCTCCTTGGTGATCACCTGATGTTTCGACAGTCTTGAGGTGGGACAAGGTTCTTTGATATGACAATCCATGCATTGTCCATCCGAGTCGCCATAGTGGGTGACAAGAGTCTCCCCACGTTCCCTTGTGGTTTAACTCACTGTCCCCAAGTTGCAGATGGCTGCAACGTTGAGTCCTTCGTCCGTCGAGTATTAAGAGCAGCTCCACCTTCTCCTTGGTGGACATGAGATGTCTCGACGGTTTGAGATGGAGCAAGGTTCCTCGGTATAACATTTCACACATTGTCCACTCCCAGTCGCTATGGTGAGCGACGATGAGAGTCTCCCCACATGTGCCTGCAGTTCAACTCGATTCTCCTGCTTCGATTGGTTATCCTTGTCTTTGGCATAAGTTGCTTCCTCCTTGCGACTTGAGCTTCTCTCCTCCACCATTGCTCTTGCCCAAGGGCTACTGGTGGTATGACACTTGTCCCGATTGACTTGACAGCGACGACTAGTGAGCGGAGATTGGGTGATCCTGTCGTTCTAACTCCTACCTAGTCCAAACCTTCTACCCCTCTACTTGAAGAGCACCAACATTGGGTCTTCATCCTCTTGGGTGATTCCTTCAATTTCCTCCTTCAACATGCCCATATGATCGATGCTGAACAATGCGATCTTGACCTTCGGTTCCAACTTTGTCAGGGCTTGCATAATTGATGAGCTGTCACTTCCTCTGTCCCATGTCTCAATGGGATGCATGTTTGCCACATTCCACGTTGTCGCGATGACAACACCATCCTGAGTTTGCCACATCTTGTAGGGTTCTTAGGATATGCCTTCTTCCGATTCTGGGACCTCTTTTGAAGCTTAGGCAACACCTTTGAGGTATGGACTGGGCGAGATCGTTGTGCTCGTTCACGAAGAGGATGCACCTTGGATGCTCGCCCGTCCGTAACTTGGATGAAGTACTGTCATTATGCTTTTCATCCTAGATCATGCACATTTGACATACTTGTCCACCGGGCAGCTTGACCCTCGCGAAAGAGTAGCCGTTCCGGGCCTTCACCGATCCATGGAGATGTTCGTAAAGACGCTCCGCTTGAATAAGCGGATTGCGATTGGTGAACCCATGGCACGAGCCCCCAACTTCACCTCCATCTTCATTCGAAGGGATGACATCGTCAGTGTGTCCTTCGAAACATTCGCATTGCGATCCTTGGAGGCCGCTTCGATTACTCGAGGCGCTGACCGAAAGGAAAGGGCACTCCTTCCTTCGGTTGGCGGCGGAACGCTTGATAGCAGCATGCCAAGGTTCGTCGATGCTCGTCGCTCAGACCATTTGTCAAATTGATCGCTGAGTTGAGGCATCGATTTGCATTGGCATGTATCAGGTTCGTCCCACTCCTCGATGGATGACATCACGCCGCTTGCGGGGCGACACTTGACGAGGCAGGCAAGGCTGACAGCTCGTCCGCGAGTGTTTGCAAGTAATCAACGCTTCGCTCCATCTTGCGAAAATCATCTTGACGTGACAGACGATGTTGTGGCACGACAAGATGCTTGTGATTGACGCTCCTTGACCGAAGGGATGATATTTCTTAGCCGAAAGGGGACCATGAACCTTGATGTTTGTCCTTAAGCCAACTTCTCCCGTGAAGCGGTTGTGCACTTCACGTTGCATCACTGGGCATGCGATGTGACGTCACGAAGTACCGAGCAACGCCAGGTTGTCATCATAATACATGACTGATAGTCCCTGAATGTGACGCGGGTCCTCCGAGTTACACAACGTTTGTGTAAGAGACCTCTTGATATGGATAGAGCAAAACCATCATGCGGAGCATATGATCACTCTTGACACAGCGCGACACTTCAAGATTCCCTTGACTGTATACCTGGGGTGGTTGATCTGCTCAAGTGAACGACGCATGACCATCCCGGTTAGGTGGGGCGACCAATCCGTCATCATGATGCATGATGGATGTTTCTTGACACGACACGGGTGTATGAAGAACATGCTACGGGGCACGACTGGGCGTGCGACGAGGAAGCTTGCCACGCATTCCTCGTTGGCATCCATGATCGAAGACCATGGTACCAGTGCACCTGGGCGTGAGGGAGTATTTGAGCGGAAGCACTTTTCCTACGCCAGGGCACGTTGCGGCGACACAAACGAGTCATCGTAGCTGGACAATCTGAGCAGGAAGAACTGCTCTGATACCACTTGTCACGGGGTCATTCTCGGATACTAGACCACGTGCGGCGACTAGGCGAAAAGGCACCTAGCCAAGCCTGTTTTGAATGGTAGCAGAAGTTTTATGATCGAGACGACTATGTCGAGAGTCGCTTTTATAGGCATTCAATCACGAACATGACTAGAGTGTTGGACGCTAATGCAGGCGCTTGGGCGCTAATGCAGGCGCTTGGGCGCTTAAAATCCGAAGAGACCACGAGACGCCACGAAGGGACACCAATGTGGGTTGTCACCCCACGCTCAAGGCCATGACACTAGAATTAAATGAAAGCTTACTTGTATTAAATATGATGAAACATAACATACAATTGGGTCTCGGAAGGCACTAGTGAACTCCTCCTAGTATACCGTAGGTATAGGAGTCTTATTACATATTGAAGATGCAAAAGACGTACCCTATGAGAACGTCACCTACTTTGCCATTTATAAGGACGGCCTTACAAGATAAATGCCCTAAGGGCGGATAAATTAGTACTCCGCAATATTACGCAGTGCGGGGCGACTGCATATGTTCCATTATTTCGGCGCTGAGCGACCGAGGGCTATAAGTTGAGCGGCACTAGTGCCACGAGGTTTCACGCTTCGTGTCACGGGAAAATATCCCGTGACACACGCATGCCAAAACTCCCGGCCTTCTTCTCGAGATACCCTTTTTACATCCATCCTTTCTTCTCCCCTCTAGCAAACAATTAAAAAAGACGCTCAAATAATCTAGGCTACATAAATAGAATATAATGCGGTCCTGCTCCTATTTTCTCATCCCTGGGATCGTGAATCAAGGGTTGGGATCCCTGTTCGTATCTCAGTCCTCAGATTCACGATCCACGATTGAGATTGACTCTTTTTTTCCTCACTGAAGGCATCATTTGTCCTAACGCATGCGAATCTCACTTTTCCTCATCACCTTCTCTCTCCTCGCGCGCCGCCCAACCCACCAATGCGTTCGCCTCCTCTCCATTCCCTCATCGACGTTCGACCCCGCTCCTCTCCTCTCCTTGCTCCGATCTTGTTCAATCTCGCCGACGCTCGACCCTGCTCTTCTCCTCTGCTCTCCTCTCCTGTGTGAGGTCGTTCGCTGCCCAAGAATCCGCAAGAGCTCGTTCGTTGCCACCTATGTGCAGGGTCACCGCCGCTTGTGCGAGGTCATTCGTTGTCCGAAAACCTGCGAAAGCTCGTGCGCTGCCACCTACGCGAAGGTCGTCGTCTACGCCCTGTTATTTTTTTCCATTCTAAGCCTTCTGATTCGTTCCCTAAACCTCCTCCCTCCTTTCTGCCGATGTGCCCCATCCAGGACGATCGCCTTCGCAGGTTGCTGCCGCCTCGCGATCCCTCACTACTGCCTAGGAACACTCGCCGCCGTCGCCTCGTAGGTCGTCATCGTCTTCCCCGGTTTGCGGCCACTGCGAACGCAGGTCACCGTTGCCTTTGCAGGTCCCTGCCGCCGCGTTCTCCGCAAACCTTGCCCCCACCATCGCGAGGACTGAACAGCCGTCGCTCGAGAACCCTCGCCGCCACCATGTGTTGTTGCTGCCACAAGGTGCTAGTTAATCTCATGATAATCAACATTAGTAAAATTAGTAATCCAAATTTGTAATATAAATTATAACTTGTGGATTAAATTGGTCCAATTAGTGATAACTAAATTATCGAAAATCTTTAACTCTTACGCACGTGGTTCATATGTAACTTTGAGGCCTCTTTGAAAAGCTCTTATGCTTTGATGCTAAAAAGGCTCTTACGCTCGTGGGTGAATTCTATCTTCGGACCTAAACTCATGAATGGTGCCCCTCAACTCAATCTAATTGTAATATGAAATTTTGACAATCTCATTTGCCTTCATGCATTTCCTAACTCTTGACATCCCACTTGTTCACGGAGTACATAAGCTTTGACACTATGAGGTTGCAACTCAACAAGTTTCTGAGCAACAAACTCGAGATTCTTGTGGATTCTACAAGCATCCTGGATGTGGTTCGTATGGCATGAATGAATCAATTTAACTGCCTTCACAAGTGAACTGCCATGACAAAGGAGATCAACCATACATGCAAAGAAAACCTTGTAACATATACATCCTTGCTAATCATATAGTACATCATATTACAACTCGAAAATACAATAGAGTTCAGTTGATGTAAATCATGTTACGACTCAAAATTACAAAAAAATTGTAGTACATCATGATACAACTCGAAATTGCAACATACAACAAGAAACTACACACATGATACAACTCGAAATTACAACATTGAACAACAAACTACACACAAACTACACACGAAATGACTATGTTGATTACACAAATACACACGAAATTAGACAAAAAAATTGAGATTAATGACACTCTCATATTAATGCCTTTGTTGATTAATGTAGTTTCTTCTAGGACGACAGCGGCGAGGGATCGCGAGGCGGCGACGACGAGTGTTCCTAAGCGGCAGCGAGAGGCCGCGAGGGTTCCCGAGCAATGACGAGGGGTCACGAGGCGACATCCCGGGCAGGCGATAAGCGGGATGCGGCGACAACTTGTGATGGCGGAGGCGGCGACGACCTGCGAAGGTGATCGAAACAGAGGGGGCAGATCGACACAAAGGAGGAAGGAAGTTTAGAGCACGAATCAAAAGGCTTAGGGTGGAAAAAAATAACAAGGCATAGGGCGTAGGCAAAAGCGATCTGCTAGGGAAGGTGACGGCGAATGAGCTCTCACGGGTTCTCGAGTAACGAATGACCTCGCGCAGGCGATGACGACAAACGACCACACGCAGGCGAGCTCTCGAGCGGCAAGCAACCTCGCGCAGGCGACTGTAGAGATGAATGACCTCACGCAATGCGAAGGCCTTGCGGCATAGCGCCAAACAACCTCACACAGGAGAGGAGAGGAGCGGAGTGGCGCGAGAGCTAAGGAGAGGAGGCGAACACATCGATGGGTCAAGCGACAGGCGAGGAAAGAGAATGTGAGGAGGAAAAGCGAAATTCACATGCATTAAGGTAGACAACGCCTTCAATGAGGTAAAAAAAAAGAGTCAATCTCAATCGTGGATCGAAGGGCTGAGCCCTTGATTCACTATCCAAGGGCTGAAAAAATGGGAGCAGTTGGGAGCACCCCCATTAATCCCTCAGAAGTAACATTCAAAATGTATATTGCATTCAACATTTGGAAAAAGAATATGGTAAACATGTTGAGTGTTAAAAAGTATCTAGCAATCATGATCATCAGTTGTAATTTTAATTTGTTTCTGTCCGGTTTCGCCCACTCATACTGCCACTTCTGTTAAATATTCATCAACCTCTTAATATTTAATTGTGTCAAAGCAACAAAGAACCTAAATTTCATCCAGATCCTTTAATTCTTTCAGCCACAGTCAAAACACCATTGGCGCCGTACATGTTTTAAAGAACAGAAAGAAGAAAAGACTTTATACTTCCCTGACCTGCCTAGCAAGTTCAGCCACAGTCAAAACACCATTGGCGCCGTACATGTTTTAAAGAACAGAAAGAAGAAAAGACTTTATACTTCCCTGACCTGCTTAGCAAGTTCAGCATACGCAGATTCCTCTGTTGGCTCTGAGGGGTTTATCTCACGCCTTCCATTATCAGGTATACTACGATCAAAAGGTGTCGACTCCCTTGGATGCCAAAAGTTGTTCCCAAAAATATTGAAGAAACTATTTGCCATCTGCTCGACTGCCTCCACAAACTGACCAAGGTTGCCAGTCAAAGTTCCCTCAATTGCTTCAATGTCGCAACGAAATCCTGGAAGGGTGAAAGGATCAACTGGAGGCGAATTGTAGACCGCACCACTATTCACTTCATCAGTAACGTCATCCTCAGTGTGTTCAGTTGTTGACTCCAAAACTTCTGGAGGCCTAACATAAAAGAAAATTGTCATTTGCCAAGAGCCTACCTGGACGAGAAAAACTTTTCCACGAATTACATGCAGCAGGCAAATGAAAAATCCAAGTGACAAGAATCTATAGCAGGAAAATAAAATATCGTATCACCACATTTAAAATGTTTCCAAAACTAAACAAAGCACAAATGTAGTAGCAAGCAAATGCAAATCCACTAACCAAGGCCTAAATGTAGCATGAAAATGCAAATCCTAATGACAAATCTGTAGGGAAATTTAGTTCTGGTAGCTTCTAATGGAGAAAATGTATTTATCAGAAGTAATTGTTTGAACATGGAAATTCCCAAGCTTCATATCTCATAAGGAACATGAAACAAACTACAAGCACACAGTACATGACCTTTAGCAACTTTCCGGTGACATAAGAAACCTAAGAGGAAAACAACTTCGTGACAATATCAGTGAGACTCAAATTTCATCTGAAAAGCTGCAAAAGCATGAGACACAGGTCAAGCCTAATTGAGTATACCCAAGCATTTGAAGACAGAAGCAAGATTTATAATATTACATCCTGCAAATTATATTATATATGCCATTGGCTTCAGAAAGATGAAAGAGTCTTAATAACTGAAATACAAGAATGATGGAGCACAGAATAGGAAAAGAATACCAACGACAATAAATAAAAAAATATTGATAATCTTATACAGATAAGTTACTCTGTTTACTTAACACTGATACAACAAATGAAATACAATTAACAACACATTGGTTACATCCTTCACTTTGTCCCTGGTCTACATTCTACTAACAAAATGACCAACCGTTCAGGCTAACATTAACAGCATTCAGATTGCAACAAGTGGGTTCCAGATCAAATCTGACTTACAAAATTAGCTTGACTGACATCCACTTATCTCAAAGAAAAAGTCTGCCTCACGACAACGATTCATGCATCTCTTCTATATTTTCCAAACATAAGTTAGATATATAATGCTTCTTCCAAAATTCAAGGTTCAAAGCATGTGCAAATGAAGCTATACTTCCTCTCAAAAAAAAAAAATGAAGCTATACTCCATCTGTTTCAATTGGTGGTCGGATAACCACTTACAAAAGAATGGCTCTCAGAAGTAGTTACATTTAAGTCAGGTTACCACCCAAGATGTGTTCTGAATCTCTATGGCATCCTTGTTTCTCTATAACTATATTTGTTGTGTGTTTTACCTAAATTGATAGAATATGATTCTCAACGGAAGAAATTAAAAAACTTTAATATTGTGAATATTCATCAGAAGAAACTAAAACTTTACAGCATGGTCAAGAATTGACAACAACATTGAAAACATAATACAGTGAACTTGAACACACAAACATATATATAAGCAGTTCGTAATGCAAAAGCACCTCGACAAAAGCTTTACTTGACTAGGACAACATATTCTGGTGTCTGGTATCATCGCATAAAGGAAATGTTAGCAATCCGAGATGTTTATGCATTCAAAAAAGATTTCTCCTAAAAAAATACGCTAAAAAAAGATTCAAAATATGTTAAACGTAACCCAGCATAAAAAGATTAAACTTGTAATGGCTAATATATCAAACTTTAAAACGTCTATAAGAAGCAAGTTTATACAATCATCAAGCTAAATCCCCACATACAACTGTTTATGATATAATTTACCAAATAACGTTCTTCAAAGCTGCACTTAAATTATAATCTTCAAAAGGGCTGTCCTTTCCTTTTTTTTACCTTCTTTTTCTCAATTTTTTACAGGTCTTTTTCTCGCGTATCAGTGTTCGCGTTTGGTTATGAGAAATCACACGCAACCACACAACACTCAGGAAAAAATTATAATTCGAAGCATTTCAATTCAGAACTGAACAAAAAAGGTACAAAAGAAACAATATATGATTAAAAATCACGAAACAGACGCACGAATCTCCAGAGCGGCACAAAAAAGAAAAGAACGCGCAGAATACCTCCCGACGCAGCTCCGCAGGATTTGATGGGTCTTCTCGCACTTGCGGACGAAGCGCCCCGGTTCCACCTCTTCCGTCCGGCACCCCGACTGCACCACCGTCCGCGTCGAACAACGATCCGCGTCGCCGCCACCGCTGCCAAGACCCCACGCCGGCTTGGGGTTGGGCTTCAAGAGTTCGCCGAATCCCTGGCCGGAGGAAGTCCCGCTGCCATCGTCATCGTCGTCGTCCACCCACTTCCACCCCATCCTCTCCGCCTTTTCTCTCGTCTTCGATCAAATTGGCGATCTTTCTATATATCTACATATATATACACACAAAAATAGATCCGGCGGGGTCGTCGATTGCTTGGAGAGCAAGCCCTGGAATACTAGAAGACGTCATAAACGAGTTTGGGCCGACTTCATCTCCTTTGTTGGGCCTTTAGTATGATTCGTTCGCTTAGTTTCCGACACCTTGTAAGCCCATGCACAACTATAACCCATAACTCAGTTAAAACTGTAGGGTCCACGTGCAGTGCTCCAGTAACTGGTGCCAAGCGTTAGATCATGCGACGGAAAATGATGTGTAGAAAACGTACGCCCGGAGATCGTATAGGAATACAACCTACAGATTCGATTCTTCTGCTCCAAACGGCGATCGTGTCGGCGGAATGCTCTATCGCCGGAGACCGCCCTCGATATCTGACTACCGGACTTCCTCTACCATCCGAGTCGGCTCTCTCAGGGTCCTTGGAATCCCAGTTTGCATGGGAGGTTTCAGGTTCGTTTTTCCTGTTTGCCCTGTGTTCGTCTGATTCGGATTGTGTGAGGATGTGTAGAGGGCCCCAGTAAATATTTCTGTCGCGTACAGTTGATTGTGCTTACTTCCTTCAATTTTGGCTGCTTGCTTCAGTTTTGAGCTTTGAAATGATCCGCTAGGGATTGTTCTTAGAGGAATGAATTCCTTTGGATTGTTAAAGTTGTGCAGAAACTATCGTAAGATTCTTGACGTCGAAGATTGGCTACTGGTCGTGATATTGTTAGTACTTGTTTTGTGACTGATGGTGTCCTAGTGATTATTATCATAGTTCCTATAGATTGAGTCAACTCTAGGGAAACGGTGTTGTTTGGCCCTCTGACAATAAGCTCTTGCTAGTTGCGTTTTCCGTAAACTAAAGATATCTAATTCGAATTCTGAGGGATGGTTGTTTAAGCATTCTCGATTTTGTTTGTGATCATATGTCGAAACATGACCTGCTGGATGTGTTGTCTTGTTCTTCTTCTTTTTAAGTTTGAGAACTTTCGGGATTTTCATTCTCCAATAAGTTGTATCAATTCATCATTTTGTTGTTAGTGTTTTCTATTTAAGGATCATCCAGTGGCAGTGGCATGCTATTTGCATTTTGATAGCCTGCTTCTTCTGTAAAAGTAGAGCCTTTCCCCTGAAACATAATGGGAGCCTTTTGTTGAATGGATGAACAACCTATCTTCATCTCCCAATGCTCTTACTAGAAGTTTTCTATATAGTTTGTATTTAAGGTGTCTACTAGTTTAATCCTTCTTCTTGTGCATTTGAATTGGAATGTCCATGCTTTTACAGTCTATTTCTGTTTCCAGAAACAGATGCAAAATGATTTTACCCAAGAGGTTGGAGAAGAGGTTTCGCATGTTAAGTAGAAATGTCCTGTCCAGTTATTTAGAGGATAGGATGTATATTGAATTAGATGTGATGTGGGGTTGCGTATTCTCATCTCTGACTGTATGGCATTTTTATATATGACTGAAGACCATACCTTGGCCCTGGGTCTGATCCTCCGGTCTGAGTAAAACATTTTGTTTTTCTTCTCTTCTAGAATAGTTTCATACGCTTATTACAGACAGGTTCCTATATTACCATAATAAAGTGGTTGGTAAGAGTCCAGGTTAGGTTTAATTTTGAAATCTGATCTGAACTCAGATTCAAGGTAGTAACATACTAGTGTCAGGTACCACTAGTTTTCATGGTTATAACTTACAAGCACTATATCAGGTAGGGTTTCCACTTTCCAATAAGGTTGGTTCTTCTCTTTTTGTCGTTTTCTTCATTTATACTCAAAAAATCCCATATTTGTTGTCTGGTAATATGTGACCAATGGATGGATGCCTACAAGCTTCAGTGCATCCTTTTTCACTTAAAAAATGTGACCCGTGGAAAATGTAGCTTACTACTTGTAATTCCTCCGTAACCTTTCGATTTGTTAGTTGCATTGTTGTCCCTTGACTTGTGATGTAGTTGTGTGATTGCTTTTTGTAGCTTATCCTTAACTATCTATCTACTGATATGTCTTCTAGCAGTAATTTGAAAGTTGTGCCAAACATGTTTTGGGTATGCGTGAATTCGAGTTTTGAGTTATTGGAAACCTGGAGACTTAAAAATATTAACGTCGGTTAGTATTTCCAATCTTGATAATATAATTTTTTGCATGATCCAATATGAAATTTCAAGTATTATATCAAATGACTGATATCCAAGACAATGTACAGTTGAGATTTGGAGGTGCCGTGTCATGCAAATATTACACAAATCCATTCTTGAGCTACTCCAAGTTTTAGAGCTCAAAGCGTGGTGTTGCCTTTTACTTCATCTTGCAAAAATGTTTGTCATTAATGACATTTTTCTTGTTATCAGAATCTCTCATTACGCCTACAAAGTCTTCTTTGATTGAAAGCGTAGTTGGAAGAAAGCCTCTTGTTAGGTGGCAGGTTTTTGAGTCTTCTTCACAAAGAGCAATAGAGTTGGATAAAAAATATCATCTACGATTTTGACATCTTAGTTTTCCTTCTTAGATATTGTAGTCATCACAATGTTCACCTTTAGGTTCCTTGTGTTTCTTTGATGCTTTTTGCGTCTGGTAGTTTGTGGAAAGATCTGGACGAGTTAACTAACACCTTGAGCCAGCAGTTTATTGTATGCACATCTGTGGTGCTCGCCTTGATGTCTGGTTTGTGATAAATTCAGGGGACTTAACATTCAGTTTGGAGTTGAATGGATACTCCATTTTGGTATTTGCATACTTATTCAAATGTGAGGGTTTTTTATAGTTGTTGTATTTTACACTCGTATATGTTGAGGGGTTCATACATCTTGAGATATTTGCGAACTACTTCACAAAGTCAAACAAGGGAGTTGAAGATGCCTTATCTCTAAGACTAACTCTGAGAACCATGTCTTGATGCTTAAAAATGGCAGTATAATAATTTTTTTGTCATTATATGGTCTAGATACAACCACCTTTTTTGCACTTGTCTAGGTAAGGTAACTTATAGAATGGAACTTGCACATAACAATTTAACATGAACAAGAAATTGAAACTATACTATACATGGTCCTATTGTTCTTCAAGAAGGAATGATATTAGCATAGGTCACCAATGTAGAGATTTTGATTAAATCAAAATAAATTAACAAAAGATATTGTGTAAGTACAAAATAAATCCTCTAAAAAAGTACAAAAATAAAAGCACGATGGTTGGTTGGTGGATGCATTCACTCATGCTATCTATTCACTTAAAATTACACTCACGTACAGCTATGCACCATCAGGAGAGGTGGTTGGACTCCTTGAGGAGTGATTTCTTTTAGCACGGTGGGGGTCCCAAGAGATGTGTGCATTTAGTAACTTGGCGGAGTATCTAATGGCCCACAATGTAGGGTGGCTTGGGCGTCTGTGACCTCCGTCATGCCAATCATGCCCACCTGGCATAGTGGGATAGTTAGATCATGAGCCAAACTTTGTTACTCAGTCTTGTTCACATGTTATGGCAAAAATCTATCATGGGAGTCCCACGTGATCTTATCACGTGAGGGGCATATTCTTTTTGGCGCCGTGTTTCTATACTCCTTCCTTTAGTGTGCCCTTTGGTGGCACGAGTAGTTACCTGATGGCTCGTTGGTCGTAGGATTCCCTAAGATATTGGTATACCAGTGGGACCCAACTGCATCAATCGTTGCATCCTGGTTGAGTCTAGTGGGTCATAGACTCCTCTGAGCTATTGACCCTCCATGAACAGATCATCCTTTTTTGGCTAGAGGAATCTAGGAGAGATGGGTGGATATTGATCTCTAACAGATTTTTAGCTCGCAATATCTACCTTTGCTTTCCCTCTGAGAGCATGACATTGAGCACTGTTTAGGTAGATTGCAGGTTTATATGGAGATCCCTAGTGTCACTAAAAATTAAGATTTTCACTTGTTTGTGCATCCTTATTAAAGCCATTAACACATCATGTTCTCCATGTGGTATGGCGGAGGAGGACATTGCCCATTTGTTCTTCAGGTGCATTGTGACATAGGAGATATGGCGACAGATGCACACCAGTAGTCACCCTGTCCAGCAATTGATTATCTTTCATAGTCACCTACAGCTCATTGTGGTCGTGGCAGCCAAAGGTGGACATAGTCGTTGGCAACATTTTGTGGCTACTTGGGTCATATGATTACATCATATTCAGGTTGATGTCATGTTGAGAACATTGTTCATCATATCTCCTTTATTGTTAGAAAGTGGGGGCTTGAGTAGTTGCATCCAATGTTGTCAAACTCATCAAATAGGCACGACAAGGAAGGACCAACAAACATGTAGCACCACACGTCCAATTTTACCAAATTTTTATTTAATAATATATGTATATATTCATTTATAAAAATATATTCACATGTTTTGTCTTCTTCGTGAGTGGAGTTTTGTCTAGTACCTGTTACTCTTCCTTTTTGCTGCCCTCCACTGGAGAGCGTTTCATATGGACATGATGTTTCCTTTCAGTGATATATATATATATATATATATATATATATATATATATATGTATATATATACATGGATGATAACCAAATTGGTAGTCATCATTTTTCTTCTAAATATATATATATATACCCAAAATATTAGTGGTGAGATGCAAATTTTCTTTGAACATAAGTACAAAATGCAATATCACATGTGCAAAGTTCTAATTTTAACAATAATTCAAGATATTAATACCAAATATTAAACAAATATTGTTGATAATAATAAGATCAATTATTGATTCCATTTTATTAAACAAATATTAAGAATAGTAGAACTACCAAAAATGTTTTCAATTTATAACATAAAAGATAAAAAGGGTGCCCATGAGCGGAGAGGAAGGAGAGAGAGGGGGAGAAAGCACCTTTTAGGTCAAGGCCAGTGGCGGTGGCAGCAGAAAGCAAAAAATGAGTGGTGGCAGCAATGGCTGGCAGCAGATGAGCAGTGGCGACGTCAGCAGGACAATGGTGACGGCAGCAGCAGAGGAGCAGCAGCGGCAGTGGCAGGGCAGCAGCGGTAGTAGCAGCAGATGAGCGGTGACAGAGACGGCAAGACAGCAGCAGCGTATGAAAATCTGTGGCAACATAAGGACAGTGGTGGCAGCAGACCTGCCAAGCAGCAGCAGGGTGACAATAGGACAGCAGGGGCGGCAGCAATAGAGCGGGCAGCGAACAAAAGGTGGAGAGATGAGTGACTGTCATGACATATAGAAGGTTAAAAAAGGTGCTTTTGCATGCTAGCCAAAAATTGTTCCAAGTGGGATTGAACACGAAATTTGGAGGTGAACTCATAAATCGTCCCATTTTACATCCCAAGATGCAATTTTGACAACATTACTCATTGATTGTATATCCCTTATTTGTGTTTTCTTTATAGAATATACATTGGCATTAGTAACCTTTTGGTAATAACTGATACAACCATAACTCAGTTTCCATCCTTTTTCTTCTCAGAAAAGAAAAAACTACTCACTGCCATGCACACACACTAACCCTCTTAATACTCCAATAATACCAGCTACCACAGAAATTGTTGGACATGGAATAAACTACAGTTTAATTTTAGCTAGAATGTTCAAGCTGATCCATAAGTCGGTGCTGCACTTTAAAACTCCCTCATCAACAGTAGCTTAGTTTTTTTTCTTATTAAATTTTATTTTTTTCCATCGACGTCGATTGATAATGAGTTGCACTTAACAATAATTTGCGGAAGGAGATCGTCAGACTTCATTAGTGCATATCGGATTGTTACTCTTGCTATGGGTAAGATCATGGTTGTATGCTTTTGGTTTCCTTTTTTTATCGCCCATCTCCATTCTTGATACTTGTATGTTTCGTCGAATGAATTTGACTTGTTATCTTTGACAACTTCTATTAGTACTATATTTGCATATTTCGGATTTGACATCCATTGCCTATTAGACCTTCTTAATTCTTAAGAAGATTATTCAACCAATAAAATTTTCTACTTGACTTGCCCTCTTTCTTTCTGATATTCTCTAATTTGCCACAGTCTTTTCTTCTTCATTGACTATGTTAAGACTTCTCCTTCTTCCATTATTCTTGCTCTACAGTAAGACGATACACATCTCTTGAGTCTTTTCTTCAACATCAAGTGTATCAGACGACACCATTTCCTTTGAAAGCCATCATGATGATGCCTCATCGAACACCACATTTGAGATGTATGAATTTGTCTAGTTGTTGGATCACATCTTCATCCTTTTTGTTGGTTGTAGTATCCAACAAATATGCAATGTATTACCTTCTTATCAAACTTGTTATGAAGGTTATCTATAATGAAGACATAGTAAACACATTCGAATACACTAAAGTGAGTCGCTGTAGGCTTGGTCATCCACAACTTGTATGGTGAGATAATCCAACCTTTGTTTGAGGTGCAACTCTCTCCATACACTGCACTCGAAACTGTTGAGGCACATTCTTCACGTGCAATATTCTTTTGCAAGTTTTCGTTAGCTGATCATTCTTCCTCTTTGTCACAACTTTTTGTGGTATTTTTTCTAGGACAAGTCAGTTGATGTCGTATATGGTATTTTTTTCTCTCTCGAAGACACCAAAAGAACTTCTCTGATGTATACTCTCCTCGATTGTTTGTGCGTAGGCATTGAATCTTTCTGTCACACTTCTTCTCAACCATCTTTTTAAATTCCTTGAACTTATTTAATGCCTCAATCTTCTCTTTCATAAAGTCCGCCCAGACGTATCTCAAGAAGCCATCAAGGAAATTGATCGTGTAACGAAATCCACGAATAAATGATTACTTCATGGGCCCAAAGACATCATAGTGGACCAGCTCTAATGGTGTTTGGGCTCTAATTTAGACTCCTCATGAGCCAATTGATGAACCTTACCACATTGACAACTTGCACAAACAATATCTTCATAAACATCTAGGTGAGAAAATCTCTTCATTGATCATTGACTTCTCATCATGGCGTTCAATTATTTGTATCCAATGCGTCCAAATTATCACTTTTATTATGCTTCATGTGCAGACATTACATAGAAAGGCTCCAGTCTTTCCCTTCCATGATTGGTGGACCAGCAAGCCTCAGGCTCCTATAGACTTTGATGTCCCTCGGCCCAAACACCACATAATTGCCCGAGAAGTAAGTTGTGGAATTGATAATAAATTTTTCAACATACCCGTGACGTGGTAAATATGATGGAGCGCCACCTGACGTCATCTGAATCAAGGAACTAGTATTGTGAATTTAAGTGTTTGGCAACTAGGTGTTGTTCTTATTCACCACCATGTGATCACCTTTATAGTTGGACATAACAACAACAACAAAGCCTTATCCCACTAGGTGGGGTCGGCTACATAGATCATACGACGCCATTCCGCTCTATTAGTAACTATCACTGTACCCGAGCTATACAGCGCGTTACTTACGAGTACACCTTTATAGTTGGACATGATTTGAAGATTCTCTTCATCTCTTGTAATATGATTTGAACGGTCAGAATCAATTATGCAATCAGCTTGTGAGTTGCTTCTTTTTGGAAGGCCCCTGGATACTACTCATCGCAAATTTCATCGCTTCCTTGGATTTTCGTTCATAGTTGGAAGTGTTATATTCTACTGCAAATGACACGTGGAGAATGGAGTATTCTATTCTACTGCAAATGACGCTTCGAGTTGTTCCTTGCTTCCATTGTTGTGACAGGTGGCAGCATTATGCTCCTTACGATTGTGCTGACATTCACGTGCATAGTGACTTTTCTTACCATAGTTGTAGCAGCGATCATTTCATCAATGAAATTTCTTCACCTGTTGGTCTTCTTTGCTTGGGTCTCGAATCGATAAGTTTCCCCTCGTCGTGGACCTCTGCCTCGTCCACACGCTACGTCCTTCTCGATTTTCTCTTATTACTCCTTTACAACTTTATCTAGATGCGAATGCTTCTTGATAAATAAAGAATTCTCTTCATCCTGAATCAAAATCCCGGATATTTCTGCTTCAAAATCTCCTTGATTGGACAAGATATCTTCATCTTCGTGAGAATTGGTTGTTGGGCACTTGGGCCCAACTTCTAGTAGCAGCAATAAGAATTTAGGATGGGAACTAGTAATGATGATTCTACAGTTTTATTTCACTAATTGCATTATGGGGATATAATTTAGCAATCTCATCACTTATATATATATTTTTTTGAAAAAGTAGCGAGTACCCTTGTCTTATGGAGAATAACTCATTCTCTAGTCATTGCAGCTTTGCATCTCTCTCTTTCTCTTTCAACCACACAAAAATAAATCATTATTCAGTCATTGTAGCTTTGCCATTCTTCTTTGTGAAGAATGTGGCTAAGTTGTAAGGTCGCCTCTCTCTCATTTTCCAGTCATTGCAGCTTTGCATCTCTCTCTCTCTCTCTCTCTCTCTCTCTCTCTCTCTATGTATATATATATATATATATAATTCTTGGATATATAGCTGGACTTCTCCCTTGGTCACCACCTGTGAGGATGATCCAAATGGACAGCATGAGTGTTAGAGACATCATGTGCCGACCTCAACTAGCTTGGTAAAGGAAGCCAAAAATTTCTAGCTACATATTTGTATGCTGCAGAAATTTCTAATGTTCTAGCTGATCCATAAGTTGGTGCGTGCCTTCAGCAACCTAAAGGGCCAGATGAAGAAGGAAATGAATATATTGTTCTAGATACTTTAGCTTTTAGCATTGTTCTATGCTTTGATCATTGGATCATCTTTCAGCTTTGGAAACAACAATTGAAAATGTAGAAACTCAGTATTAGTGACAATTTAGGGTCCTATATCTAGAAGTTGCTAGAGATATATATTATGAAATGTCTCTTACAAAAGATACGTTCATGGCAATTAAATAACCTTGAGCTGTGATAGGGAAAGTCTCATGTAAGCAAATCAGATATGTATAATATATAAGTGAACATGCCTTAAACATGTTTTAAAATTGTGTGAGCCTCCATGGACAATATCAAGTTAAAACTAAGAAGTTACATTTCCTTCTGAGTCAAATGATTTTGCAGGAAACATATTTCAATTACCTGATAATTTGTAACTTTGTTGAAAGAAGGAAAGTGGCCTAAAACAGTACAAGTCAATGGACATGTTTTTATGTTGTTCTATCCTGTTCTTAGGTCAGAATTTCATGAAATTTGAAGATTCATGATCCTCAAAGCATTGGAGACCATTAGTTTTTTCTTTTTCATATTTCCTGCTATCTTCTGCCTGAACAAAAGATGTTATTCATATTTTTTTCCTCTGTTTTTGGCAAGAAAATAGTACTTGAAAATGGAAATAGTTGTAAAGATTTCCTCTTCCAGTGAGGGGCACAAAACAGTTATCATGGTACATTTAATCCAAAGATACACATCAATTCACAGTTTGAACTTCCAAACCTGCTTTTTTTCATCACAGCCCAAAAGGTTTTACTGGGTTCCGATCTCAACTGACCGCAGAATCACTGTCATTATTTTTGGTAAAGATAGAATCTCTCTTGGTAAATGACTGATTTCTTTTCATGTGGGCTGTAGTATGTGCCATCTAGTAAAATGCTTCGTGATTTGCCTTCTTAGCAATGCTAATGTGCACTCGAAATCTAATTATGAAACTTCCTACTCTTCATAATTTTGTTGTCAGTTCCTAATATGAAAATAATTTTTGGTCCGTTGCTGACTTGCAATTGTGTTACTTTTTTTCTATTACAGGAATTTGGTGACATTGGCTGCTGGAAAGTGGCAATATCCTATAAATATAATGCAGAATCGATTGGGTTGGTATCATTTCAAATTATAGATCCAGAAGACACGTTAGAATTATGTCTTATGTATAGTCTGAGTGCTAAATCTCCAGCAAGAACGTTCATCTTCTCTTTCATTTTCTGCAGCTTGAGTTGTGCCACCTTCCACTAGTTGTTTTACCTCTTGATCTAGTAGCAGTGATGCCATTCACATTTCCAAAAATATTGATTCTTCTTCTTCATTGTCTTCCGATTCTTCCCTCAAATTTGCAGCTGATATACAGTTCCTCGGTTACTGGATAAAATTTGATGGGAAACTGCCCCATTCCTTGCCATTTATTGGTACCAGTTCAGCTTGTGCTACTTCTTCATCTTATACAGGAAACACTTCTGCTCTCATGGAAGTATCTCTTAAAGCACACAGCAGCTCTAATCTGGAAGCATTATGTGCTTAGATCTAATATGTTGTCAAGGATGGAAAAAAGTCTTGTAACACCAGGCCTGGGATTTTCTTGTATGGTTTTCTGATCATCTTCTCCTTTTCCAAAATATCCGGCAAAGGTGACTCCGGAGATGTGTCAATATAGCTATGTGATTGCAACTCTCTTGCAGCTGAGGAAGCTACTGGATGAACTTTTGAAAACATATCCAGTCAACATCACCGTACTGAAGTAATAATTGTGAAAAATTAACCAAGCAGCTCAAGTCAGTGTGAAGATGACCTTAGTAGCTTCAGTTGTATATTTAATTGACACCATGCCTCGAGAATGTTGGCTATCGAGCTTCAGAAGATGTAATTGCGGATGCTTGTTACCATTGTACAACTTGACGAGTGTACTTTTCTTTTCTTTTTTTTCCTGCTTACATGGGTGGGCCCAAAGAAGGCAAGACATAACTTCTTTCCTCCAACGAGGCAACAATTAGTTGGTCATTGCCTTTGTCAATTAATTTATATGCTTTCACGGATCAGTCGACATGTACTGGAAGAGATAAATACCCTCCTGCATCTAGCTGTATTCAAGTTTGTTCTATTTGAAATTGGTCTCAAGTGCATTTTTGTTTAAGATGGAAAGCAACACGCTTGAAAATTTATAACCCCATGCATCCAAAGAATGCTATTTTCCTCTACTGTTTCTGCCGAGGTTCTATGATCACTTCTTCGAAGTGTAATGATAAAATCAAATTATTTCGCCAAGAATGTAAGTAGAAACTTTTATGTGGATACCCATATGGGCAACTGGGACCTTACACCATACGATTGCTAAATATCAGTATTGTTTCGAAGATGCTGGAGCTCAAATCATGCAGTGTATTTCCTTGGGACTTTTCGAATTCTTTTTTACTTATAACATTGAGAAGAAGGATATCAGAAGAAGATTAAAAACTTGATAAATGCCCCTCCGAGTCGTCTTGTAGATATGTTTCCCACTGGATTTTGACATGATCGCTCGGCACATTCATGACTTCCCTATTAAAAACTATTATCTTAATCGCATATGGCCCCATGTACATCAATGGCCTGTGGACCGCCGTGAAAGGTTCAATTTTGGCACCACGTGCATGCAAACATGCGTCGTCATCATCGGGTGTATGAACCAAAAATTCGTCCATAGTGTCCTCCTGAGAGCACTTTGGACAGTGCATGCACTTTTCCCTGCTCCTCCCAATAAATAATGCACCAACCAACAAATATTAAAACCCTGCACAATTATTTTTCTGAAGTTTTCTTGTTTTTTTTTTTCTGGATCCGTGTCATCAGTCGACCTCTTCTATTGAGAAAGTTTCCCCGTTCGTTCTGATTCCAGTGCTCTCGTGCAGCTGCTTACCTTTGGATCTGGTGGCCCCCGGTGCACCCGTGGCAGTTTACAAGACATTCTTTCCCAGTTACACGATAAATCATTGTTATTAATTTCAATAATAATAATAATATTATTATTATTATTATTATTATTATTATTATTATTATTATTATTATTATTATTATTATTATTATTATTATTATTATTATTATTATTATTATTATTATTATTATTATTATTATTATTATATCTCAACCCTCCACTAATATTTGCTACTTAATTATTGTATTTATCCTAACTAGACAATATCGATGTGACAGTACATTGTCCACTTTATCTTTTTATTATTTTGTACAATTGTCTTTATCGTCATCATTATTATTACTATTATTGTTATTAAATACACAACGCAATTGGTGTACAGGACCAGATTGCAGAAGTGACAGGGCTCAATCGATCGAGTCCACTTGTAGTGGGGTTTATCTAGGAGACAAGAATATATGGGTCTTCCCTACGTTCCTATTCCTCCTCAGGAAAATCCATATCTTTTATTTCATTTGAATATATTTTTTTAACAAAATCCAGTTATTGGATGAAAAATATCCAATTATTCATTTTCGGAAAGAAAAACAATAGATAAGATTAGTTGCTTCCTTTCTTAAAAATGCAGTTGAGCATGGATGCTTAATTATTAACTTCAAACAACTCGAATGCTTCACTCGTGACTTCTATTCAGAACTGCAACTAAAGTCGTATTGATACGATAACCTATTAAACGAATCTTTTAGGGGTGCATGAAGTGACGCTTCAGATTTTGTTACGGAAAAATATTATAAAAGCATTGGGCAGTTTATAACATAAGAAGAAACGTAAGAGCTAGCGAGCAGTAGATCCAACCCAAGTGGTCTCATCTCTCTGAGACACAGACTCAACCGCGCAGTGACGGCCAATTGGGAATTGCCCATCGCCTGGCTTCGTGTCGGAGGTGGTGGGGCGTGAGAGAGAGAGAGAGAGAAAGAGAACTGCTGCGAATATTAAACGAGATAGAGATAATATTGCATGAAGTGACGTTTCAGATTTCCACAGAAAGCTGCGTGCCAAACCTCCAGCCCATGAAACGTCACTCCGAACAGCCTTTTCCTAGACATGACAACAAGGCAACGTTAAAAATAATGGAAGTTTAGACGCGCGCGCGCGCGCACACATAGAGAGAGAGAGAGAGAGAGAGAGAGAGAGAGAGAGAGAGAGATGCTTGCAGTGGGCAGATCAGTGGGTCTATAGCGCATGCGACGAAGTACGTAGAATTCAGACGGTGCAATTGGCGTGCTTTGATCTGCATAATGCCCATGATCACTCACATGCGCGATTCCATGAAAGAAGACTGGAACCTTACCACTTCTAGGAAACTATGAGAGGGGGAGGGAGGTAAAATTTTAACCTATCTACTATACTCAGTGTAAACCTATTCATTTGTTATATGTACAACAGTACTCAGAGTTGGTGCTAGCTAACATATATGAAATTTACCTTTTAAATTTGAAAAAAAGACAGCACTCAGAGAGCATCAATGTCACTTGGAGGAAAGATCTAACACGGATGTTTTTTATTTGCAGGTGCTGGGAGACGCACTTTTCTATCGGCTTTGCACGTTGAGGCATAGGCTTCCGTAAATGTCATTCACTTGGAATTACACATATCTACATAAGGACGGACTCGCGGCTCCTCATTCTCATCACCAACCATCATATCTGTCCTTGGCGTCTTCGAGGTATAACTGAGGATATCCGCATGCATCTCTGTAATCTTGCCTCCACGGACCTAGCTTTTTGCCTCCGCGCTTATAACATGGCAGCTGATTACCTTGCAACTTTTGGCCGCCAACATGGCGAATACTTTTGGGGTGATTGCCTCACTCCGGGTCTTGTCCAGATTTTATGTAATGAATGTTTACTGTTATCTTAATGAAGGTCATTTTTGTATAAAAAAAAGAGGAAAGAAGAAAATTGAGTCCAGCGATATACAAATGAATAGCGTGTGGCTGTGAAAATAAGCTGGGAAAATAATGGAACTAATTCTGCATGGTGGCTTCGCTGAAAATTAATTAACTGGGAGATTCTTTCAGCTCTATATACAAAATGCACGCACTGGTTAAAAGGACTGCTCAATCCAAGCTGTCTATTTTGTGAACACACAGATGCACGATAGGCCAACGTGATTTTCTATTTCCAAGCTCTGGCTTCGAACATGAGTGCTGTCTTCATCTCTCAATGCGACGAGGACGGAGTAGCTACTATAACAAGACCTCGGCGTATATTATTAGTAACCAAAGTTAATTGAATCAATCTTGCATATTTTTATTTTTCATCTTATTTCAATATTTAATGTAATTACAGTTTTTATATTAATTACATTTATATGTATGTATCATATCTCATATTACTAACTAGACCTCGGAGTAGCAAATTTTGTGTGAGAAAGAGAGAAAAAATAATTAAATTATTTAAAGGTAACTCATTATTGACCATTAAAGTTGGAGAGCGAACACATAAAAGTAAAAGTAGGAAAGAGATAAAAAAAAAAAGAGAGAGAGGAGAGAAAATGGACAAATGAAAAAAGTGGCACAAAAGATATTTAAAAGATTGCAATTTACAAGGGAGGTAAGCTCTAAATCTATCACAATATAAGTATATCATCTTTGTTTGAATAGGGGAACTAAACTTCTCCAAAATTTTTGAAACTTTTTTATGTGAAATAGAAGTTTTTGTCGGACGTTTGAACAAAATTCTTGGATATACAAAACTTCATTACTTGACATGACTAAAGTTCTCGGACGTTTCATAAATTCTCGCTTTGGATGAAAACTTTTAGACATGAACTTTGACAAATTTCGAACGTCGATCACAGAACTTCCTTAAGTTCTCTGAAGGTCTTATCCAAACACGTCCATAAAAGAAATGTCGTCCTCTTGAATTTTTTAGCTACTTCTTTTCGAGTGGTCTTTACCTATTTTGGATCCATATCCGCGTATAAGTAGGTTAGGGCATGAAATGTATATATGATGATGATTGAGATGTTCTTAAATGTTAATGAAAAGATGTTTTTTTGTGTGGGTGAAAATGAAAAGATGTTTTATGTGGTCCAGCAGTTGGTCCACACGTGTCCGGAGACCATGCATTTAAGAGATCTGGGCAGAGAGCACGGTGCGCGTACGCCGGGGGGGCTTTTGGTTGGTTTGGTTGGATTGGATTGGAGGCCCCCTTGGAGGCCAATTAAGGACCCTGTTTAGATTTATCGGTCATTGCATACGCGCCATACATATAAATACGAGCGCTGCGGATTGGTCCCCGCCGCGGTCCCCACGCTTGTCGGACGAATCAGAGCCGCGGGGAGCGCGAACCTTGTGGCGGGATACACGGCATCAGGCGTTAACGGTTCCGGCTTCACGTCTGTGTATGCACGTAGTCCTGCCATGGCAGGAAAGCTTTTAATGCAAACCTTGGCAGCTTCTAAACGCCTCTCTCTCTCTCTCTCTCTCTCTCTCTCTCTCTCTCTCTCTCTCTCTCTCTCTCTCTCTCTCTCGCTCTCGCTCGCTCGCTCTCTCTCGTGACAGAGGTGACAATGTTACGAGTTATGACACTGTCCATGTAGTACAAAACGATATCCAGAAGATTCATATTATTTCGGCAACGCAATTGTTTATTATATTGGACAGGTACTGTACTTCAGTTTAGCGATTCTAGTGTTGGATCTGGAAATCTTTTTTTAGTGATATTATAATTTGGAATTACACAGAAGTTTGTGCAAGTTTGCATGAGGGAGGGAAGGGAAGGGGAGAGAGAGAAAGAGAGACGCTTTTGGTTTGTAGTGAGTGCCAGCTCCTTAAAACATTCTGAATCACTGTAGACAATGACACTACAATACTACATGGCTACCTCAATGGTCCCCACCACACACTCTCTCTCTCTCACCCCAGTTTTATGATAATTATTTATATGCTTCAAAGTTATGCATTCAGGCATTAATCCACTTCTATATGTAAAAAACATATTTTTCTTAGTTCTGATGTATGACGAAGGCAATAGAAAAGTTGACATACTGATTCTATCAAAACAAAAATCCTCATGATATACTGAATCACCGGCTCAAGGATGAGTCCATTCAAGCACTTGCTTGAGGCTCTAATTATATAATAAATATTAATTTAAGATATTAAATTATTATGAAGGTATTATATTTTAAGAGTTTTTTTTATTTAAAATCACCAAATATATATGTCTTGTCTTCATTTTTAATATCATTTACCTTCACTACCTAAATCATAATTAAATGTTTTCTTATCTTTTGAATTTAATTTATGTCATTTTTTCATATTTGAATTTTTCTCAAAAATCAATAGTACTTCAATTAATTTTCTCATTAATATTATTATCACTCTTGTACATGGTTGATAAAAATTTTATTCTTTTGCATTGAAGAATTACACTTTAAAATAGTTCTTATTTATTATCTTCATAAATTAATTGTTTTTAATATATATTTATAAATTTTTACATTAAAATGTTTAAAAATATAAAATAATAGTTTTATTTATACCAAAATTATTTTGTAATTTAGCTTTAGGCCTCTCACTCTCTTGAGCTTGCCCTTTGATTCCTGTCACAACAGGAAAGGAAATTTACATTCTTTTGATAGGACAAAAGATATGTGGAGGCAGGGATATATATGATTCCTTTTTCATTTGCCTTGTTTTATGCGGAACCTTAGGTCCTTGGAATTCCACCATATGTTTCGAAACTTTCAGATACTATATGTCTGTGCACATTATTATCCACCATCATGTTTAGGGTTTTCTATTTAATCAAATGCTTATAAATTTTCTTCACTGTTTACAATTTTCTAGCAAGCTTTTTTTTTCCTTCAAGAAGCCGAAAGAGATCAGAAGTTTAGTTGTTGTCACAAAGAATAGGAAAGCAGACATGCAAAAAATTTAACGAGACGATTACAGGCATTGTATTCATGCAATTCAACCAATTGGGTGATATGCCAATTCTAGTTTCTGATTAAGAAATGTGAAGTAACCTTCATGCACATGTTTGATAGCAATTTATTGCATTTGATAGCTGCGACTGAACTGCTCAGCATGAGATCAGGTCTACGAACTTAGTCTAAAGATTGACACTGAAATACAAGATTAAAATAATCAAGAAAACACTTTAATGTAGTCAGGCCTCTCTCTCTCTCTCTCTCTCTCTCTCTCTCTCTCTCTCTCTCTCTCTCTCTCTCTCTCTCTCTCTCTCTCTCTCTCTCTCTTGTGTGTGTGTGTGTGTGTGTGTGTGTGTGTGTGTGTGTGTGTGTGTGTGTGTGTGTGTGTACACACATATAGTGTGTGGCTGGCTCTGTGTGTGTGCTTGTTTGTACAGACACACATATGTAATGTGTGGCTGGCTGGTAGCTTCTCTCTTAATATGACTGCAGAAGATGCATTCATAACAATATAATGACATCGAAACTTTCTGATCCTCGTCATATTAAGTAGATATAAAAAATAAACAATCAGATTATTAGAGGGACATATATCTTATTGGTTTTTCACTTGTAGAAGCAGAAAAAAATGAACATCAAATAAAAGGTCGATCACTAGAGGATGAGTCACTTTGAATTCTGTATACAGGACAAAGACACTCATCATGGACTTCAAACATAGGCTTGCAAGATACAAATTCAAAATTTAGATGTAGTAGTTGCCACTCACACTTTTTTTGCAATCTCTTACTAGATCAAACCATGAGCTTTTTGACCTCCGGGTGCTGCGATAGCATCATTTGCTTGTTTACTACTATCCATGGTCAGTCCGAAGTGGATATGAGGGAAATGTGCCCACTGGAAATCAGAAAATTTTCAGAAAAAAGACATCTGAATTACAAAAAATGATAAATGTTTTCTTTTCTAAATGCATTATTGAGGAAACACAAAGAAAGTTGATGTCATTAAGTTGGACAATTTGATTAAAATCATTTACTTTTTATTCTATCATACTATATATATATATATATATATATTCAAACTTTAGTATTTATGCGAAGACAATTCTGCACATGAGAATATCTCTAGAAAAAAAAAAGTTCCGCTGCTATCTAATAGAGAAAATATTTTATTTATTAGATCAATATATTTATACAAATTCTTAGAACTATTCACACCCATAAATGGACTACATGAAAGAAAAAGAGGAGAACAAATTTGTATTACAAACATAAAATAGTTTAAATGCAATTTTATAGATAGTAGAATTTATGAAATGTTCATAAAATCCATCAGTCTTTTCATAATATAATGAGTTAATTGAGTATGGTTAATATTTACAATCTGAATTTGGAGTAGAAATAATTTATTGAAACGATAAGAGAGTTAAGAGTGTGCTGCACTTAACTCAATATTCAAAACTAGTAGCATATAAATTTGGAGTCAAGATAAAGAGTCTAGTGATATTCCTCTATTTAAATCTATGATTCTAAGAATTAAAATTGGGACTGCTGAATCTAACTGGGACATAGTCCCATCATTTTTTTTTTGTTCGAAGTAACATATGGTATTTAAGACAAATACTTCCGTTTATTATTTTATTTCTTTTCAATGCTATTTGCAGTTCATAAACTTTATTTTGAACATATCATGAAACGAAAGTTGAAGGTAGACTACTCTATAATGTATAAGGTAGACTCCTAAATCCATAATTGCATTATTTTAAAGACTGTTTTACCCTTTACTTGCAATTACATTGTTGATGACATATAAATACATTTGTAGGATGGAAACATTGAAGTCCTGATCCTCATTCAAAATGGAATGTAAACTTTCATGTAATAATCACTTCAAGCAGTGGAAAGAACAAAAGATGTGATGATTTTATGATGCTGCTAGAAGCATAATAAATCATGTGATCTTTTAGCATGAATAAGAATACCTCTCTCTTTCTCTTTCTTATATATACACACATATATAATGTATGTATGTATGTATGCATATTGTTATCTTTTTTTAACACTTTTCAAAATGATAGAAGTTTTTATTTGGCCACATGAAAATAACATTTCTCTTTTTTGTATTTTACATAGCAATGATAATTTTTTTGTTACCTACCCAAAATCCAGTCATCAAATAAATATTCAAATTCACCATCATCACCCAATTAATTTATATCCTCTTAAATCACATGTTTGATGAAATTCCCCAAAAACAATTTACATGCTGCAAGTTTTAAACTCAAAACCTCATTAAATTTTTGTTTGGAACTAATTAATGAATGAGTGGGTGAAGTTGTAGGGTGATATATGAGAAAGTAGAGTGTGGTGTTCTTATCAATTCATATTTGAATAATAAATTACGAAAGACAACGAGTTTAAGTATAAAAATCTTATTTATATAAAATTTATTTTATCATTTAATATTCCTAGTATATAATGAATAACATAATTATATTAAATAATTTATATTACTTACTTCATTTTCTCTTATATTTTCTTCACCCTACTTTTTCTATTTTGTATGTCCTTTATTCTTGTAATCTTTTTATTAATTTTATAAGTATAAATATAAAATATTATATCATGTAATATTATGAGAGTAGAGAGAAGTCAATTTAATTTAAGTTATTCATTCTTTCTCATTCCATTAATTAAAAATGTAAAATTACAAGAGCTTAGTCACTTTATCCCATCTCTCATAATTTTATGTTATGCAAATAGAATTTAAAGAATCTCATTCATTCATCCTCTATTCTGTCTCTTCAAAACTTTCAATCCAAACATATCACTTAATACCAAACATAGATATTAACGACACATTATAATATAAGGTCATGTATATATGTTATGTACATGATTTTGTTTCCTTTGTCTTTCATGTATATATATGCTATTGAATACATTATTGTTCTTTTTTGTGTTCTACTACATTCTTCCTACATCATTACTTAGACCTGGAAATTTATGTACAAAATATCTTAATTGGATGTCTTTAAATTACATACGCAAACAATTACTAATTTGGTCATGTATATATGTTAATGTATATGATTTTGTGTCCTTTGTCTTTCATGTATATATGCTATTGAATATATTATTGTTCTTTTTTTTGTGCTACTACATTCTTACATCATTACTTAGACCTGGAAATTTATGTACAAAATATCTTAATTGAACTATTACTATTTTGGCTGTAGCCGTGTATTAATTATAATATCAAATATCAATGCACCTTGAAGTCACATTAACAACAAACTTATAGTTATAATAGTACCTCTTTAGTTCATCTGAAATAAAATTGGATCCTCTACATAAGTTAACATTAACCTCATTAAAAATAAGTTTTTTTTAATTCTTTCTTTTGATAATTGTAATATTATACTATATTACTTACATTCTTTGCTGCGGCACTGAAAGCTTCTCTATGGCTAATGTCTGGGTTGTTAGCCTTGATCCTTTGTATCTCCTCTCTGTAAAGTATGTTACTGGATCACTGCATGATTAAGAAAAATATGCGTACATTATGCTAATTTCAATATTAGAAACTCACTTGATAAACCTGTTATAAGCTGAAGGAACACGCTGTCTTTTCTCGGGAGCTGTTGACGAAAGGTAAGGTAATTAACATATTTCTTTCTCAAAATAGATTAGCAGGTAATTTTAAATCTTTTACTAAAGGTGTTTGAGAACTATATTAACACACACACAGCTATGTTTGTTGTCAACTGCCAAGCTAAATATATTTTGCACATGAGCAAGCTGGTCTGTGATCACTAGAAAAAATTTATATGTCGATGCGTAATATGGTTTTATTCGGCCGAACTTATAAAGTAACAATTTGACAGAGGCTTACGACGAATTGGTAGCATTTGCTGTTGTTCATTCTGCATTGAGTACAAAGCTGTATTCCGGTTACACTTGGAGGACGATCCATATTCCATCCGAAGTTCTTGAGAAGCTATGTTGTGAATCTGCATTTCATCTCCATAAAAAAGAGATAGTGGTTTGCTAATTAATTGTAATATACACATTACAAGATTATATTAAACTTTTTTTACTTTGCAGCCTATTTTAATTACTTGCATTTATTAAATAGTTAAATAAAGAAAGAAGTCCAGTTCTTTAATAGATTGATCGACTTAAGCTCAATAGAGATCTCAGTTGTTTTCAGGCACATTTCTTATCTCTTTAGTGAAAGAAAAGAACATTCTTTGGGGTAAACAATTCTCTTTCTTAATAACAACTTTTCTCTCATCTCGAAAGGAACAAAAATGGAATATTTCAAAGCAACAAGTACTTCTTCACAAAAGTCATGCTGCTGGCTTTTAATTAATACCATCAATGCATTCATGATTAAGCTACATATAATAATATACAGCAGACAAAACTATTCCCTTCCTTTATGAAAAAGTTATTCTTTCCATTGCGTTTGTGTGCTAATTAAAATGAACAACTGGAACAAAATTCATTTGGAAAACTGGAGAAGGAAGAAGAAACCTGGAGATCCTGAATGGGGAGAGTTTGAAGCAAAGATCCCATGTTTACAGACAGAAGATTAGCACAATGCCCACATCGCACAGTTACAATGCTGAACAAGCTGTTACTTGGGACGCTAACCTGAATTATAACATTAGCAAACTGTTGGCTTAATAGCTTTAAGAAGCATGCAAATCCTTGGTATATCATCATATTTTTCCAAAGTAAATTTTATTATTAACATTCAACTACCAATGTATAGAGCAAACGAAGAGAATAAATAGTCAAAGCTCTCAGTTACAGGCAGAAAGCACAAAGAGTCACTGGCTTAATATGGGAGAATAGTTTCAGAAGAAGGAACGATGTAAACAAACACAACAACAAGATTACATAAGAAACATATAACAGTTTATAAAACACAGTAAAAAGATGATGAACATATATTAAAGCACTGGAAAAATGAAAGGAAACAAAACAAGGAGAAGACGAGTACTCTTGTCAAAGAACAAGGAGAGCGTATATATGAATCATTTCTCAGCAACAAAAGCGATTGTGTCGATTATAAAAGGTTTTCATGCGTTCCTACTCTAAGGATAGGTTCAAGCTCACTTTCGAGGATCTGGCCTTTCACTTCCTTTTTATATTGCCCTGGATTCCTTTTCCAATGTGTGCTTTTATGAGCACAATACCTGGAGGGCCATCAGACTTGCTCTCAAATGGAAACAAGTGTGCACAGTTCCTGCCCACTTCAAGGAATCCAAGCGAATCATGGCATCGGTGGGGAGAGAGAAAGAGCTCTCTAACTCAAAAGAAGAGAAAAGAGAACAGATATAAAGTGACGAGAGAGAGAGAGAGAGAGAGAGAGGTTGCCTCTGACCATGGCATTCTTTTGAGTTTGAAGCTGCCATGGCATCCTGACCTCTCTCTTTCTACTGACCTCAAATTAATGAAATCAAGTAAAAAGCTAAAAATGAATCAGCAGAGGAAAGTGACAAGACAATAGACCCACTTCCACACCTCTCAAGAAGGGCTGGAGAGGGAGATCATGCAGATATCTGCCATGAAATATAATGAAGCTAACCCTAACCAAATTACTTTTTTTAGCGTGGTGAAGAATTAGCAAAGTAAGATTTGTTTGTAAATTAAAAGAGCACTTTTGGAGAGGGGAAAGTCGAAAGATTCAAAATGGCCATATTTAGGTGCTTTCGTGAATCTTATGCAATCTTCTGTGTATAATATGTACATATTATATATATATATATATATATATATATATATATATATATACATATATTGATAGAAAGATCTCAAACTGGTTAAAAGGTCGGGAAGCCATGAAGAAAGGATCTTATAGATACGCCTTCCTCACCGGCTAATTAACCAATGAGATCTCTCATGCAAAGTCAAAGTTTGCACCAACATCTCAAACCATGCCGATAAGAGGAGCAGAAGTTTCATGAAAGATTTGCATAGTTCCTGAAATTTTTATACACCTTCTCATTTTAGATAAGTATATAACTGGAAGAACATCTTAAATTTTGAGAGTTGGAGACATCCACTAGCATAATTTAAAAAAAGCGTTTCATCTGCCCACTTTGGCTCTGGGAGTTATGCATTTGATTTTATTCTACAAAAGATATTTGCACGTAGTAGAACTTTAGTAGGAAAAAGATATGTCGTACAATCCGATCTTGTACTGAAACAGCAAGGTGATTTAACAAAATAAGTCACCTGAGATCTTCTGAAACAGTCAGAAGACAATGCGATGAGAAAACTACGTTTGATTCTTCCCCTACTGAAAAGTTGAAAGTAAAATGGCTATATATAAGTTGAAATTAAGATCACGAAGGGAATATAAATGATGTCTTTAATATTTTTACAATCTTCATATGTTGATTAGAAGACCAGATTATAGAAGTCAAAAGCTTAACCAGTCAAGGGTTTTTAAAGGATCCACTAATTTCTGACCAGATGTTGCAAAAAAGAACAAAAGAACACTACTATGATCAATTGCATGGAAGACATGCATGCAGAAAATCATGTTGATCTCTCATGAAATATGGCTTTGAAATCATCATATGGTCCTTGCCAAAGTAATCTTTGTACACCCAAGTTAATCCTAGTACTAAAACCGAGAACCGAAATAAGACTAGTGAATCTTCACATGAATTTGACTTTATTGAGGTTACTGTATTCCAACTAAACAACATCAAAATCTCCAGAAGAAGAACTTTAATTTAAGACATCAAGTCACACGAACCATAAATATTAGGAAAGATGAGAGATCTTTGCACATAAACTGTAGTTAATTATTTGCTCGTCGATAAATAAGAAATAACTGCCTAGTTAATTTGTTGATAAACCAATCATAGTGATCTGACTATGTAATCACACATACAAAAACGGTGAAGAAAGAATAAAAAGAAAGGGGAGAGAGAGATACAGAAGGGGAGGAGGAGAGAGAGAGAGAGAGAGAGAGAGAGAGAGAGAGAGAGAGAGAGAGGAGGGAGGGAGGGACGGAGGGAAGAAGGGGGGAGAGAGAAATATATGATATGTAATTGATACCGCTAAGATAGTATTGCAGAAGTTGCAATGGACGTAGCAAACATGCTCGGGAACGAATTGCGATGACATTTTGCTATTTTTGTGATCCAAGTGCTGAGCACATATGCTAAAGCAAGAAGATGAAGAAATCAGATGGAATTGAGGAGGAAGAAGTGAGTGGAAATTAAGTTGATATATAAGTAGAGAGGGCGAGGGGGAGGAGGAGAGAAGGGAGGAGGCAACTTTACTTTTATTTTTTATTTGTATTTTCTCCATTATTTATATTGTATTTATTACAAATAGGAGATGTGGGGGCAACAGGTTGTGAGTGGTTTTGAGAGTGGATTTTATGGAAGGGTTGATCAAAGGAGGCAGGAGGAGAGGAAGAGGTGGAGGTGGAAAAGGTTATGATTGAATGAATGAGTGGGTGGGAGTCTACTTCTGGAGCTCAACAACATGTGGGAGTGGGGAGGGTGCATTAATGGAGAGGCCAAACTCTTTTGATTCCTTCCAAAATGAAGTTACCCAACTGCCCAATTTAGTGCAAGAAAACTGTTCACTGGGAATTCTTTTTCCAATGAAATTTCTCTACCCTTTTTTTCTGTTATTCTCAGAACTTAATCCAATAGGATTCTAGAAACCTCTTGCAGCGTATGCTAATTTTTTTATTTTTCAGCATGATCTCAGTTCGGGATTTTCCCTCTATTTTTTAGTGAAATTTGATTTCATTAACTTGTAAAAATAATAAATCTTATATTAGGTATCAGGACACCTGGTGAACACAAAGTTAAAAGCACTAGGTGTGAGTTATTAGCTAGTGTAACATGAAAATTTGATTGATTCTAATGATAAGTAGATGAAACTTCTCACTATGGTCTTATTTGACAATGTCAGGTTTAGCGTTGAGTGGTTTAAATGTAATTTTTTTATTTGATAGGAGACATAAATAAATAGTGTCTCAAAAGTAAATCACATATTCGGTTGTCTAAATGGACTAGTACGTGGTTAGTACATATCACAATTAACGTAAAAAAAATTACTTACATGAAAACAAGTATTTCTGTCATAATACTTTTTCATTTCACATTTATTTATTTTGAGTTATAGGGGAGATCAGCCGGCCAGGAGTGCATCCTTTCGTTAAAAACCTATCTACGCGCTTAACTTATAATTGCATAAAACTTGTTGCAAAGGTTCCTGAGCACTGTTAGTGGTTTCCTTGTAGAAATCAGCATATAATTAAAACGCATGCACGAGCTTGCTCGGTGGCCTGGCTGACTGACGAAATGAAGGCCAGCACTCACTAATTGACAAGCCATGTCCTGTTGCTCTGCGCAGGCACACGACGAAACAATTAATATTTACGGGCTCATGAAACCCACCCAGATCTCGTTTTTCTCAGGGGACTTTTGCAGGGCGTTTTCAAATGCCTGTGAACAGCTTTGGGAATGCCGATGTTCGTGTACAGGACTCCCCCCCCCCCCCCCCCCCCCCCCCCCCGTTGCGACGTCCGATCGTGTAGGCACTAATGAGAGGTTACTGCGCGTACGTACGCATGCACGCGCATGCACTCGCGAAAAATGCTAGAAGCATTGATCAGTTTAAAAAAAATTTGAAAGCTCCCCCACTTGGCATTTGATGATCCCAACAGGGAACTGCTACTGCTGACAGATCACACGAGTCAACATTTCTGCAGTAATATATCACAGGTCCAGCTCCAGCTCCGGCAGCATGCACCATTAATTTACTCCGCCCGTACTGTTTCTTTAATGTAATTACCGCAGTTTTGATTAATTGTCACCTATACCGCTTGCCATTTTTCTCACCTCTGCGAGAGCAGGTCGATATATAGAATCACAGTCACTGAGTCGAGAACTCTTTAATGCTGTAAGGGTCAATTTTATCCTTCAGATCTTTTTCTTATTATTATTCATTTCACTCATGTAGATATATATTTCAAGATTTGGGCCTGATCACGAGGTGTTAATTGTACCTCATTTTTGTAAGCTGTCTTGAGAGAGAACTGATGACTGGAATCAAGAAAATGGACAGAAAACTGAGAAAAGTTCATTGTACATATACATGTGGAAACTTTTTTTTCCCTTAAAGCAAAAAAGATCATAATACAAGATAGAAAGAAGTATATATGATCATTTAGGTGTGCATGATAAGAGTAAATCTGGCGATGTGGCGACCTCAGCTACACATGTAGCAATTTGCCAAGTAGCCCCCTCCGGACAGGCCTTTGCTACAGCACATAGCGCAAAAGGCAGATTGTCGGCTAGGCAGAAAAGTTACTGCAGAAGATATATTATGAAGCTGAAAAAATTATAGTTATTTAGCACAGAACACATATTATTAGAGTTAAAAAAATAGGTATACAGACAGCACATAATATATATTATTTGAGTTACACGTGAACACCGAGAGTTCTTAGTAATTCTAGGTGCAACAAATGGGCTTGTCAAGCAGAGGAGGATTTCTTCAATGTTGTCTCTATATTACTCTACTTTTCTTTCTTTTATTTCTTCTCTTCCCCATGGAATTGTTTTATTCAATTGAGCACATGAAAACAACAACACTTTATTCGTTCTCCTTACATCGGACCATGAGAGAAGCACTCCTTGGACTAATGTCATAATATTGAATCACGAAACAATGACCTTAAATAAAGGTGTCATATTCTAAGAAAATCATGAGTACTGTCAAAACTTAAAACGCATAATATTGAACGTTTACGTGCGATAGAAAATTCATAATTGGATACCATCTTTCTCTCATAAACTTGTCTACTTGGTAGTGTGTATGCATTGATGGATGAGATAAATTCTGACACCAACATTATCAAAGAAGGGACACCCAATTCAATAATTCAAAATCAATTCCTCGTTTGAATATAAGGATGAAACACCATAATCACACTGAAAATTAGTTTACTTTTCTAACTGTTTGTCACTATGGTGCTGTGCGCAAATCAATGGCGTACATATCATTTATCATATTGAATATTTTATACTACTCCAAAATGGATTGAATTGAAACTACCAATTTGTGAAATTCCTGCATCAAATAATGACACAGTTCTTCATTCATTCCTAAATCCTTCTCGTTTTAAGTGAATAAGTTAGATTTATTGTAAGCCTTCAAATCTTTTTTTTTTTAAATGAGCTATGGATGAAATAAGCTCGGTAAGAAATTGAACCACTAAACAAAAAACAACTAAAACAATCACATCATTCAATTCCAAATTAAAAAAAACAGTACATCTTCAGTTTGCAAATCATATTTGCTATATGCACGCACATGCCGAGAAATAAACAAAGTTTTATCTTCTTAATTTTGTATAGCATGACCGGTGTTGAAATCACTTATTATCATTCATTACAAATCTTATCAATTTAAAATTAAGATTCCAAAACTAATTTTGTCCATATAAGGTATGCCTTCGGACTTCCTAGCCATATAATTCATTATTAAGATCAATTCATTTTTTGCGATTACAAAAGGAAGCATATGGCCTAATACAGAAATAAAATTATCTCAGAGAGTTGAACCCTTGAACTTTACAAGAGGAATCAAAATCTCAACCACAGATCATTCACGTCTTGTAAACATACAGTATTTTCGGTAAAGTAGGTGCAAACATAGAATTTATTATTGTAGCAAAGAAAATCGCTAAAAAGTACACAATCTAAATCAATATGAATGTTAAATCCAAAAGGAATAATTTTAACTAATTATTTAATATTATAGGTTAACAGGGAATATTAAAATTGGTCTTTAAAGAATTAATAACAGAAAATACATTAAAATAAGGATAAATAAAAGAATGATGACTAGCAAGCATTGGATAAGACGAGATAAGATTAAGAATACTTTGTCCACCAAGATAAATGTGAGCATTCTTTAGATGGTATAGGTTCTACCTAATACATGATTTTCTTAAGATGATAAATCATTTTTTTAAAATTCTAATAAACAAGATCATTCCCCAGGGATAAGAAAATTTATCAACCCAAAATAAAAATGCACTAAATTGTAACTAATCACGTATTAACATGATAATGACTAATAGACCACAAAACCCTAGCATTCCACAATAGGATAATATTGGCTTGTGATATGCAATTTTGGACTAGTATAGCAAAAAACAATTCCAAATAAAACTATGGAATAAAAAGTAATCACTCATCAACAAAATAGTAACTAACTAGATAATACTTTAAATTTAAAAAAACAAAACACAAAAAATATGGTAATGTCCTTATATAAAAAAATGTTCAAGCAAACCAAGGGTTCATATATTTCCCTTGCAATAAAAATCACCCCACAAAAATTTATAAATCTAAAAACATAAAAGGATGTTAAGATAAACTAAGGATGAAGATCTAATTCTATGAATGAATAACACCTTAACATCGATCCTCGCCAAAGTGGTTCAAGAGCTCCATATAATATTCAATACTTCAACTTCACCCTAGTACATAACTTTTTTTTAAAGTTTGTAGTATGGTAGACCTGACCATGATGAATATTCGTAGCCTTGAAAGTTTACTTTAAGGCCTTGAAGAGATTGAGATAGATTTAAAGGTTATTTAATTGTGGGAAAAATCTTCTTATCTAGAAGTTCATAATTCTCCTCTGGATGAGGTGAAATAATCTCAAAACTCATCCAAATCAACTCACAAGAAGACTTATGTAACACTCAGGGAGTTTGGTAAAGTTTGTACTCTTTTTTACTGTTAAATTGTAACATCTATTTTCACTATATAAATAAATTGTAAAATAGAACACTACACTAACATACTAATATAGTACCCCTAATTTAACGATTGAATATAAAAAAATTATTTTATCGTACCCATTGATTAATATCAGGACATAATTTATTAAACGCTAATAGTTTAAATTAAGAAATGATCAATATAACATTAGATTTTGGAACTTAATCCATTAAAATAGTAATGACGAGCATAAATATCACCTCACCACATATGCTTGAGGCCAAGAGACATTAATATTCTCCATCCCACCTTGGATTGGGCATCATAGATAGCATAAGAAGAATAACACATACATACAAAACTTTTAGGCTTTAATTTATTGTTACTTAAGAAAATCAAATTGACACTCCCCCCCCCCCCCCCCCCCCCCCCCACCACCACCACCACCACCCCACCCTACCTACTTCTAAGAAATTTTGTAGTGCTATGCCTTTCCATACTTACAATGTTATCAAGTAAATTTGGACTATTGCATGGAGGTTATATATAATAGAATGTTGGAAAATAGTTATATCACTAATTATAATATCAAATATTAACAAATTTTAATGAAAAGTATACTTGCAAGGAGTTTTCTTATTCTTCTTCATTGCTCATTATTATTAATTCATTTTGGTTGTCCATTTGTAATTAGAATGATTCTTTTATTCATTACAAAAGTTTGTGCGTTATGTGTTAGATAAATTATGTATGTTTGTAATAATATATAATGTGAGTTATGTTTTCTTATGCGTTTGATTTATTAACTCATCCGCTATGCATGGCTAAGCTAGATAGTTAAGTTTATTGAGTGTGCATTAACTTGTAGAGAGGCATGATTTTAATACTTTTAGTGTGCCTTGCTTTCTTGCATGTCTTAATATTTATCCATTGCACAAAAATATAAATCAAAACTTCAAATCTCTTAAAATTTATTGTTTCATAACAAAGATAAGTTCAATGGTGAACTTGATGATCTCGAATTCATCTCGTTGTTTATATATTTTCTGTAATTATTAGATCACTTAGAACCGAGAGGAGGAATGTGATATGACATAAATTGTATGACTATTAATTCAATTTTTAAGTAGAACTTGATTTGTAAAATTATCAATGTAAGAATGTAAAAAAAGGATAAGAGTGCAAACACAATAGGCAAGAATTGTTTACGAGGTTTGTTCAACTGCTTAATCTGCATTCCCATTTCAACTTTTAGATCTCGAGATCGTCGAAGTTTCGCTATCAACCCTTTCTTTGAATTCGAAAGAAGACTATCAGTACACCAAACATATCATGTTCTTTGCTCAAGAGGTAAGATGACAATCTCTCCCACAAGCTCTCATCCAATACGAAATATAGCACTTTTTTCTCTATCAAATTTCTCTTTTACAATTGTTACTCATGAACTCAAGAGAGAAGAGAAGATTTAAAAGTTTTAGCACAAGAAATTTCAAAATCAATATAAATGTTATGTCCATTAGTCAATCAAACTTTTCTACAGGACACCCCCAACTAGTCAAACTTCTTCAATCAATCCAACTAAATTGTCAAAGAAATATTAATGTTGACGCTTCAAGTGCACTCTTCAACTAGTGCTTGCACTACAAAACTAACGCTTCTCCTCTTCCTTCATCTGGTTGAACTTTTTTCGATTGTTGCATGATCATCACACTGACTATTTGGTTGGTCGAATGTCCCTTCTTGTTGTTCAAACGGTCCTTGCACCCTTTTTATATTATATAATCCTTGCCCGGTCGACAAGTCTTAACCAATTGGATTCACCATGTTGCATAACTTGACCACCAAATTGATCGACTAACTTCGATCAATTGATCGACCAACTTTGATCATCATGCACTTTTTCAATTGCATCTTTGTGCACGATTAATGGTTTTTTATTTTATGAAAAATAAATAAAATTATTATAAGTTTTACATATAGAAATCAATCCCAAAATACAAAGTAAATAGTCAAATGTTAGTAACACATTTTCAAATTATCTTTTTCAGCTTAATATTTCTGTCACTTAAATATGTAAGCTTAACAACTCAAATTTTGAAGATTATATTCCAATAATAATATGATTCAATTATTTTACAATATATTACTTGTCTAAAGTTTTATTTGGGCTAGCTCTTATACATACTGACACAATTGGAAGCTTACTATAGACTACGAAGTATCGCATTGGTTTCAAAGGCTCGAGCTATTCTTTCGCACCATCATCAAAATTTACCACCCTAACCAACCCTTCAAAACAAAAAAAAATCTCGGTATATTAATTGAAAAGTTTTAATTGTACCATAAATAGAAATATCTAACTAAATTCAATTATGACATAAACATGCATGATAATTAAATGATCTCTCTCTACGTATAATCATGTGGATTTTATGTTATCAGCGGGGGAAGCTACAAATATTCTTCGTTACAATATTATCATGTAAATATTTAGATTTATATATTTACATGATTTCACTTAACTAATATATAGTGTTTAAATGGGAGAAAAAAGAACTAAATTTTCATCAAATGACTCCAAATTATAGTCAGAGTCCATTAATTCTAGTCCACCACGATTAGGTTATTATAGTTTGCCAATCTACTGCTGTCTCTTTCTTGTGATCCATCTCCACTTCTTTTTGCTGTTGCCAGCATAAAAGCAAACATCTGCCAGAATTCCCACCCAGGTAATGTCGTATCGATTGGACGTTTTGGCCTTGTTCGAGAAAAGTCCCAGACCAAGCCTTTATTAAACAAATGCTTGGATTATAATTAATTCTACTTGCAGAAAACATTTATTTTATTGACAAACCCTCTCGAATTTATTTATAGCTTAGGTTGAACAATACACTAGTTATATACTGTTTGGAGGGGCCATGAAGAAATTAATTACTAATTCAACCGTATACCGTAATCATTAATCAACGGTAGTTTGGCACTCGATCGATGCCTGTTGTGTTGTGTTGTGTTGTTTCACTTTGTACCTCTGCTGAATGTATAGATAATTAAGGGGTCATGGGCCCACGGAGCATGACACTTCACAGGACAACACATTGTCATACAAGAAAAGTTCCCAGTACCCGATACCGAATAGGAGCCAACCAGAACATTAATTAACTGATTGAACACCACATCTACCCTAGTTAGCATAATTAGAACTCTTTCTATATAATCCTATTAGCTCCCAAAACTTCGCAAGCCTGAAAACGAGAGCTCGATCATGCATGCGTTATATATATATATATATATATATATATATATATATATATATATATATATATATATATATATATTCTTAATTAATAAGCTTCCATTTGTTTAAAAGGAAAATGAATTGTTACAGCAATAAATAGGGATAACTTGATTTTGCAAGTATAAACTCGCCAAGAGTGACTTGTGATATGCATGAATTTGAACAAGTCATATATATATATATATATATATACACATATATACACACACACACACACATATATATATATAACTTAATTTTGCAAATGACTTGGCAAGTGACTTGTGATATGCATGAGTAATTGTGATATCACAAGTCACTCTTGGCGAGTTTATATTTGTAAAATCAAGTTATACGACTTCCCTATTTATTGCTGTAACAATTCATTTTCCTTTCAAGGAAATGGGGGAAACTTATTAAGAAAAAAATATTATATATATAAATATTATATATATATATATATACATATATATAAATAAAGTCATCAATATAAAGTCATTTGGCCAGAAATGAAGTACACATTAATGAAAATTTTGCATCCAACTACCTAGCTGTCCTGTAGATTATTTTTTTTAAAAGGGGATGTTAACGAATAGCATCCTGGTACACCGGAGGGGGCTTCATCTCCAAGAAAAAAAAACCAAATGAGCCCGTTTAGGTACGAATAAGAAAAACCAAAAAAATTGCTGCTTGATTTGCATTCCTATAACAGTATTGTAACGTATAAGTCGAAATTCTGCTAAGTTCCTGGCGGATGTCAGAGATAAGACCGCTAATGATCTAAGGACATCCAACAGCGTGACAGTCCTGTAGATTAATCTTCTCAAATGTGCTGCTCTGTGAGGCATTCTCGCAAGGAAGATAACAGTGCATCTTAGTTTTGACGTTATATTGCTTCGACTATAAGCACGTCCAACATAATTTATTCGAGTAAAAGTGCTTTGTCACGTAAGACGGATTTCCACGTATGTAACTTAATTACTTCTTATTCACGGCAAATATTGAATTGAGTGCACAAGTTACTTACTGCATAATACCAAGTAGACCAAGAATGAGTGGGCACATTTTACAGATATTACACGAGCTTTCACTGCATGGCTCACTATGGAAGAACAAGGCATCCTGCCGTACCAACTCAAAACCATTCTAGCTCTGCACGTGGATTATTGGTATTATATCAGCGACATTTCTGTACCCCATGGCCATGCATGAGGATCTCTCTTCATAGCTATCTTTTTATATGTGCTGTTTGATTGATCGAAACTATATATCCAATCAATAGCATCACCATACAAGGGCTACAAACCTCATAGGTCATCAATCTCCAATCTCCACAAACTATACATATATACGAGACGAACATGCTGCTGAACCAAATGAATGGACGAGTGATGATATCGCCCATCATTAGAAACACATGATTTAAGTGGTCCAGCTGCAACATCTGTTGCTTATGTCGAATCCAGGACACAGAGAGGGGTAAAAAATTGCTGTTTGTCGTGGCATTTGGCATCCTTTGGCTGCATGCACTGAAGAAGACAACTGGTGTGCATTTTGACATATACATATATATACAAACATACATACATATGTATACGCTGCCTCCCTTTATTTATTTATTTATTTTCAGAAGAAAATAAAAGGCGTCACTGGGATCGATATATTTATAGACATATATAAGAAGACAATGGAGATTAGGAACAAAGGCACGTCCCTTTCCGTGGGATAAGGTCGATTTGGTTTCTAGCGTTATTGAACAGACAGTTGGGCGGGTGCGTGGTGTGTGTTCGTGACTTCCATGTATCTTCTTTCCTTACACAATGTTTTCTTAGATTCATATGGCCCTCAGTTTGGCACTCGATCCTCGTTGCTGTCAAAACAGTTGCTCTTTTAAGAGTCAAGATCAGGGTGGTTTTTTTCCCCTCCTTTTTTCAGCCGTAAAGTGAGTTCAAAGTTCAGAAAGCATCATTTATATATCCATAGGGATTGCGTAAACAAACTGCACTAACTTTTCTTCAACCGAATGGAACTGAAAAGATAACTGTGGAGTATTTCGTGTTTATCGGACAAAAGGGAAAGCAATTGAAACTTTGCAGCCTAAGGTCAAGGGATCACACTTTTTGGGACTAAGTACCATCAAGCAAGCACTGCAGGATACCATGCATTTCACCAACACATACGACGAGTAGTCCTCAATCCCAATTGCAAGTCTGCCATCAGCCATTACTTTTTCTTGCCTAAAAGTGTCACGTTGTTCTGATACTTGGACAGATTGGAGTGAACTGGCTAAATGACCCTTACTGTAGAAAACTCATATGAAGCGCGATACTTTCCTAAAGCTAGCAGTCAAGACTACGTTTAATATACTGTACTGATTAGCTTTGCCTGTATGTTAAACAATCACTTAATTCAGTCAGAAGTTTGACAAATCGTTGCCCACCTCACGAGCTACCTGATTGAATTCCTTAATGACCTTTTAACTACACTGGCAGAAATTATTACGATGATAAATGCTGGACTCTTGATCAGATATATATACGGGATGTTTCTGAACTGGGTTTTGCTGCATCCTGCACTATATTACAGCTTAAAGTTCTTTCTATCTGTGCAAACCCGGAGGATCAAACGCGCGCGCGTACTATTTCTCGGGATTTTAACTTGTAGTCTTGTAGCTTGTATAGTTCAAACCGATTCTCTCGTTTTTTTGTTCCAAAAATCATTAATCTTTGAAACTTATTTCTCGACTCCTTCTGACCGCTTGTTTTACGGACACGATCGACGTGACAGCTAGCGATTGAGCCATGTGCCCTGGCAAGAGAATCGAAAGACACGATATGAAATTTAATGGTCACGGTACCTAAAGCACCTGATATGCTTGAAATTGGATATCTTGCCGAGAGAGAGAGATGCATGGAGAGATAAATGCTGGTCGCAGCAAAAGCCTAACTTTTACCAAGAGATGGATAGAGGAGCATGCATGCATGCATGCGTATTATTGATGCACATGGTGTTGGGAGGTTGAATGGAGAATGGTTGGTACAGATGATCGATCGAGCTGTGAGGGGATTATGTACGAGTTGGGAAAGTTGATCCACATGTGTGGGGGCAGCTCGATCGAGTCAAAAAATCAAACTCGAATGCAGGCTTTTAAAGGTGTGCCAGGACCAGAATCCAGATCTTGTGGACGGCATTGGCAATAACATTACTTGCATGTACTACAATGACTACAAGCTCAGATATCTTAACCGCCAGCTTTCATTAGTAGGAGTAAAGCGTCTCATCTCAAACTCCCTGGCATCAAAGCAGCACACACTCATCAATGGGTTGGAATGGAGTTGCGCCTCATCTCATCGCCACTTGAGCAAGTTTCGAAGTGTACACTTAATTAATCGGATTGAATGTTGAATCAAGATTTTAATCCGTAGTTAGTGCTGCGCATATATAGCTATTAGGGTCCTAAGAGTTCTAGAATACTGAGGTAAGGGAAAAAAAAAGAAAAAGAAACACACCTGTGAGCTGAATGCAATTTTCGATGCTCGAACTTTGTAGTTGACAGATTAGTATATATCCGTTCATGCATGTAACCAAGTTTATTTTGCTGTATCAGATAGTTTCATGTTTATTTACGTCGGAAATTTCCATGTCGCTTTCAGTCTATGGAAAAGTTGCGTCGTCTGAAACTGCAATTCTTGATGATTAATTCAACGTGTAAGTTCAACGGAATGGGAAGCACATCAGATCATTTAGGACTGTCATTCTCCTAATTTAAGTATCTATGCATTCAGGAGAACGAATTTCATAGATACCTACATAGATACTTAAATTAGGCTTAAGTTCATCCGTTATGTATCTCCACGGGACTTCTACTATGCTTGCAGGAGATAGGTCCTCAACACTTGAGCCAGACTTGCTCGGGGACCTTTGTCTGGAGGCAAACTAGCTGTTCGATCTGGAACCAAACTCAGGGCAAAATCAATTGAATGAGATTCCACTGTCATGTCAGATTCTGCGTCGTCTTTCTAATAAATTGGCTCTCTGTGTGCACACTGACCACTGCTACGGCTGCTGCTGCTGTTGGCAAGTTACAACTTGTGTAAGATTGTGGCGAATCATTTTGCTAAATTGAACGTCAACTAGGGAGACCTGGATATAACGCAAGAGGGAGAACGGGGGGCACCACCAAATTGGATTCAACTAAAAGGAGGCGATGCCCTGCCATCAGTTCACTTCATGTATCTTCTGCGTATATCAGAAGAAATCGAAGTGTTCTTAATTTCTTTGTGTCGAATTATAATTATATGGAGTACGTGGTCTTAATTGAGGCTTGGGTGGAACGAGGGGACCAATCGAAGTGCACACCTTTCGTTGAGTGGCCAATACGTAATACAGAGGTGGAGGTGGTGGTGGTGGTGATCGTGGTCGCTCGTCATGTGCATGTGGACTCATTTGGACGGAGAGGAACTGCGGACAAAAATGCTCCTGCCAAGATGTCCTACCTGCTTGAACTGAAATGACCAAGAAATCGCCGAAGAAAAAAAAATTGGACTCGTATGCAAATTTAAATATCTCTGTGAAGTAAACGCACGAATTGTTTTCTTCGCAATAAACAAATGCTCTTTAAGGTTTCAAACAGAAAAAGGGACATTATATATATATATATATATACACGTTCTTTTATGTTAGAGAATGTGGATAGAAACTAGTTACGTGTTTATTCGTAGTCCTGCTAAAGAACATACAATATATTCTGATATTTTAGTTACACAGATTAAAAAACTATTAAGGTAAATAGTTTAGCAACTTAATTGTGCAACATTTGTGAATATCTCAGGCAACTATGCGTTGCACACGTGCGACTAATTTTATTAGCAACTCAAAAGTCCTCAAATTATTGTTTTGAGACATTGTAATTTTTTTCATCAGACGATATTACAGAACTAGTTGAAATGACAATGACAGGACGTTATTCCAAATTCGTGTGTGGTGGTTATGAACAGTCTCTGATAGACTAAATAATCAACCGGAACAATGTATTGCAGTGGTGACAATTCTTGCGTGTCAAACAGTTGCCAAACGAGGTAAGGAAAAACCTCAGAAAATAATATGTTCTCGAGAATATACCCTCGTTGAGGGAATGAGCATGCTGCTCACTTTAGTGATGTGCACTTGGCACACATTTCAATATATATAATATTCATCATGTGGTTTATTCCTTTAAATTACAGTGCAGCACACTTTTTGGGCAGCGCACACTTTCTCTTAATTTATTTATTTTCAGTAGTAATAATAAATCATAATTTGTTACCAAAAACATAAACATTATTAATCAGGATAAAGCTCAAATACCACGAGTCATATGAATTCAGAAAAGAGATACTAAAAGCAATATAAATCGACTAACTGATAGGCTCACCCCAAAAAAGTACATCGATTAATAAATATGCATCTCCCCCTCATTGAATCAAAAAAATTTGGGTGAGAAAGAATAAGAATCTTAGCAGTCGTCCTATACAACATCAGAGGTGAAGAAAACAATGGTTCCAGAAAATATACCTATGTCACTTCGACTTTGGAGGGTGCAGTTTCCTAGTGAGTCGTTCACTTTGTATGGAACATCTTAGGAACTGCTGCTAGTGAAAAATGCATTATATCTCCAAGAATGGCAAAAGAAAAGAAACTACTGTCGGTGGTGATCTCTTTTTTTTAGAAGAGTTGGTGGTGATCTCTGATGGTTTTGGCCACGGTAGGAACATATGTAAACTGCCTCATTTCAAATTCTCCTATAGAACAACACATAAGCAGCTGGTGTCTTTATGCTCTCCTCATAAATAACTGTGACACTCCGATCATCAAAGTCGTACCAACGATTCTCCCCTCCATGCTACAAAGATTAAAGACAACAAAAATGTCGAGATAAGCACATAGAGCAATACAATTCACTGATGCATACGACCCAGATAGATTACAAACTTCATGCATAATGGATATATGTAACGTTAACTTTTCATTAGACAGCTTCAAAGTTCAAGGTGTGTTATTCCCATATCCAGTCCCCATATAACATGCATCAGAGGCTTCTTATACATTGGAAAAAACAAGTGCTTATATAACCAAGGAATGTTTAAACCTTCCACTCCCTTCTGAAATATATTTTGCATCCCAAACAGGAAGTTTAACAGGAAAAAATATCATAAAACCTTAAATGTGTGCAAAGAAAATGGCAAACTAAATAATAGATGGAAAAGGAAACCAAATAAGAAGCAAGAGCAAAAAAGCAACTTACATAGACATATGCCGTGTAATGACCACCTCCCATGTTCCCATAGTGATTGCTAATAGCATACAACCGGTAATGATGAGATGCTCCTCTGGAGTTCCCAACAATATAAGTTGAAAGATCCAAATCATGAATAGGGAAGTCTACAAGGGTCTCTAGCTTGTTCTTCATGTACCGGCTATAAGAAAATCTTTTCAGATGGATGACAAGAACTTCAGGTAACCTCCACAAATCCAGCTTCTTACTAGCTTGCTGATGCTTCTTGCAACGTGGGCAATACCTGCATTGGTAATCATCACATATATCTTTCAGTGTTCAAAACGTTACAAGTCAGGAGATAAGAAAATAAATTAAACCTAAATAGCAAAGTTGATCCACAGGGCCAGGACATAAATGCATTTGAGTAATTTGGTTTATCTAAAGTTATTCAATTAGTAATTTGCAGGAATAGCATTAGTAATTTGGTTTAACTGAAAATGATGGAAATAGCATTAGTAATTTGCAGAAAGGAAAAGAAACCAAAAACCAGAAATTGAAGGACTACACCAACTCACCAAACTAAGCAATTACAGAACTGGCTTTAACTGTTTTTTTTTATGAGAAAATTGGTTTTAACTGTTACAAAATGGGGAAAACTGAACATGAAAAAAGAACCAAATTGGATAATATTCTGTCTGTTGTGGCTCCACTTGCAACCTTGAACTGATCCATTGGGGTTAAGGGAACCCAAAACATGGTTTCAAGTTGACAACATTTTAAACCCAAACTGAAAAAATCATGTCAAACACTAATTAAAAGTAAAGCATTTTCAGAACTACAGCAACATGAGAGCATAACGCGTACAAAATGTGAAAAAGATAAAGCAAACCAAAAAAGGAACGAAAAATATTGAAATTAACTAATGTTGACGCTCTGCAGAGTCAATGGTTATCATTTGTTTTCAATTGCTGCTAACTTGTAATAAAAGAACTCATTAGCAACAAATTACATTTGTCCAAAGCATTTAATTTAAAATAAAACAAACTATCCTCAACACACTTGAGCCCTTCTTTGTTAACCATGAGATTAATTGGTCCCCTTTAGAATGGATTTATTACGGGCATCAAAAGACAAGGACAGTAAAATGACTCATTAAAATGTAAAGTTCAAGTATAATACTGGGGTAATGCACTGATTAAACTTATATGGTTTTAATTCAATATAAAACACAAAAGAATGTATTTAGAAACTTGAAAGCCCAAAGAAAAATCATAATAGACAATAAATATCATGAGATGGCATACTAACCACATATCTTCAGGGCCCAGTGGTTCTTCCTTTATAAAAGCTTCAAGGCATGAATATAAGCTAGACGTCTCTTGAGATTTCCGCAAGAAGGGACGAAACTTGTGTACCTCGGTTAAGGTGTTCAAAAGAGACGAGTCATACTCTTCTAGTGTTCCTTTCTGCCAGCGGACAACTATGTACAAATGCTTTTGTGATGGAGAGATTGAAACCCGATCATTCATTTCTATTTTGCATTGAACAACTTGGCACTTTTCATCAGTTAAATGGAAATGCAGCTGGTCATCATGGTCTGTGTCCTCCTCCATAAGTTCAGCCACATCTCCAGAGCCAGAAAAGGAAGAACTTTCTTCCATCTCAGTGGCAAGCATAGAACTACTAGTGTCTTTGTTTTCATTATGATCTAAGATGTCATCTTTAATTCTTTGATGTGGTTCCAGAAGTTTCAAGAATTGATTCTTGATAAAAGATCCATCAACAACATCTGGTAAAGATGCCAAAAGTGGAACACCAAATGATTTCCAATTAGAAGTCCTTCCGCCGAGTAGATAATACCTGATAATGAGAACTAAATGAGAAAAGTTTAATAGGAACCAAGAAAGTGGGAATGAAAACATTATCCTATTTATACCCACAAGAAAGAAAGGTAGAAATGTCTATTTTTCTCCAAAAGAGAAAGGCCTGAAACAAGTAAAAATATCAGCTACAAGAATCAAGTTATTCCTCCTTTCTACCAGACCAGGCATATTGTGTTTATCAATATACAACCAGCTCAGAAAAGGCAGGCACGCACACCGCCTTTTATACTTCTTATATTGTTATCCGTTTATACCTTATATTCATTTTTCCTTTATATCTTGGCTACATACAGTCTTTTTCTCAGCCAAGGGATAATGAAAAATATAAAAGCTTGTTGCTGAAAATCTCCCAGAGAAGCATATGCTGATGGGTGAGAAATCTCATTGGTAATACTTGGTTTCATAGTAGGCAAAGGAGAATATTTTGTACACATAAGCATCAAGATCACTATAACTTAGATACTTTAACAAAGACAATCACCAAACTTGCTCAAGAAAACGGAGATTAAGCAAACAGAACTTTTAGGGATTGCATAAGCAAGCTTACTCTTCCATGCGTTGGTGCACAAATACAACAAGTGGGCCTTTCTGCATATCTTTGGTTAATCGGTATGCTGCCAAACGGTCCTCATCTCTAATCAAAGATATGGAATCTGATGGTTCTTCCAAAAACCGGATAATGCGATTAGCATAAACCTGTAGAGACCCAACTCTCATGTTCACTAGAAATAATCATAAAGAACAAAAAAGTACAAGAAGGTTAGCTTCAAGGTGATAGGACCAACACAATTGTTTGTAAATACCTCAGCAATTAATAGATCTTCTTCATCTCCCAAGGAACAAGCAATCCTTAGACCTTGAATAAGGTCCTTCAATTTTCCAGCCTTTGGCACATTGATAATATGCTCCGATGGTTTTGCACCACCACAAGTGCTAAAGACAGTTATTGTCATTGTCCTCATCATCGTTGATGGCAGAGGCAGAGACAAATACATGAATGGATCAAACGTAATTGACACTTTGTTGCATACAGGACAAACTAATTTTGATCTATACTGACCCTGCAATTTATCCCAACCAATTGACACATAAGGATCCACAGTCCGTAACATAGTTCTTTTATATCCAAAGCAAATATCATAAAATAAACTTACGCCAAACTAAATTAACGATCTATAGAAACAGGAAATAAAAAATGCACACTACATAATACAGAAAAGAATGCATACCACAGCTACACGTAAACAAACTAATAGCATTTTTTACATGTATTAAACTAGCAATAAACAAAGTTGAAACAGGATATATTGACCTAATGAGATGGAAAGCCAATAAAGTAGTTCCAAATCCATATATCATGTCTTCCCATTTGTAATATGAAATAGGACAGCCAAGCGCAAAGGGCAAATGAAGCAGCATATAGTCAAACTACCAAACTCACTTGACAGATATCAACTATCACGGAGTTATTCCGAGCCAAATGATATCCCCAGTATTTTTCGGCCACTTCTTCATCAGGAAGGTCCTCTTCATCCTTAAATTCAATATATGGCTTATTTTTTACACGGTTTAGATCTTCATGAAGTCCATCTAATAGAAAAGCGAGAAGCTCCTGGCAACCACAGAAAGAATTAATATTCAGTGATGTCTCATGTTACAGCATATTGCTTTTTAGAAAGAATTTGAGATAAAGTTCACAATGAAAGATGCTTTACTAACCTGTGAGTCATGCTGATTAAATCCACTAAATTGCGGTGCAAAGCGTGCCAGGTTCGACTTGAAAGATCGAGGAGAAACTGGTGTTCTGTCAAGTGCCCATAATCTCCTCAATAGATCACCAAATGCCAAAGCAAGTTCACCCTAGTAAATAAAACCCAAAACAAGATATTTCAAGTAATCAAATTTTTCAATCAACAGAATTAAAAAATTACGTTACATACAACACGGATAGAAACATGTGACATACTTTCATTCCCAATGGATTAGTGTGATTTATTTCTTTGCTGTAATCACCAAGAAAATAATCAACAAGCATCGGCGTGTGAGCCAAGCACTGAATTGCACTATTCATGAAACATGTATTTCCAAGGTTTTCTAATCCTGTCAATCCCAACCCTTTTTGGCTTCCAAACTGAACAAGAGAGACAATATTCTCAATGCTACCATTTCTTGCAAGCGCATCACCCTTTGAGAAACCATTTATCTTAGATTGCTGCAATGATGAGTCATCCTTTCTAGAAGTTTGATTATCTGACAGTGCACACACTTGTATTTCCAAAGGAATCTACACAAATAAAAGTAGTAATTAGAAAGAACAACTTAATCCAAGAAGTTACAATTTAGTATATTGGTTTCATGTGAACTAAAGCTCCATAGGAAAATACAATATGGAAAAACTGAAGAGTTCATCGGATTGCAGTAAGAAAAGAATTATAAAAATATACTATTCTTATGTGAAGCGGGAATGAGGAAAACATTCTACACCTTTTAAAAGGCAAAATCATTTTCACCCAAATTATATTTTGATGTTTGATCAATCAAAATTGACTTTCCATTAACAGAAGTATTTGCTATCAAATGCAGGAAAATTGGGTTACAGTTTAGCACTTTGGTAAGAAACTAATTTTTATGCGCGTGCTTGATGCTGCTTGCAATTTGAAGCATACATGTTGTGCCCTGCAATTGTTGGATCAACATCCTACGTAATGAAAAAAATCATGTTCTTTTCTCACTTCACACACCCGAGCAAGCATAAAAATTGGCAAGGACATTTGGAAGAAACATTATCGTCGAGCTCAGCGAGGAGCCCAAGCGAGGTTCTCTGCTATGAGAAGATGTCCCCCCGACATACTCTAGTGGGGGTGCTCCAATGAGATGCTCGGCAAGGTGCCATGAGAAGATGTGTTGGGTCAAAGTTTTAATGCTTTATATAATTATATTTTGATGATACAAACCTCGAAAGATTAAAGTTAAATGCTGAAAAAGTTTAAATAAAATGGATAACTTTATGCACTACACTTTGATTAAATAATTGACTATGATCTTGTTAGATTCTGGATGAATCATAAATATCAAAGTTGTAGAAAATCATGTTAGCTATCCATAGAATTCAAGATTATCTAATTTGGATAACTGTGCAGAAAATTATGATCAAAATGACATAATGAAAGCCGGTCGAGAGAACACCGATCGACCGAGCTGGAGATACCAGTCGACCGATCAATAGATTAGCTAACCCGGTTGACGTCGAGAAGATACTGGTCAATATACCGGACTCCGTTCAACCGACCATGGGCAGAAGCTGAAGAAATGAGTACAACGGTCACATAGACCGATCGACCAGTCCATTAATGCGGTCGACCGATCAACTGCAGTCAATGAAGGAAATATGCCAACGATCATATAGACCCATCGACCTGTCCATAAATACGGTCGACCGGTCCACTGCTCGAATGACAGTAACGGCTATATTTGAAGGAGAAAATGTGAAATAAATTATGGACGAATTTTTAACACACTAGAGCCTATAAAAGGAGTGCCAAAGCCAGAAGCAAAGGCACTCCATCCAAGCATTGAAGCAATACTTCAAGAAATCAAAAGAATATCTTTTTCTTTAAAGTTATCATTTTAGTTGTTCTATTCTTTCTCTCTTCCACTCTTGTGAGCCTAGCATTGTAAAAGAGAAACATTTTTGTTCAGAAAAATTGAGAGCTTCTGTGTGAAAAAGGTTCCAAATCTTACCTCTTGAGCGAGAGAAAAGATTAGCTTCCTAAGAGAAGAGGTTTGTCTTGACTCTTGAAGCGGAGAAAAGATGGTTGTGTAAAGGGCTTTCTTCCTTGCCCCATTTGGAACAAAAAAAGTGCTTAATGGAATCTCTGACAGTCTTGAGGTCGAGAAGTCGGAGCGGGGACATAAGCCAAGGTGTGGCCTAACTTCGTCAACAACCACCGTGTCTTTGTATTTGCATTCTCTCTCTCTATCTCCCTCTCATATTATGTTTATGATCTGAATTGCATTGATTTAAAAGGATTAACGAATTGATTTTAAGCTTCCGCAACGGTTTTCGTGACATTTTCGATTTTAAACACCAATTCAATCCCCCCCCCCCCTCTTGGTGCCTTAGGATCCTACAAGATGCTCCAATGAGATGTTCACCCAGGGATTTCATGCTTGAGCCTACCCTAAAGTGAGAACTATGATGACCAGTACCCAATACGAAAAATGGGCATATGGTACAACATATTTCCAAACTTCAGGATACAAGTGCATTCACATATATACTAAAAAGAATATAATTTATGTGCGTAAATTTTCTAATGAAAAACACAAGCACTGAAAACAACTAAAGTGCAATATAGTTATATGCAAACATGATATAGACTAATTAAAGAGGATTGTTGGTTGATCACATTGAACTTTTGTAAAGTTCTTTTAAATAAAAACATTCAATTATCTAACAAGTACCGTGTACAAGTACGCGAGACTATTTGAAGTCCCGATGCTTCATAGGCAGAGATGCACATCTTCACGGACTCCCTTTTGTTTTATTGTTGTCCTGTGTTCCAACTTCCACTGACACCCTATAGTCATTGTTGTTGTCTTGTTGTCAGTTACCGCCACACATCTGCTTCACATCGCTGCTCCATGCTCTCGGTTATCTTCTATTAGGTTCCCTCCATATGCTTGCGAGCAAGGATGCCCAGAGCTCATATTCACAGAGGAGATCCTTAGGGCTCCCTTTGCCCAGTGGACAAAGGGTCCGCAGAGCTCCCCCACTCGCAAGCAGGGTGCCCTACCCTGCTCGCAAGAAAGAGGGAGAGGCACTCCACTCGCAAGTTGTCTTGATTGCAATTTTTTGGGAGGTGATTGACCAATAGAAACTTCTTAAATGCTTAATTATTTTTACTTTTTTTAAAGAACATGCAAATACTAATTATTATATAATTATGGATTTATTGATGCGTTTTTTTCTCTTTTTAAGAACAAGACAATTTGAAAAGGTATTAATCTCATGAATTACAAGTAAAAATGAAAATTTTCACCTGAGATATTGCATTTTGTGATTATAGGTTCAAAAGGGAGTGCGTCCCAATATTAGTATCATTACATACTCTCATACAAATCAATATGTACATATATTTTTAAACTTTGACAACATTGTCGTATGCAATTACCCTAACGTGGAGTAGTTCTACAAGGAGCACTGACGCTAGAGCTCATCATTGGAGTTCGAGCACCAATGACTTGTTCATAGAGCTTCAGAGCGGTGCTCGCATGCAAGCTTCCTAGCAGTCTCTGATGTGACCAGAGCTCATGGGTCAAAACTCCTTGCAAAGAATGAGTTGTTAAGCTTAACATATTTGAAGTGTCAGATATACTAAACAGAAAAAGGTAAAATGTGTTATTAACATTTGACTATTTACTTTATAATTTTGGATTGATATAAAACTTATCAAGAAAATTATTAGTTTTTCATAAAATATAAGATGATCAATTGGAACACTCGTTTTACATACAGATATTGGATACATAAACAATGTAGAGAGCTCTGTGCAGGATTCAATTGCACAAGCCAAATTGTTGACAAGCATGAGACATCTAAAGAGGAGCTCCCCGCAAGTATCCAAGCTCTGACAATGAGCTCTTTGCGCGTGTTAGATCTCTGATGAAGAGTTATGGGAGGTGTTTAGATGCAGATTTCTATTTGGGGCTCCAGCCATGCCCGAACTTTACAAGGAGCACCAACAAGTGATTTTTGGTCACACCAAACCTCCGCGAGGAGCAGTAATGCGCAATATCAGGTCAGTACTGAAACTCTACGAGTTTTAATGGTCACATGAGCTCTGATCGTGGAGGAGCTCCGACGTGCGAACTCCAAAGCTCTAAAGGATCTTTGACATGTGAGATCGGACTAGGAAACCAGATCTTTGCTCCTCAGAAAATTATTACTTTAGCACAATAGAAAAAGGCCCAGTTTTGGGCTTAAAATATGAAGATGGACCTCCCTCCACATCCTCATCTCCTCTCTCCCCAATCCGAACTTTTGGTGGAAAAAAGGGAATAATTAATACTTGGTGAGGATTTCAGTGATGATACAAGAGTACATTTAGCAATTTTGCCTTCACATTATTTCATTTTTTTTTTGTATCATCACTGAAATCCTAGTAAAAGAGAGTGTGGCCTTCACATTATTTCATTGGTTGCACACCATCTCTAGTAAAAGAGAGTGGTCATATACGCATCTTTGCAGGGTTGTTGTCAATCCCTTGAAATGTATGTGTACAAATTTAATTCAAACAGGTTATACAGTGTGAGCCTAGACCAACTAGTAGCACCCACCACCTCTGGTACTTAAATCATTTTGTTTCTTTGAGGGAGCAATAGTTTAACAATAGTGCAATGTTCCAGAATAGGACTTGTCTTATCATGTAGAAAAGTGTTCAAATTTGAAACCCTGTGTATCTCATCAGTAAATGTGATCAATTCATGTTTTAGGACCATGCAGTGCCTCTGCAAACCAGCATGTTAACACAGCATTGTGACAATAAATTGTAGCATACAATCATGATAATTCACATCCTTGGATGTCATAAAAATAATCTAGGCCATTGTAACCAGTCCAATAGGAGCCTAAGACATTCTTCAATTTGTCAAAAGTTCACTGATATACAACCGCCAACAAGAGTTGTTTTCCCAAATTTGAGAACTATAAAAGTTGAAAAAGAAAAGTTTCATGGCTGGAAGGAAACAAGGACCTCATATGGTGGCTAACACTCCCTTATTAATGCTCTAAAAAAAGAATTAGGAACAATATGAGAGCAATTAATTTGTAAATATGAATATAAGCTTTAGTAATTTAGGAAAAAGGCTTTAACAGAGATTTTTATTGATGAATTCAAATATCTCCAAGTAACAATACTTGTTTGTTCTCTTTTAATTTTGTGCAGCAAATAATTTCTCATGTTAAAAAAACACTGGAGAATTCAGTTTTTTTTTTTTTGAGAAAAACTGGAGAATTCAGGTTACCTCGTGTTCTGTCCTCTGATGACAATCATGAGGTATTTTATTCCACTCATTCATTAATATCAGATATGTTTGGCCAGAAAAATCCCAAACACGAAGCTGCATCCAAAGAGAGATGAATAAATCAATAAAGTGTCCAGCTTAAGCAGATAACACATCTGGGAGCTGAAAGAAGGAAAAGTCTCTGTAATGACTAACATACAGGCTCAGAATCCACGCTGAAAAGCTTGCTTGCTCTTTTGTAAGTATCAAGAGTATTATCCTGGAACATTGTATAGTTAGTATGCATTGACAATTTTATTTCTTGCAAGAATGGCTTAACAAAATTAATACATCGTATATTCATAAAATGTTATGCCAATATATGTTCGAACTCAAGAATTTATGTTCCAGATATATTACATAAAAGATACAAAAAAAGAATGTATACAACAAAAAAGGAGATAGCCAATAAGAGAGAATGCAATATAGCAATGACACCTGCATGATAAAAAAAACAGCATTTGATAAATTGCACCCATAGGGATGAAGTGAATAAACAAATAGTCAATCTTACTGTTGCCAATATACATCGTTACAGTAAAAAAAAAGATCCCCAAAATGAGCCCAGTTAGCAGCTAAATACTATGGATAATTATAGTACCCAAGAATTAAATAAATATGGAGAATTAGCCATATAACTCGAATTGGTCAAAACAAATACCAAGCACGAGTTTTCTAGTACATAGAACCACATAAATGAGCAACAGCAAACTTAGAGCACATGGGGATTAGGTGCTGAGATGACTCAAAAACTAGGGCATGGAGGAGGCTGCAGGATCTCAATCATCTGATGGTGATCAGACGGTAATACCAATTGATGGAGACATGAATCCACTTGGGATTAAATATGCTATTCGCAAAATATTCATTAATCAAGCCTCGGTTTCTATACAAATGATAGAGGGTATTTATAGGGTTTCCAAGCACCCTGATACCAAATAATAAGGAAACCTGAATCAAAGTAAATTAACAAGAAAGAAATCTAATATAAGGAAAACCCCTTACAGATTCCTAATTAAACATAGGCAGATGATCCAGAACTAAAGACCAACGTGGGCAAAGCACCATAATTCTATTATTATTCTACATCATGGCCTTTTCAACATGAGAAACAAGATAAAGAAAACTTATGGGTATTCACAATGAGTTACAACTGTTTTCTGATATGATATAACTACAACTTTGGTGTATTCCACAATGTCTGGAAATCAAGCCAACCTAAGACAAGCTTTTGCAGCCTAAATGCTAAACTTATCAGCTGAAAACAAAAACATTTGATGAAGACAGACACAGTTTCACCCATCCTTCTGTTCTAGCGATACATAATCTGAAAGGTTAAAATTTTGGAAATTTATGCATATACCTTTTTGCTAATCTTAACATTCAATATGTTGGTTTCCCGCATCACAGAAATCCTCAGCGTCAAGGGATAAGGATTTAATCCATCTTCAGTCCATGATGTGTTTCCATTTTCCATCATCGTCAAAGAAGATTGACTATGCTTACAAAATGAGAAACACGAGATTGAAGAGCTATGACAGAGAAATAAAACAATGTTTTATAATGTAAAATCATAACCAGTATATTATTCAAACAACATTATGCCTCTGAAACAAAGCACAAGATGTATCATATGTTTTTTTTATGTATCATATGTTCTTGTGCACACAACAAAGATCATAAGCAAACCATCTCCATCATCAGGAAGATTTGTGACAATTTCAATCAAGCAAGACAATTTTAATTCACCAACCCATTCCTGTTTGTACCATATCTGAACTCCGACTAGAAGTTTAGATTGAGTTGATGCTGCGAAAGAGTTGGTTTCTGAACTTTTAAGACATACAATAAACATTCTGGATCTTGAAGTATTAAATAGAATGTCCAAACGGTTAACATTTCTTGAGAGGGGTAATCTCCATAAATCCGGTAAACAGTAATTGAACTAGCTAGGTACTATGGAAAAACTAATGGTATCACTAATTTATAAGCATATAACGGCAGGTGGATATAGTAATGTAGCAACTAGCAAGATCAGGGCTTATTCTACTAAGAATCTCGAGTGGAACTGATTCTTTCTTCATATGAAAGGGTACAAAGCAGAATGCAAAAGTTGAGAAAAAAAAAGAGCAAAAGATGCATTGGACAGAATTCAAGCTCAGCTTTAAAATTACAAACTAGGGAGCACTGCAGTCTACCGCTTGGGCAGTTTGCAACATATCAGAATGAAAAATTAGGAACTATGTTTCATTTGTTCCCTTTACCTTTTCCCTTTGATTTCAATACAACATAAGATAGACATTTTTCCAACATTAAGTCTCAATCAGTGGCACCTACATAATTCAAATTGCCCAGCAAGAGCTTACTTACGAAAGAAATTTCGAAAAGTTGTCAGAAAATATGCAACGCCAAAGTCTAACCCTCACATCCACCAAGTCAACTCACCGTTTGAGCGCCGGGACCCACAAATCCGACGGCACCAGCGCATAGCTCCGTCCGGAGACCCCTGCCGGCGACGAGTCATCCTCCGGCTCTCCTTCCATCGACTCATCGTCCTTCCGGAGGTTGAAGACCAGATCAGAAGCGAATAAGTTCATGAACTTCATCCCGTACGACGAAGGCGCCTGGGAGGCAACCGCGTAGGGCACCCCCCTCGGCGGCGGTCGACCGTCGTCATCGCGGCCCTGGCCCGCCTTCTCCCGCGCCTCCCGCCACCATCTGGCAAACGAAGAAGACGGAGATTAGGTTAGGTCATGGGCAAGAAACCATTGGGAGGAGGAGGTGGAGGACGATTGCCGAGTGGCGTCACCGATAAGGCACGAGGAAGACCCTGTCGTCGGGATCCGATGGGGAGGCGGAGGTGGAGGCGTCGTCGCCGAGGCAGGTGGTGATGGTGCTTCCGCTGTTGCTGGCGGCAGCCGTCGGGGTGTCGTCCATCGCCGGAGGCGACCGCCGCGGTGGGGGAGGAAGAAGAGGGGGCAGCGGCGGCGGCGATTGGGAGAGGTGGGCGGTGGAGTCGAGGTGACGATGCGTAGGAGGAGAGGGATTTGGTCTGGTTTTATTTATTTATTTAATTGACGTCTAGGCGAAGAAGGGAAGAGAGATGCGTATATATATTTTGCGGGGAATTAAAGCAGAGGAGAGGAAGCGGCGTGATCGGAACCTGCTCGATAATATTCCATTTTCCGTCATCGCGCTCGCGCGTGGTTGGTTGATGTCCTAAGCAACCATTTTTTATTTATTTATTTTATTAGTTATTTATTATCGTTGAGAAGAAAATAAATGGAAGTTTATTTTAAGGTCGAGTTGCTTAAATAAGTTATCTTTACTCGTTTTAAGTTAGTTTTAGAAATGTTCTACCTTTTTTTTGCATACGGAAACAATGTTTGGGAATGACGTCTAAATTCCAAGCGTCACTTTCGATGTGCTTCGTCGGGACGCAATTTCTCATGAGGTAAATGTGTGCGCCCCTTTTTCTTGAATAGCTTTATTAGTTGATTGATCGAGCATTGTAATTAAATGTTATCAGTTCATATAATGAGTTTAATTGGATTGCCCGAAATTGTGCCTAGAAATAATAATGAAAAGTAATACTTTGTACGCATTTATATTTTATACAGTATACACACGAATACTTTTGAAATTGGATATTAGTAGATTAATTTTATTACGTATTTACGTCACAAATCGAGAAATCGGCTCAGCCTGATCGAATCGGTGTCCGAGGAAGCAATGGGTTATGGGTCACTTGTAACTCAAGTGACTTTTTGACCCACATTGAACTTATCAACCCAATCAAAATTTAAATTTGATAGACTAATTCGTCGGGCTCAAATGAGTTGCGCTCTTTGCCGACCAGCCAAGTAAGATGAGGTCGAAGGGGAGGAATGGAAGAGGTGGATGACTAAGACAAGGGGCTAAAGGAGGAGCTCGAATGTCAGACATTTAAGAGGATGAAGTCGCAGCAGTGGACGTCGTCGAGAATAGTTGGAAGTGAAGAACTAACATGAGGCAGCTAAGAGGTAGTCCAGTGGGTCGACGAATTTGCTGCCATCATTGTTGGAGTTGTCTAGTGTAGCGCCTCCAAAATTCAGTCCCAATTTAAAAGTTTGTGCTATATTACCTTGTTCTTCATAACCTAATCATAATAATATAGAAAACAATTAAGATAAAACACAACGGAATACTTTCGTAAGCATCTAAATTCAAAAAAATAACATAATTTAGCCCACGAGCCACATACGCTCTAACATCATAAACTAACGTAGGGTTCGACATAACATAGGGAGTTTGTATCAAAGTCTACAACCCAAAACACATGGGCCATATGTACTTAACTCGCATAAGAGTTCAACGTCATAATAAAGACTATATAAGATAATGGCATGACCGACTCATGCACAATCATCATCATCATGAGGTTTTGACCATGAGTCTAAGCCTCGTCCGTCTGCATGGATCCATATGGTACAGGAATTTCTTTCAATAGAGTATGTTGAGGCTCATGCATATTGTGAACCTAAAATATGATCTCTACATATCATAACATATGGATTCCAACATAATAAAAGTATAGGAAACATACATGCTATGAGTTACATATGCATTCTATATAATATGTGAATATTCATCATAACAAGATAAGATCATTATGTAACATCATTAAATATTATGCTAAGGCATATCATGATCTTATCATTTTAAATTTTAACATATTCATTCATAACATCATATGATCATGGAACATACATTTATGTTTCTTTAGGTGTATACATCATCATCTTCATCTTTATATTAAAGTCATTTCAACTTAGTCAACATATGTGACCATATCATCTTTTCATCTTCTATCTTTAATTAGATAGCTTATTATCTTGATGATTGAGAAGTTCATGTTGAATCGTCGATCTTGACTAGTTAGGTCGGGAGTTCTTTGTCCCGTTAGAAATTGAATCATCGTCCATAGTTGAGTCTTTGTTTCACGAGGAACTTAGAATTCATGCTAGCTACTTTGCCTTTGTTCCCCCTCATTCCAATTATAACAACAAGACACATTCATCGATTCATCTTTTAATTACATTCATTAATACATACAATCATTTAGTATGTGTGACAAATTTTAATTCTATTTAATGTCAACAATGCATCAAAGTTTCTAAATGAATCAATCAACACATCATAGCCCTTCTCTACATTGGTCACGATCGTGCTAGGAAACGTCATGTTCGTGACTATGCTTGAGAACGACCATGAGGCCTTCCTTTCACGACCATTCCATAACCTTTATTTTTGGGTCTGGGCTGATCAGAATTGTACCAATCCCATGGAACGATCATGATCATCAGCTAGAATTTCCAACCTCAGTCGACTAAATGTCGCAGCTATGTCAATCAGTCACATCGATTTCATGATCGACCCAATGTCAAGGTTGTGGCGATCGATCGACGTGTTATCCTCACTAAGGGTCACGATCGTGCCATCCTTAGTCACGATCGTGGTCGTGGCCATTATGCGTCGCCACCCTCAAAGTCACGATCATGCTACTCGTGAGTCACCGTCGTTACAAAAATAAGTTCAACCTTGAACCATTTTGCTCCTAAGGTAGGGGTGACAACTCTGAGGGTCACGGCTGTGACTTATCACAAACATGTCAATGAAAACGAGCAGAGTTTCTCCTGTTTCTTAGGCTCGATTTATCACCCATTCCATACATCACCCTGGAAGACCAAGAAAGATGGCCATAGTCACATACCTCATCCACTCCATAATCAATAGCAAATGTCTACTAATTAAAAAACGTCATAACAATCCATGAAAGATTAATAAGGCATCTAAACAACATGTTTTAGCTAAATGGAGATAAACATAAAAATGTACTTAAAATAAGTTACTAGTAGATTATAAAAAGTTAAGCTACTAATAATATATGCAAGATAAACATTAAGGTGATAACGATAAAGCAAGGTAAACTATGAACAATTTATGCCTTCACATCAATCATGCCAAAATAACAAGAGAGGTACACCATGTTGTCATAATAGTCTTCAATGTAATAGTGATTAACATAATCATGGAGTTAAAAGTAGTACTCTAGATGCACTTTTTTTCTAATCCCTTAGTATTGGAATCAATATGATTCCTAAAAACCTCAATCGAGTCATACAAGCATCACTAAGTGAAATTAGAGCTTGGAACCTCTCAATAAGATTTAGTGATGGAGCAGGGCTGGCCCAAGCAAGTAAAGCCTTTTCTTAAGGCCTTCAATTATTTGAAGTGCCTTAGTAATTAGTATATTATTTATTTATATATTGAACATATAATTACAAATGTAAAGTTATCAATAATAAATTATAACAACCAACAAATTTAATCCATTTGTTAGGCCCTATAATTGCTTTAATCAATGCAAATCACTTTTTCTCGTTAATTGATTTCTTAATTAATGGTGATCTTAATTAACTCAATCTTTATAGGTTTATTTACTCAAATATTTTTTAATCCCTTAAAATTTGATTAACAATACAACATTAATTATTTGATATCTTCTTTCCATTCCATAAAATATTATAGTCTTCCAATTATTTTTCAATTTGAATTTTTACTTGGCGTTAATTTGATATGATATATCATTTACAATTAATTCAATTAGCAAAAGTTTACAAACAAAGGATATGCATATTCATGTTGCTATTGATCACATAAACAATCTTGTTATATATTTTTAGAAAAAATATAGAGAAGAAGATTTGTAAATGCAATGATTTCAGTTAAGAAATTTGACTTGAAATGAACAATGAACTTAAATTTCATGAAAGATGTATTTTACATAGAAAAAAGTAATTATATGCAAATGATAGTAATGATATAATAAATAATATTAAGAATCCTTTAAAACTAACTATTTTTCATACATAATAGACCAAACTATTTTTTCAAATATTTGAACAATTTACATTGTACGAAAAAATTGGTTTTTTTTTTATTTAGTGATAAAAGTTAAGATCTTTAGACAACGATACATTGATGTTTTTCAAAGAATTAAAATTCTTAAGAAAAATTACAAGTAGATGATAATTTTCCTATTAAGATACTCAGTCATATAAAAAAATTGACTCTTTTTCAAATGCATATATTGTCCATAGAATAACGTTAACAATTCTAATAATCATCAATTAAGAATATTTTCAAAATTAAAGTTTATAAAATCTTATTTAAGATCAACAATATCTCAAAAAATATTAAATGACTTACCTACCTTATCAATAGAAAAAAAAACTAAGAGAGGTAAATTATGAAAATTTGATTAATAATTTGTATCTAAAAAAAGATAAGAAAATAAATTTAAATACTTTTTTATTATATAAAATCCCTATTTATATAATCTTGTTTTAGGCCTCCTCATGTCTGGCTTAGAGGCCTGTTGTTGTCGCCTATTTCTTTGCAGGGTGAGAGGAGTGAGATGAGTGGGAGGATTAGGTGAGAGGAGGTGGCTGATGGGGTTTATGGTATATGAGAGTATTTATGACCTTAAATTACTATAAATTTCTTTTATTTATTTATTTTTAAAGTACTCCACTGAGAACGAGGGGAGGAAGGCTCCGGCGAGAGAGCAATCATGGAAGAAGAGAATGGAGAAGAAGTGAGAAAGTGGAAGACAAAAAGAGAAATGGAGGCAACCAGGCTTTTGCTTCTCCTTTCCCTCTCCTCCCTACTACTCCGCTATTTGCTATTGTGGATAAGAGGAAGTAACAATTGACCCCCTATTGATGATGATGATGATGATGTAATTTCTTAATGTAGGTTTGATGATGATGATGGTGATGTAATTTCTCAATGTAGGTCCGCAAGGGAGAAACATCACTCCACTAGGTATCATGTACATATTATATTTTATTGACTCATAGTGGTGAACCTCAATGTTTTGCAAAAGCCTTAAGGATGAGTGTTTTGAGCTTGTGGAGTTGCTTAAAGAAAAGAGGGTTGATTGATTTTAAAGTGAAGCATTGTCTAACTCAAGCTACAAAGTTTGATTAATTGTGAAAGGTTATAACTAGAAGAAGAGAATTGATTATGATGAGATTTTCTCCTCTATGGTAAAGATGACTTCAACTAAAGTAGTTCTCGGTTTACCTGCTAAAATTGACTTGGAGATTGAGTAGATGGATGGGAAGACAACCTCCTTGTATGATGATGTTGAGGAGGAGATCTATATGATGCAAGTAAAATATTTTGTAGTTAAGGGAAAAGAATATTATATTTGTAAGTTGAAAAAAAGCTTGTGTGACTTGAAATAAGCTCCTAAGCAATGGTACATGAAGTTGGAGTCATTTTATAAAAGAACAGTGATTCACTATGACTACTTCAAAGTTCAAACCATTGTGATTTTGTGAGGAGATTCTCATTATCATTTTGCTAGTCTATGTTAATGACATATTGATTGTTGGTAGGAACATTTTGATAATTTCAAGTTTAAAAGAAGAGTTGAACAAATCCTTTGCCACGAAGGATTTGAGACCTGCAAAAATAATTTTGGACATGAGAATCTCACGAGATAGGAAAGCAAGAAAGTTGTGATTGTCTCAATAAAGTTAGAGATTCAATATGAAAAATGACAAATATGTAAGTACATCCCTTGGTCCACACCATAAGCTGAGCAAGAGCCAATGTCCAAAATCGGCAAAGGACAAATAGACATGGAGATGATTCCGTGTTTGGAGCCTTATGTATATTATGGTATGTACTAAGTCAAATATTGTTCATTCTGTTGGAGTTATTGGCAAGTTTGTTTCTAATCCAAGAAGTGGATTTTGAGGTATCTTCAATTGCATTTGCTTTGGATCTGAAAATTAATAATTGTTGGCTATGATATGACAGGTGATGTAGATAGCAGGAGGTCCATTTCAAATTGCTGGATGATGTTTGTAAGTGATGTTGTTTCATGGCAATCTAGAGTTCAAAAGTGTGTGGATTTGTCAACTAAAACTTAATTTATAGTAGTTACAAGGTAAGTAAAGAGCTGTTATAGATGAAGAAGTATATGCAAGAAGAACAAGTATGTTCAAGTATGTTCTACGTGTGATATGATCACAAAGACATTGTCTCGAGTGAAATTTGATCACCGCTACTCCATTGCAGGTTTGAAGCAATTCCCACATCATAAGTGATGATGAGATTTGTTGGGTGGTCTTCTCCAGATGGGACTTCCACCCTTGCTCATTGGTGAAATTTTAATGCTATGTGTTTGAGTTTATGTAGTTAAAAACATATGAGACAAAAAGAGAAAAAAAAGCAAATTGATTATTCCATTTGTACGAGTGTTGGTGCTCATTGGTGAGCCACTTTTGTTGTATTTTCATTTTAAAAATTTTATTATTTTAGAGTTATTCATCTCTTTTGTGAACAATTGCTAGTTGAAGATGGAAGGAAAATAATTATTATTGTCTTTGTATGTTCTCATTGGAAAAGAATGAAGGAGAAAGTAAGGCTTGATGTTCCCTTCAAGTTTTCAAGTTTCGATCTCCAAAGGACTGTTGAAACTTGATTATGGTGATTTCGTTTCACTTTTTTTTTTGTTTCATCTTGTTGCATTGATGTAAATGAAAGTTGATTTTGAGGTGTTTTTTCACATAAAATTGTTGTGTACATCTGTGTTGATCATTGTATGATGTTACAATTTTGATTCTGTGCAAATTTTGGTTTTCCATGTGTACAACAATATCTGCGTCTATACTTCAAGTTTCAACTAAAGAAAAGTATACGCCCACATTTTGTTCTATTAGCAATTGTGCAAGGTGTACGTTTAGACTTTGATCATTTTGTGTATGCCTAATTTTTAATTTGTTTACGGTTCTAAAAAAATTATGTGTAGATTTAAGTCTTTCGCATTTTAATTTGGGCCTAACATTACAATTTAAACTTCTACAAAACTTCTCCTAAGCATATTATTTGACATTTATAGTAGGTAGGAAAAAATTGTCTTAGTTGACCATCTTAAGAATATGATTCTTGATGCATAGTCTTGCACGATATATTAATTTATGATATCGGTTGTGCATTTTGAACAATGATTTTCAATGAAATGCACATCTCTGTATATATGTCTTCTTGTATATCTTATTTTCTCTCCCAACATATGGTCAATGAAGAATTTTGTGTAGCATCGTGTTCAAATTTTTTTAACGCGTAGTGCAAGCATTGATACGTCAAATTTTAAGAAGTGACTCTAGGATACAACTTTTGTTTACCAAGATCAAACATATATAACTAAAGGTACAATAATTTGACTATGCAATCGGGTAAAAACAACAAAAAAATAATCATCACAAACCAATTATATTCATGTGAGAAGATATGAGTGTGGAAGGGCATATGTACAGACAAATGTTCTAAACAAGTTGTATTATAGACAAAAACAAGAAAAAGAAGATGAAATATATGAGAAAACACTATTTTATAACCAACTGATTTGATCGTGATTCAAACTTTCAAATCATGGTGATAAGAAGTTGAACCACGTCCTTTAAAACAGTTGATAAATCACACATTTTTAGTTGGGTTTTTCCTCGGACCTCCCCTAAATTATGAACTTTTATTGCATCTACTAATGATTTTGGAATTTTTCGCTGACCTCCCTAAACTATGTCGTTTTTTTCACTTAGGTACATCCATCAATCTCTATTAACTTTTAAATTAACTTTTATTATTTTGTTTTATGAAATGACTAAATTGCCCTTACAAAATTTATATGTGTTCTCCGATATGGCCAGAGAAGGAGACGGAAAGAAGTCTTCTCCCCCTTCTCTCTCGTGACGAGCAAAGAAGGAGACATCTACTTCCTTGGCTGGCGCGAAAGAGGGGGCGTTGGCCCCTCTTCGCCACTGCTCCCTTCTTTCTCGACGACATCGACAAGGTAGAAGGGAAGTGTTGCCCTTTTTTTTTGTTGCGTTGGTAAAAGGGGGCCGACAACACTCCCTTCTCTTTCGTGTGCGCCGATGAGAGAGAAGGAGGGTGTTGCCCCCTCTATTGCGTCGACGAAGGGGGCGGACATACTCCTTCTCTCTCGTGTGTGCCGGTGAGGTGTTGCCGCCTCCTTCTATCATCGCGTCGGAGAAAGTACTTATCTAAACTATGCGAGGATAATTTGATCATAAAATAATAAAAAATAATAAAAAGTTAATAGAGATTGACAGATGGACTTAAGCGAAAAAAATGACATAATTCAAGGGAGGTCAGTAAAAAATTCAGAAATCGTTGGTAAACACATAAAAAATTCATAATTCCGAGGTGGAAGGAAAAAAATCTTTTTAAATTTTTAGAACCAATAGATCGGCCCGCATAGGAAAACACACCACCATTCTTATTTTTTCCATTCCAACCACCAAGTCCACCTTGGGCCACAGGCCGAAGCCCATCTCTGATCCCTACTATAAAAGCCCTCTCTCTTCGCCAAGTCCTAAACCCCTCTCAGAACCTCGGTTTCCCACCTCCTCTTCGCTGTGAAATGTTCCGTCGAGCTGCCGCCGCTGTCGCCACCTCCCTCCGGCGATCCATCTCCTCCTCAGCCGCCTCCTCCAATGCCGTCGATACCATCATCCTCCGATCGCTCAAGGAACACTACCTCGAGGTCTCCAAGATGACCCCGCCTCCGGTAATACCATCCTCTGAGGTCTTTTTCGAGTTCTTTCGCTCCAATTCCTCGTCTACAATGGGTTTCGGTTCAGCTTGCCCGCGTTTCCGTTTCTGCAGAAAGTTAACCCGCCGTCGCCGTTCACGATCGTGAAGGGCGCACTCGATCGGGACGGTCCGGTGCTGCGGCGGGAGTACAAGGAGGAGGAGATCAACATCTCCGTCATGCGACTCGCCAACATCATGCCGCCCGGTGCCGCCGACGACGACGGCGACGGCGACGACTCCATCAGTCAACTGTTCCTCCACGTCGACGTTTCGAAGCCCAACCGCGAGGATTCGCTCCACTTCCTCTGCGGGTTGTACCCAGATGCGATTGGAATTCATTCGGTCTGCCTCCGGCCCAAGGTCGGCGCAGAGTCTTCTTCGCTTGGTTCTGGAGGCGTTGCCAAGTCCCAGGGCCGCGTTTTCGAGTAGGTTCTTTCACCCAAGTTTTCTGCCTCGTTTCGTTTTAAGCTTATTCCTCATTCATTCCTGTATCTCGCAATGGAAATGGGTTCTTCTGTTGTTCAGAGGAAAGATCATGCATGATATCTTTGTTGCCAAGAATCCACGACCTCGCAGTCTCCCTCTCCCTCTCCCTCTCCCTCTCCTCCGGTAATTAGATTTTGATAAATTGATAATGCAATTTAACTTACACAAAAAATAGCAAGTCTGGATTTCATACCAAGTCAACAAACCAACTTACAAGCTTAGAAGTATCTGAATCATGTCACTATTATGAGAAAACAACGTAGCTTTGGTTTTCAAATATATGTAGTTTTGTTGAAGGAAAAGGAGGACGGTTGTGTTAGGCCCTCACTGCCGGCGTAAAATCCTGTCGAATAACATGGATCAACGGCTTTGTTGTTGTTGTTGTTGTTGAAGGAAAAAAAGAGGACATAAAAGAAATAAAATAACTCGAGAACAAAAGAAAAATTACAGAACAAAAGAATTGATGGTCCAGTAGCTTATTGGACGCCACTCCAATGCTTATGTTTCATCAATTCACCTTAATTTCTCTTCACAGATTGGATCCACGTCTGATGTTACTTCTTTTGCCCAGAGCTGAATTTTCAATGTTGATTTAAGAATTCATTCTCCCTCTCAAAAGAGAAATCTAATAGTTCATTATTTTTCCCTTTTTCTTTCTTTAAGATTCACCCTTAGACCACAGCTGTCCCCACACAGAAACATAAAGTTTTGGCTTTCCAAAGAAATGGCATTTTAAAAATGTTTGGGTCAATATACCTAGCATTTCTGCATTTGTGAATGCTCATAAAATGTCTTTTGTTCTAAAACCTAAGCTAGTCATGCTCTGTCATAACCAGACAATGGTAGAGGTCATATCCAGTATGGATTTCTATCCAAGGGTTAGATTCTATGAACTTCCTTGCTGAAGAAGAAAAGATTTGATGAACTTCAAAAAGTTTAGATTTTACCATGATGTGAAAATGGATGCCACAGATTCGAGTTCTCTATCTTTGCGATCAATTTTGTGCTTGTAACAATTGAATGAATCAGTTGTTTGTAGTAACTAAAATATTTTTATTTTTAAACAGCATATACCATTACATTATAAAGCTTTCTTTTCTGAGCTCATGTAGGTCATGCACATGGGACCATGTCCTATCATCTATTTATCTGGCATATAAAATGCTTCGTAAAAAAATAATATTCAAAGAAAATTTGATGCATATCTCATGGAACTCTTCTTCATCTTGTTGCATTTTACATTGTTGTTGTGAATATTTGCCTAATAAATTAGGATCTATCATGCATTGTGTTCTTTTTCCTTTTTCAGTTGCATAATGAATGTCTTGTAGTACCTTCCACAATTATTTGATGTTGGGAGTAAACAAGAGCTCCTGGTTTTGTTGGCATGATCCTTTTTTTAAATGTGGTTGGTAATACTCGGGCTCTTACTTGGAGTTTGATATAAAAGAGATTGTATTCTTTGATAATGAAGTATGTCATATGTAGCCTTTCACTTGTTCATTGTTCAATTTGGTGTTCTAGCTTTTACATAACTCTTACATAATTCCTAATGAATGGCTCATAGCAGTAAGTAATTATACTCATTGGATGAAATGCTTTTATATTTTATATGCAACTTTTAAAATTTTGCACTTAAAAGAAGTAACTTCTAAAATTTGCAACCTGATGTCACATGCGTTCTAGTTGAAAGCTGGTTATTTTAATTTGGATATGCAAAAAGAGTTAAATCTATTTTAAACTATTATGTCTTCATCTTCAGTTTATGGCCCTTTGTATGTTTTCTCATTATTGGAGTCAAGTGAATTGCTGATTTTTCATAATTGGTAACAATTTTTTTGTGAACTGCAGGGAGCTGGAAGAGAAGGTGAGGGACGCATTCCATCTGTTCATCGAGGCTCGTGGCATCAATGAAAGCCTTTTTCCATTTCTGCAGGCATGGCTTTATGTGAAGGATCATCGAAATCTCATGCATTGGTTTAAAAGCATTGGAACATTTGTTAACAAGCATAAATAACCACGACTGCCTAGATCCTTGTTTATTTTGTTGTCTTTTAGGAGCTTAAGATTTATTCCTGTACTTTAAAAAGATTACATAACTGCAAGCCTCTAAGATGATACCTTCCAGAAATACAAATGAGACCAATGGGCTAAATTAGATGTCCACAAATGGACTGATAAGTATTTATCATCTGTGATGTTTTAAGATGCGAAATATTTTGGCTTTGCAGAGCTGTTTGAGATAATATTGTACTCTTGGATGTTATTGTCTGCAGGCTAACTGATAATGTGATTAAGGAGTTGAATACCATTTAGGGAATTCCACTAAAAAGTGATTAAGGAGTTAAAATACCAGTCAGGGAATTTGACAAAAGAGAGAGTTCACTGAAAAAGCACACCTTGTAAACGACTTCTGGTAATAAGTACACAGATAACTTTAGATTACAATTAAAATGAATATAAAGATTTGAAGTGCTACAAATCTTTAGTAGGAAATTTACCCAAAATCGAGGGATGGGGAGGAGAAAGAATTTTAGACAAACGTCTGAAGAAAGAAAACATGGCCGATGGCGGATTTCCGAGTCCACGTCGCAGAGCAACTATGATCAGCTTCCATTCTCAGCAGCAGATGGAACACACAACCAAACCGTTCTCATTGCAGCGCCGGCACCGGATGGACGCCGCATTCTCCCCGTCGAACACTCTGCGGCTCCCGCTGCATTCCGAGCACATAACGAATCGCACCCCGCCGCACCCTTCGCAAGGCTCCCCGCCGGACGTCGTATCCGCCGCCTGGTTCCCCCGCAGCAGCGGCAGCAGCCTCCCCTGCTCGTGGAGGCCCAGGACCTCGTCGGCGCCCCCGATGTACCTCCCTTTCACGAACAGCCTCGGCGGGATGGCACGGCATTCCAGCGCCCTCCACAGCTCCTCCCGGAACTCCATGTGCATCGACACGTCCCGCTCGCAGAACGCGACTTTCAGCCTCTCCAGCAGGAACCGGACGCTGTTGCAGTCCTCGAACGTCTTCCTGATCCCCCGCAGCGTCGTCGTGTACAGGACGACCCTGTCCCTCCCGCCCGGCGGGCACTTGTCCTCGAAGTCCAGCAGCGGATCCGCGCAGGCCGGCTCGGTCCGCGGGACCTTCGACGGCGGCGGCTCCTCGACCTCCCTGTCTTCCCTGGCCCTGCTGCGCTTCGCCTCATCGAGCCCTATGACGTAGTTCATGACCGCCTGCTCGAAGGCGGCGAGGAGCTCCGGATCGAACAGCGTCCAGCTATTGAGGTCCGGCCTTCTGTAACGATGCTGCCCGTCGAGCTCAGCATTAAGATCGCCATTCTCGCGCAGGGCGACTCCTCCCCCTTCTTCTTCCTCCTCCACCTCCTTCCTGGGCGTGTCAGACGAAGTAACGACTTTGCGCGGCCGCGGGGGCAACTGGGGGGAAGGGGGTCTGACGTTCTCTTTGTCGTCCTGGTTCTGGGCGCGGCACGAGTCCTCGACTCTGACGCCCGTCGTGAGCTCCGCGGGGTCGATAGGGCCAATGCCATGCTCAGGAGTCCCACTGCGAGCTCTGCAGGGATCGGTCGGAGGCGGAGGAGAGGGCTGAGTGAAGACGTTGGAAGCGAGAGCGCGGTGGTAGAGGTCGGGCTTCAGGTAGGCGACCTGGGGGAAGGACTTGAGCTTCTTCAGGATCCTGCCTCGCACGTCCTTCATCTCCTCGATTACTAAAGTTCTCTCTGAATAGAGAGGAAGTGTGCGAATCTGAAAATGTAACCCAGCGTTGGAGAGAGAGAGGGGGAGAGAGAGAGAGAGAGAGAGAGCGAGCAACGGCTACAAAAAGTGTTGTGGCATTGGGGCCAGGGGGCAACGGCTACAAAGCATCATATTGTATTATTTTGGCATGGGCAATGGTCACAAGCTCCCAGTCGAGGGAGCGGTGGCGGCCGAGGTTGAAATCTGCATATGGAAACTTTGTTTAATTATCAGGGAATATAATTTTGCTTGCCAATCGAATTTAATGATTAAATAATATATTCAAGTCAGATGACGGGAGATTTTAATTTTTAAGAATATTATTAACTCATGAAAGCATCACTAGATGGCTAACGCAGAAGGAATTAAAAATATATTATATATTAAACAGGAAAAATAATTTTGAGTCGATAAGTCAAATTTTGATGCGATATATCAATTGTGGATTCAAATTCGGGTTGTATGTTGAACATTCGTGAATCGATTATTTGTCCCACTTGACCTCATCATTGATTTTTTTTAATATTCAATTGAATGAAGTATTGATTGAAAGAAAGATAAATCCACAGATCTACACCATCATCCCGTCGAATTTATTAGTAATTTGGATTCAACGTGACTATCACAAATTCTTCGAATTGAGATGAATTTTTAGCTAACCTTTTCTAAATTGAATCTTGGACAATACTTGTGATTAAAACGAGCGAAAACTATGAGATGCATTGTTTTGGGTTAACATGATTATTCACAAGTTTTTTTTGGCTAAGATTGACTTATAAACAGTTTTAAAAATTTTCTCTTAAAAAAGAGCCGATAAATACTTATTTTACTTATTTATAAATAAAAAAAATAAGTTGAGGGATCAACTTATTTTGTATGAAAATAATTGATTTTTTAAAATCTACAATGAGTGTACTATTTTGCCCTTAGAATATATATAACTTTTCTTCATATATTTGCTCTATTATAATATTAAAAAAAATTATCATTTGATTAAAATAATAACTTATATTTTTTCCTATTGCCAAATACATAGTTGTTTAACTTTTAATACCAGCTTCAATCATTAAATTACTTATTAACACTTTAACTTATAAGCTATTTTATATTAATTAAGCGAAATGAGCCAAATGTTAACTCATTTGATATCCATTTTTGTGATCTTTCATTGGAATCAATTCACTGCAAGATAAAATAACCAACAATTGGAGTTTTTTTTTCTCCAAAATATGATAGTGCAGATGTTCTTCCATAATGTCTATAAGAGGGAATTTTTTTTTCTTCATTTACATTTCTTTTTTCCGACGGCTAGCATTCAGTTCCAACCTAGTTGACGAGGAAAGGCTATTTTGATATTTTCACGTCAACATTTTGATTGAATAGATAAGTGCTTCTAATTTCGAAGAGAGAATTTTGAGTTCACGATAAAGAGCCGATTTATTTATACCGTAGTTTCAATTCTCGGCTCACCAAAATATGCAGGGATGAACTTTTCTGACAATGGCTGAGATGGAGGATTGATATGTTGCCATACTTTTGAATTCTGATATTCCTGAAATTTCTGATTACTAGTTGATGTTTCAATGTAGTCACTGAAGAAGAATCTTCTGACTAATAATTTGATGCTTTGAGGTTCTGATTATCATTACTTTCATTCATGCTGTCAATTTTAATAAAAAAAATTCTCACAAATATTTTATAGTCTTCTTATATTATTTTTAATAAAAAAATATTTTGAAAGGAGTTTTAGTTAAATTAAATTATGAAAATGTCAATTAAATATTAAAAGAAAAATTTGACTAAAATAAGACTTAAATTTAGTAAATGAAATTAATTACTTTCACACCTAATAATTAAAGCCACCTCTCAAGCAAAGCGTCTGCGCTACGATGCCCTGTGCCATGATATAAGACAGTTTTGGCTAAAATTCAATATAAAATATCGTCTTTTAACTCAAATACATAAAAGGCAAGTTTAATGTAACAAGACGTAAGTTTTTTGAAAATTTTTCCTTATTTTGGGATATTTTTTAATATGGTTTATTTGAATAAAAAACAATTAAATGAAAGATATAAAAAAATAATTTGAGTATAAGTAGTAATGTGATTTAAGTTTTAAGTTGAATATAAAGAGTGAGGCCCGTTTGGCTAAGGTAAGGTTATAAGCAACTTATAAATTAGGTTGCAAACATGAAGAGATATCAAATATACTTATAAGTAAAAAAAATAAACTTATTTTTTTAAAAAAAATAAGTAATTTCATCCACTTATTTTTAAAAATAAATTTCAACCAATAAAATACTTCTCAGCAATTATTTTGTATGTCTTAAAATTAGACTAACCATAAGTAGAAGTTTTGATTAAATGAATATAGAAAATCGTTTCTGAATTGAATATAAAAGATAATTTTAATTTAACTAGAAGCAAGAAGTTAGAGTAAAGATAGAAGTTTTGGTAGGATTAAATCAAGAAAAACAAATAACTAAAAAATAATCTACATCAAATGTGAAAATATAAAGTTAATTTGAGTACAAGTATGAGTTTTGGTAGTATTAAATTAAGAAAAATACTTCAAGAAATAACTGAAAAATAAATTAGATTAAATATCAAAATAGCAAATTTAAGTTGCACAGGAGAAATGACTGTTCAAACTTCTGTTATTACTTTTCCTGATATGTCAGGTACATACATCTAGAGATGACGCTAGTGGAGCTGTTTTATAAGGTTAACACAAGTTAAATAACCCAGCAGGATTTGATCAGAAGCACATGGATACTTCGACAAAGGATCACTCCAAACATATATGCTTCCAAGGACAGGCAGGAGGATACAAGAGAGCGAGCGAGACAAGAGTAAGTAAAGTACTGTAAGAAGTCTTAATATGATATATTGCTGTCTCCACTTAGTTATCGGCGATGAATCCAATGCTGAAACCAAACGTGATGCATGTCAATTGCTTCCCGTCTTCTCCTGCCATATTCATCGTGAGGGTATATGAACCCTGCATGTATAAAATACCACACATGAGAGATGAACTCATAGCACTGGTCAGGCTGGATCTTTCTATTTTCCAACATATTGTCTTCAATCTCGATTTTAAAGTAGGATGGTCTACGATACAAAAGGAAATACAGCTACTATAAATGGAGTATGCTCCAATGCATCAGTATAATGTTCATAAGATAAGGATATGAAACAGCTAGCAGCAAAGGATCAAGAGATGAACCTAGATGGATAACTCGATTTTATTTACAATTTTTTTCTTTTAGCAAGAGAGAAGGATGAGTCGTAATGACTAATAGAATCATAATTATACAGTTTTACAAAAATGTCAAAACACGCATAAACAAATGAAAATAAAAATGATTGTGAGCTCTCAATCCACTCTATAAATGAAGATTGTTCAAGTGCACTATGTTCATCTCAGAACATCCATCTCCCTCAGAAGCTGAAAACCTTACAACCTTACGAAGTTTCAACCCACTCATCATATAAGTACATGCCCTAACAAAAAAAAAAGAAAAAGAAAAAAACAATATTATTATAATAAAAGGTTAATTTTATTAATTTCCTCTCTTTAACTATGGCCTATTTTCGTTCCACTCCGAATTTTAACATTACCTAAACTTTTTCTCAACTCTCCAATCACTTTCATTAACTCCAAATGTCTAACATCTTTAACATTTCTAATAAATTTATTTTTAAATATGCAATTATCTTGTCACCTTATTTCCTTTATTATATAATTAAAGAAACAAAAACAAAATTAGACCCCTCCTCATCTCATCTTCTGGTCATATTAAATTAGAACCATTTCCTTTAATTTTTCAAATTGTATTTAATATTAGATTAAGGTAGATAGGATGTCAAGTAGACAAAGAAAAACTCACCGGAGGTGTATAAGCTGGTAGGGTTTGTTCATGAGCTAGCACAAAGTCTCCAGAGATCGGGCATGAAGTTTCTTCACAAAGGTCGTGGGTCTCTTGGTGAACATGAAATCCAAAGTAATTGACATCAATCACAACTTTTCCTTTTGATACTTCACTGCCTGCAACATCACATAAAAGTCAATGTATAATTAGGTCAAGCAAATGAAGAATATTGCTGACCTCTATTTAGTTAAAAACTAAAGTAGATTGGTCAAGTCAACAAACTAAGGAATAGCAATAAAATTGGATGATTGCAAACATGGCAATCATCCTTTCCACTTTCAAAAAAAAAAAACTAAGAATTCTCTAACTATCACAGTTAATATACAACTAAATGTTGAAAGAAAACTCTATGGGCAACTATACCACTTTGATAACATGATGAAACAATATTCTATGTCTCAAAGCAAACATGATAGATGCAACGGTAACTGTTGCATTTTACCAGAAGTTGCTGAGATAGTAAATTTAGCTGGCTCTCCTCGGGCAACGGGAGATGGAGATATGTCGACACCGCTGACTTTAACTGGATAATCAACTCCCTTTTCTGAAAATATCATACAGCCATGAAAGGTTAGAATATACCCTGACAAATTCGTCTGAAAGCATAATGAAACCTTGAAGAAAAGTTTAAAATAAAAGCAATGAATTGTTGAAGCAATAAAATTTTAATGAGTCATTAAGAAATCTATAATGATACCAAACAAATAGAAGACAACCAAAAACCATAAGTCAGGCATAGATGTCCAATTATGAACGTAATCAAATTTTGGTCAGAACATAGTTCCAGCCTTCCAGGTGCATTTATGAAGGAATTGGCTTCTTTGATCAACTTTCAATTATTGCTAATTGGTTTCCTTCCGATATTGTCTTCATTTATTGGCCTTCCTTCAAGTTCTTAAAATTTAGCCCATAAATATCACAATAATCTAACATAAAGAAGATATTTAAAATAGATATAGAAATACCGTAGCTGCACTGTTTTCCTCCTTGCTAAAAGAAAGAAAAAAAAGAACGAGCAAAAAAAAGAAAGAAAATGGGCACCTTTCCCGTCAAATGATTCCTGAACCCTTCAACCTACACATTCTCTAACACCAATAATCCAGAATTAAATATTACCTAAAACATTGGGCTCCAATGTACACAACATGCATTCCTAAGCAAATCATGATAACAAAATCAAAGATCAGATGTCCACAACCATATAAAAATCATATCTTTACGGCAAGCCCAACTAAAAACCAGCCAGAACGATTAAAAAAACCACAAAAAGAAAACACATAGTCAACAACACAACGCGGAGCAAGATAAAGATGACTAAAAGCGTCTGAAAACCCTCGGGGAAACAGAAAACGCACGAGAGTCTCATCGAATTGAATCTCGAAGAAGAGAAAGCCAATCAAAACCGTACTAGAACAGCCCAACAGCCCCAAAAGGGAGACATAACTCACTGCAGTATTCGACATCGGTGGCGATGGCGGGCGCCACGACGAGAAGGGCGAAGAGGAGGAAGGCAGCGGCAGCGGGAGCCATGACAGAATCGTGAAGGAGAATGCGAGATGGGAAAGGAGGATGCTTCGCTCTCTGCTACGCTCTCGTAGTTTAAAAAGGGGGAGAGAGAGAGGAAAGTACCGCACGCGAATATGAGGCTTCCGGTCGTTTGCCGTTCAGTTGCAGGGACCGCTAAAAAAAAAAACCAAGACGGTAGTGCTGTTTCACGTGTTTCGGGCACATGGGCCTGACTGGTTGCATCGAAATATTTTGACGGACTAGACGAGACCGAGCCTTTTAATAGAAATCTTTCGGCCATTTGAAGCCCATAAATGGGAACTGGGCCTAGAAGAATGCTCGGTCGATTTAATCACAATATTAATTAACTAACAGAAGAGGGCTGTTGGCCTACATTTTCTTATAAAAAAAAATTGACTGATCACATTAACAAATTAAACGAGAAAAATAAAATTTATAAAATTATGGAAAATGCTTCATTACTCCGTCATCCTAAAAATCTTCCTAATACTCCTATATGTAAATTGTCCTTAAAAGTTGATGAAATTACTATCTATGCCATTGTGATGTTAGGACTAAAATTGATTTGGTTACTCCAATACTCTCGTTGTTAACTGAATTAACCGAGATCCAACAAATTTTCGGATGTCAAATTAGTCATGATGACTCGAACATTGTACTAAATAAATGGAAAAAAAACGGCGCCGCATTTCGTGGTTGCAAACTGTTGTGATTTTAATTATCTTCGAATTAATCACGAATCTTTTAGATTTTTCCTGTGAAGGATTTCACTTCAATTATAAGCTATTTAAAACTTGTTTCCTCTTTGATTGTTGCATAGAAAATTCTCCAGATTTACGTATATATATATATATATATGTAGACATAATTAATATTATATATATATCTGATATCCATAATTTATTTTAAATTAATAATATTTTAAAATATTATCTCATTATAGAAAAATATTTATTATTTTAAAATAAAATAAAAAGAAGTCCTATAAGTGAAATTAAAGGTTGCAAATATAGATAAGTAAAACTTAAGTAAAATATGTCTTTATTAAAATGAATAAGAATACAATAAAAAATATAAAATTGTTATAATCTCTACTTTTTGCAATAAGAGAAGTCTACAAAAAAAATTCTCACTTCTAGTTTCTATATGTTACTTGAAACACCGAAGACCTTAAAATATCTTTTGAATAAGTTAAAATTCTACTTTTTCTCAATCATGGTCCAAACATAAGGAAGGTTATAACTGGTACTTGGTATTTGTTAACATGGAAGAAACCTCATGCCATTTTATTACACCACAGATGATGACATTTGTATTTCAACTTCGTCTTCTGGCCCTGTAGCTTATAACTTGCCAATCATTAGCCACAGAAGCTGTTGACATTGATATATGTGTGTTACGATATGAATGTTACGATACAACATTATACATGTATGATACAGAGTGACAGTTAATACATTATTGTAACTTCCTTTCAATATAAATACAGAAGGTTGTGACTATGTATTAACAGAGTTTTTTTGCCCCAGTTTCTTGCTCTTCTTCTTTCGACATGGTCTCAGGGCGTTCGACTATGGAGGTTCACAGATGATTTGAAAACTTATTTGTCTTCTTCGATTAGCTGCTACTAAACACAAGCGATTCAAAAATCTCATCGTACTTGTAACGCTCCGAATTTTTTTTTCTTTTGCCTGTCCAGAAGGCTATCTCGATGATGCCACTCAATTCTATACCTCGACATTGACTAGTCAACAAACTAACTTATATAAGCGTTACATTATCCTATTACAATATGTGGAAGCTATTCATAACTCTATACAATGACCTGTCGGTTAGGGCCAACATCTATACAATAATGGACCCTATATTTATGTGCATGTCATTCGGCAGATGAGCCACCAATCTTCTCGCCATCACCATCACCTGTATGGATCCAAATACAGGGGCAAAGCCCAATTGGATAACTAGTACGTAGGGTCACCCATAAAAATAACTATATGAACCATGGTCAATATCAATACTATCAATAAACAATAATATATAATTGGTCAGAATAGATAACATCGACAATAATCAATAAATCATAACCAATTTGACCAATCATAATAATAATCCATATCATCAATTACTGATGACCAATATACATTCAATTCGATTCAATTATCTTAAATCAGTTACCAATTGACCATAAATCGGTGAAGGCCACAATAAATAATTATCAATTATCGTCTCTATTAACGATTTATCTATTCAATTTTTCCATCATCCACTAGGGAACAATTCAATTATTAATTAGCCACTAGGGCGCAATTCAATCAACAATACAATTCAATTCAATTAACAATTCAATTAATAATTCAATTCAATTATGAACACATCCATCGACCATAATGGGTCTCCATCGACCACAATGGGCCTCCATCGATCACAAGGATCTCCATCGACCACGAGGACCTCCATCGACCATAAAGGCCTCAATCGACCACGAGGATTTTCATCGATCGTAAAGGTCTCAATCGACCATAAGGGTCTCCATTAACTATTATGCATTAACAATCGACTCCATGAGTCTCCATCGACCATAAAGACCTCAATCGACCATAAAGGTCTCAATCGATCACAAGGACCTCCATGATGCATCAATAATCGACTCCATGAGTCTCTATCGATCCAATGGGCCTCAATCGATCACAAGGATATCTATCGACCACGAGGGCCTCCATCGACCATAACGGCCTCCATCGATCATGACGGCCTCAATTATCAATTTAACAATTCAATTATAGCAATTTTTCATATCGTCACTTGGACGATGCACAATCAATATCAATAATCTCATTAGTTATCAATTTATGCAAATTGAACTATATGCCATGAATCCATAATCAAATTATTATCAATTAGCATATTACAATTATAGTTGATTAACATTAATCAACATAACAATCACAATCGCTAGACCAATACATATCAATGCATGGTCACGAGCACTCAATGCAATTAAACTTAAATAATTATTTAATAATATATTTTAAGTCCTCAGAATTTGGCCCGCACTAGGACAACTCGGGTCGATTCATCTATTTCACTTTTCCCAATTTCTATATCAGAACCCGAGTCGGGTCTGATAAAATCCAGGCCGGGTCTGTCTTTGTCTAATTCCATATCAGTCACTCAATATCCGGGCCGGATCGGCTCGGTTTCAATCCATTATAAATGAGTCTTTTAAACCGGGCCGGATAAATCGAAACCGATCCGATTCTATTGATCTAATCTCATGTCGCACTCGGATAAAGGAACCCGAGTCGTGCCTATGGGAACTCGGACCGGGTTCATAGAACTCGGTCTGGTTCCTACTATGATTCGGTTTTGATTCTGATAAACTCGGGCCGGGAAAAATAGAACCCAAGTCGAGTTCTATCGTCATCGAGAAATTGTGTTTCCGACAACTTTCGATCATCCTATCTATGTCATACAATATCTAATATATGCAAACAATATATAATGTAATCTCTAAAAAAATGGAGAAGAGTTCAAGGTCCATGTCGCGGAAAATCCACGCCATGGGGATCCCCCTATGTACCTTAAGTTAGTTGAAAAATCAACTATATTCCTGTTATCTATGGACAGCACGTATGTCACGACTTTGACCGACAATTCCACCCTATAGATGTTCAGAATCTATCAGATACCATTTGAATCTTGTTCTCCTCTGTCAGGGCTTCGAAACGGTATATCGCATGCGCTCTCAGGTGGCTCGGTTTGTGAGAAAACAAATAAATTATATTTTTTAGCCACCCTTTAGGCCTTATTTATATATCCCAACTAGAGTTTTTGACTTCTATTGAACCTTGAGTTATTTCTCCATCAATCATGACCATCCATAATTAGTTATCATATTTTAAATATTCAGATTTAATTAAATCCGAATTTTAATAATTATTCCATAACCATATTTATAAAAAATTCATCTCTACTCAAATTCCTTTTTATCTCCTCCATAACTTCTCTCAATCAAACTCTATCTTCATCTTTATTCAATAACTTATGTTAACCAAACTATACATTTATTTTATCTTTTTATTTCTTCATTTTCTCTAATTTTCGGAATTATTTAATTCCATAATAATTTATCATTTAATTTTCGGATTAAAATAAATATTATTTTAATGGCTGAAATATTTTTAAGCCATAAAACTCTCAATCTTATCATATGTGGGAGTCCTATGTCCATTAATAAATCTTTTGGATCTCAAATCAAAATTAAAATCCCTAATCTCAATCTAATTACAATTCCTACTCCCATTAGGATTTAACTTTCTTTCTTTTCCTTTTTTTTCTTTCTAATCATACTTTTAATCCTACTCTAATTCTAATTCCTTCTTCAAGTAGGAGTACTTTTTTCCTTCTATTCATATTTCATTTTCAATTATATTCTTATTCCTTCTCAAATTCTCCTTTTGATCACCTTGAATTCATCAAGGATTCTAATTAACTTATGAAATTACTATATTGCCCTTGATGAAATCTTGGGGTGTTACAGTATTTCTTAAAGATCAGGTTTCATCCTTCAGATTTGTCCATTTTTTGGTTTTTGATCGATTGCGCTCTGATGGCAAATTCGTCAGATTCTAGCTCTTCTTCTGCGATTCTTGCACTTGATCATACACGTCTTCTCTATCTTCATCCATCTGATACGCCTAGTCTCGTGTTAATTCCAATTCGCCTTATTGGATCTGAGAATTATGCTAATTGGAGTCGAGATTTTTCAAATGCGCTTTCAGCCAAACATAAGCTAGGCTTCGTGCAAGGTTCTTGCCGACTTCAGCAGTTTGATTCAACGTTACAGTTTCAATGGCAGCGCTGCAACGCTCTTGTGATTTCCTGGATCATCGCTATTGTTTCTTATGGTCTTCTTCTTAGTATCGCAGACATCTCTAATGCATCGGCTGTTTGGAAAGACCTTAAAGAAAGGTTTGATTCCATAAGCGCATCTAGGGTTTATCATATCCATGGGGAGATCTCAATTTTGTCTCAAGGTTCTCTTGCCATTACTTAATACCATACCAAACTCTAACTACTTTGGGAAGAACGCTATTGAATTATTCCTACAATGGGTATTGTTGATCCAGAGAACATCGTGTATTTTCAACAATCGAAAGTGTTCCAGTTCTTGATGGGCCTAAATCAATCTTATGCAGCTACTTGTTCACAGATCATTCTGATAAGGCCATTCCCAAACGAAAATCAAGCATATGCACTACTTCTAGAAGAGGAACAACAACGTAAAGATTGTCGGTATGATGTTCATCATAATCTAGTTAATTAAGCTAATAATGTTCAAGAGATCAATGCAGTAGTTCAGAATACTCCAAAAGGGGGAAGGAATAGGAACTTAATTTGTGATCATTGTTACAAGGTTGGACATATTAAAGCTCAGTGCTACAGGATCATTGGTTTTCCTCCATGATTTAAATTCAATAAAAGCAGAAATTAGGCAAATGCTAACAGTGCTCAGTTTGATGGACTTGATAGTTCTACCATGAATGCTCAAGAAGTGGTTCCTGTCACACAGAACAATGCATCTCTTCCTTCTACAATTACTCTGGAGCAGTATCAACAGATTCTGAATCTGCTTAACAATAGCAGCCATGGTGATATCACTGCGAATATGGAGGTAACAAGTTTCTTAACTTTAAACATTTCAAAATAGATTGGATAGTAGATACCGGAGCCTCAGATCATATGATTTCAAATGTCACTTGTTTAAATAATGTTAAAGAGTTGAAGGAGTTGAAACAAGTAAAACTTCATAATGGAAATGTTTCTCGTATTACACATGTTGGATATTATCTTGTCAATTCAAGTAGACTTCAAATATGACCTATTGTCAGTCTCTAAAATCACAAAGGAGCTCTCTTGCACTATTACCTTTTATCCTGAATTTTGCACCTTTCAGGATCTCTTCACTGGACTGATAATAGTAATTGGTAAATGATACAATGGGTTGTATACTTGTATTTGTTGCTGATTTCTACGACAAGTTCGAAGCAGGAAGGAGAGGCTATGTGTTCTAGTTCACCTATGCAAGGATCAACATCTGATAATACTCTTCTTTGGCATTATCATTTGGGCCACTTACCTTTTTCAAAGTTGCATAACTTTAAACAGATTGTTACTGGCAATGTTAATAGACAAGTCCTTTGTAGAATTTGTCATGCAGCTCGTCAAACTCGTCTTCTTTTTGTAGACAGCAATTCATCTACTAAGACTAGTTTTGAGTTGATTCATGTAGACGTTTGGGGTCCTTATAAACATCCCACATATGATGGATTTTATTTTTTCTTGACTATAGTCGATGACTTCACTAGAATGACTTGGGTGTTTCTTTTAAAGTTCAAAAGTGATGCTGGATTATATTTGAAGCAGCTTGTGAATTTAGTTGAAACACAATTTGATAAACGGATTAAAATCATTAGATTAGGTAACGGTTCCGAATGTGTTAATGCGAATTGTTAGTCTTTTTTTCTTGACAAAGGCATTATTCATCAGACGTCTTGCACGTATACTCCACATCAAAATGGAGTTGTGGAACGCAAGCATTGTCATATTTTGGAAGTTGCTAGTTCTATTAAATTTCACAGCTCATTGTCTGACATTTTCTGGGGGGATTGTGTTCTTTCCGCAGTTCACATTATCAATCGGATGCCTCTGTCAATACTACATGATATCAGTCCTTTTCAGAAGCTTTTTTGCATTGCACCTAATATCATGCATCTTCGCATCATTGGTTGCCTATGCTATGTCAACAATTTGCAAATTACAGATAAATTTCAGTGTCTAGCTTCTCCTTGTGTTTTCCTCGGATATCCTGCTAATCAAAAGGGCTATAAAGTCATGAATTTATCAATTCGACAAGTATCAGTCAGTGGAGATGTACAGTTTTATGAAAGTGTTTTTCCTTTTTCTTCTTCCGGAAAGACATATCTTTCTTCTCCTTTTTTGAAGCCAACCACTCCTGTGATTTATGATGACTTTCCATCTCCAGCTAGTACATCTTCTGAGAACTAAATTCTTTTCCAACTGATGCAGAGTCTTCACTTGGTCACCTCCAAGTTCTCCTGCTGTTCAGATGCCTTTGTCGCCTGATCCTATTGTTATTAGTTCACCTGCCCCTGCTGTTACTAACTTGCCTACTGTTACTCGGCCTAAAAGAATGACTAAAGCTCCTCGTTGGTTACACGATTACATTGTCAATTCTTCAACACTGGTTTCTTCCTCCACTCCTTATCCTATCTCTTCTTACATTTCACATTCTCAATCTCCCTGTCTGTTATCATGCTTTCATGATTTCCCTTAATGTTGTTATGGCTCCTTCTACATATTTCGAAGCTGCCAAAGATCCTAATTGGGTTTAGACTATGCAAGACGATATGGATGCTTTACAATCTAACCAGACTTGGAATGTGGTAGATTTGCCTGAAGGAAATAATGTTGTCGGTTGCAAATGGGTGTATAAGGTCAAGCTTAATTCTTCAGGAGGCGTGGAACGTTATAAGGCCAAGTTGGTTGCCAAAGGCTTCACTCAGCTTGAAGGCATTGACTATAAGGACACGTTCTCTCCGGTTGCAAAGATGTCGACCATTCGGTATTTGTTAGCTGTAGTTGCCCAGCGAAATTGGTCGTTATTTCATTTGGACGTTAACAACGCCTTCCTCAATGGTGACCTTTTTGAGGAAGTATATATGCACCTACCTCCAGGATTCTGTCGTCCGGGGGAGACATGTTCTTCTTCTACCACCAAAGTTTGTAAGCCACAAAAATCTCTTTATGGCTTGAAACAAGCTTCCCGCCAGTGGAAGCTGAAACTCACTCAGGTGCTTGTAGATGCTGGTTATGAACAGAGCAAGCTTGATTATTCCATGTTTACCAAGCGAACGAAACAAGATATCATAGTTTTTCTTGTCTATGTGGACGACATCATCCTTACAGGCAGTGTCAGTAAGTTGATTGAAGATGCTAAGGCTGTGTTATTCTCTAATTTCAAGATTAAAGATCTTGGACAGCTGGAATACTTTCTTGGTTTAGAGATTCTGAGATCGGATGAAGGCATAATACTCAATCAGCGAAAATATACTTTGGATCTAATCGCTGAGATTGGGGTTTCAGGAGCAAAAGTGGTTGATGTGCCGTTAGATCAAAGTTTGAAATTGACCTCAACAAAATATGATACTTATTTTCCACCAGCAGAAGTAGATCCATTGTTGTCAGATCCTTCTTCGTATCAGGACTATTGGGCAGACTAATTTACCTCACTATAACTAGGCCGGACATTTCATTCTCTGTACAACATCTTAGTTCATGCAATAGCCAAAGAAATCACATATGGACGCTGCTGTTAGATTGATCAGATATCTGAAAAAGATCCTAGTGCTAGACTTCATTTCCTTGCTCGGAATGATAGTAATTGTTTGTTTGGGTTTAGTGACGCTGATTGGGCTGCATGTATCATTACAAGACATTCAGTTTCTGGTTTTTGTTCGGAGATGCACTTGTTTCTTAGAAGTCTAAATCTGCCGAATCTGAATATCATCTGACGAGTCTAGCGAGAGGTTGTTCACTAAGTTGGGTGTTCAGGCTGTAAAACCAATTACTATTGCCTGTGACAACAAAGCTGTTATTCACATTGCAAATAATCATGTTTTTCATAAAAGAACGAAGCACATCGACATGGATTGTCTTTTGGTTCGAGAGAAAATTCTCAAAAGTCTGATGAAGCCATTTCATGTCGCTTCTTCACACCAGCTGACTGATATTTTCACAAAAGGACTTACATCAAACAACGTAACTTTCTTTTGCAACTTCCTTCCAATATAAATACAAAAGGCTGTGACCCTGTATGAGCAGAGTTTTTTCGCCCCAGTTTTCTTGCTCTTCTTCTTTCGACAGAAGCTGAAACAAACAATCCCGACGTTGGAACTTACACGAGTTTCTCAGACTAACTTACGGTTAACGGATACTTTTGTGTAATGATAATGAAATTGTCCTCCGTGGACCAAAACTTTACTATCATTTTTTCATCGGTCGTGGATTTTGTGATAATTTGAATAGGACAACGTTTTCAGTTGGGCAACAAAAGATTATATAAACCCTTCGTCAAGCTGAAATATATGATACATGGATACAACTGCTCCGCCTGTGAGCTACAAATTTGAAAGCGTCCCGCACTTGATATGATAAAATAGGAAAAACAAAATGGTGGGACATCAACGAACAGTGGCTATACACTCATTGCTGGGCACACTGCACCCTCGGTGCACCACCACCTCCATTCATGTCATCGTCCTCATCATAAGCTTCCTGAGCCTGAGTTTGTTTTCTCCTCATCTCCTCTTCAATATTGACATCATGGAGCGTGGTTTCTTCACACTCGTCGAGCTCCATGTCAGTCAACTGAGACCCTGGCTTTGGAGGAAGGATGGCCACGAGAGCTCTGCACTGATCAGGAGTTAATGCATCCGGGAAATCTACACTGAAGTGGATATAGAGTTTTCCCCTCATAAATGGCCTCTGGTAGACTGGCATGCCTTCATCGTTTATTGCTTTAAATTGACCTGTGAAATATAGAAACGCCAAGTTTAAAACGCCTGAACACTGAGCTCAAAATCACCAAAGAGCAACATAGATCTGAGCAAGGTCATACCAGGCTTGGTAACTTCACCAGGTTTCGACTTGATGAGCAATTGCCTATTGTCCAGATGAGTTAAAACAAATTTAAAGCCACACAAGGCCTCCGTCAATGACAATGTATGCTCCAAAAAGAGATCATCACCCTTCCTCTTGAACCTAGGATGGTCCTTCTGTTGAAGCACAAATACAATATCTCCAGTGATAGTATCAGGCTGTGAACAATAAAACAAAAATGGGTTAGGAGTAATGATCACCATTTCCATCAATTAAGTGATTTATGACTGTATAAAGTCACGTCTTGCGAAATAATTTTGAACTCGAAAAAGACGTACTGCCTGATCAGCCTCCCCAGCGAAGGTGATCTTCTTGCCATTCTGCATTCCCTTCTCAATTAGAACTTCTAGCACTTTCTTCTCCGGCACTACTTTCTCCCCTTTGCATTGCGGGCATCGGTCCTTATCGTTGATGGTTTCGCCAGTTCCCTTACAATCGTTGCAAGGATGCTGCATTTGCTGGACCATTGAAGGTCCCAAGTGGCGAAGGGTGACCTTCATACCTGTGCCCTGGCAGCTAGAACATTTCATGGAGGCACCTGATTTTGATCCCTTGCTGCAGAAAAAATGCAATGAGTTGAGGATTCCATGAGACACGTAGACATAAACCATTAAGCCCATGAAAGATCGAAAGCTTACCCGTTGCATCTCTGGCATATCACATTTCGCGAAAGAGAGAGCTTTTTAGAGGTCCCATTGTATAGTTCTTCCAGAGAAACCTTAAGAGGATGTACAACATCTTCACCCCTCCTCTGCCTCCTTCCACGGCTGCTACCACCCCCTGCCGCTCAATCATAGCGGTGCACCTTGAGAAATCGACGTCTTTGATACAAGATGGGACAATCAAAACGAGAAGCAGGAAATGTTACGTGCTTACCTCCGAAAGGACTTCCACCAAAAAAGGACTGAAAGATATCAAATGGGTCATGGCCACCACCACCACCTCCCATCCCCTCCTTGAGTGCATCTTCACCATACTGATCATAAATCTCACGCTTCTCCGGGTCACTAAGCACTTCATAAGCCTGAGCTATCTCCTTGAACTGAAAGGAGAAAAAAAATTCCAATTGTATGATTAACAACGTGAAACATCGATATGCATGTCACATCAATTTCTCAAAGCAAAAAATGAGAGCCAAAATTAGATATCAACAGTCGAATACTATCAGCGCGGACACCAAGCTAGAGGTTAAACATGAGTCCGAGATCACGAGGAACGAGGGCTTGTCTGTTCTCTGACTGTGCGCCCGTGTTCTATCAACACAACGTTACGGCTAGCTCGATTTAACGAACTACGTGTCGTGTATTCATCAACATCTCAAACCAAAGATGTTGCGACGATCGTGTCGGCTTAAGCCACTAACACAATCAAGGAGTTCGCAGGTCATATTGATTCATGTTATAGCTTACGGCAACAACGCCATCACAAATCTGTCATCCCGCCTTCAGGGCAATCAGCACATCTACAGATTCACATATATCAAAAGCTAAGCTCCATGCTACATAAATGGCCAACTCCTTTAATCAATCTCTTCGATTCAGCCCCCCAACAAAATCCGATAGACTTTATAAAACAACTGATAACCAAATTGAAACGAATTGAAGAAACAGAGCAACAATGGAAACTTTCCGCTCACCTTCTCCGGATCGCCGCCCTTGTCGGGATGGTTCTTGATGGCGGCCTTGCGGTAGGCCTTCTTGAGGTCCTCCTGCGACGCGCTCTTAGAAACCCCAAGGATGTCATAGTACTTCGTGTTGTCGCTCTTCTTCGGCGCCGCCCTCCCGAACATTTCTCCCACCTGCGACGATCAAATCGAACCGAGTTCTTCCTCCGTCCACCTCGAGCAGATCGAATTCGCCGATCGAGACCGCCTCAAAAGTTCTTTTGATGCAGAAGACGAGAGTTCGTTCAGCGTTCGTCCGCGCCAATGGAATATAAAAGGGCATCGGAAGACTCGAGAAGGCACGAGAATGTGAGAGGGAGCGACGGTGAGCCGTCGAATTATGATCGACGGCCAACGTCGCTGGTTCGAGATGTTTCGTTTTGACGCCTTACGTAAGAATTCGAGGGAAACGAAATTTAAAGCTCCATCGAAGAATAAAATGAATAAAAAAAGAAGACTTGTGCAAGTAGATAAAATATCTCGGAAGATTCCGGAAGCATTCTCATTCCGAAGTCCAAAGTCGAGACCCATCTGCAATTTCAAGTATACGAAAAAAGCATATTATATAGTTTAATTGTTATTATTATTATTTAGTGATAATGTGATTTCGAAATAGATATAACTAAAACTATTACAAAATCTTAACTTTGTTCTTGTACCAAAGGGCTTATTAAAGAATTAGTAAGTAGGGTAAAATAGAGAGTAAAGAACAACGAGTTTAAATGGCATGGGCCATTGTTATCACCGTATTTATTGGTTACTAAAATATGTGATAGATGCCATTGAATTACTCGATTGGAAATTAGTTATTCCACTGGTAACACAAACAAATTACTGCGCTCAAGTAATTATCTTCCATATTTGTTCGTCTTACCAGTCGAATCATTAATTATTTTTCGCTTGCACTCTGCATTTAATCTTTGCGATCTATCTTTGATATTTATTATTCTTTGTTTCTTGGGCCTCGTTATCTTTGAACTCAAGTTTGGTTATCTGTACATCCCACCTATTGCCTTAACACTTCCAATAGAAATTTAAGGTAAAGTCATATGCAAATGGTTTTTAAATTTTAAATAGGAGGTCAATAACCTAATGTAAGAAAATAGGAGATTTTTTTTAATTTTAATAGGAGGTCAATAACCTAATATAAGAAAATAGGAATAAAGAGTCTCTCAGCTTTAACGTGTTCTCATCTTTTTTAACTTTGATTTTTAATAGTCTAGTCCCCGAATTATTTTATCTATCACCGTCGGAAGTGTTTGATACGAAAATAATAGTAAGAACAAAAATTTGTTTCCATAGTAATAATTAAATACTATGAGAATGAAGATTTTTTTTATCAAATATCATCTTTTATGTTCCTTGTCATCACAGTGCGAAAAAAGTAAGAATACTAAGGTCATGTTTGATAAAATGTTAATCAGTTCTAGAACAATATGTATTTCTTCTTATTTTATTTTTATAGGCTATATTTGAATGTAGAATTTTGGCAAGAACTTGTCCACTAAACACCCTATATAATCAAAACTTTTCAAATTTTGGTCATGTGATCATTTTGAAAAAACAAAAGTTCTTGTTGTTGCTTCCTTTTTTACATTTTATATTTTATATTTTACTCTTTTTCTTTTATACTTTTAATAATTTAAGTGTACATATTATTTATTTATTAATACATTAATATTAAACTTATAAATTAAATTATTCAATTTTATTTATTATAAATTATTTAGTTCTAATAATTTATAAATATTTTATTAATTAGTTAAAATATTTTACTTAGTATTGTAGTGTAATAAAATTATAAAATTCATATTAATTAATTGAAAAAACATTATAATTACATTTATTATATTATAATATGAATTAAAACAAAACAACGTAAAATCTTATGTATAACATTATATTTAATATAATAGAATTTTATTAATTAAAATTTACATTTATTTTAGAAAAATATATTGTATTTGGATCTTAATATATATCTAAATTATAATATTAATAACATATAAAAGATTTAATCAAAATTAATATTAATATATAACGACACATCTTATCTTTAATAAAAATTAAATAAATAATTATATATAATATTTTTATGTTTATATTAAATATATAAATAAATATGTATAATATTTTTATTAACTATAATTATATATAACAACAACAACAAAGTCTTATCCCACTAGATGGAGTCGGTGTTCATAAGATTCGATAGGATTTTACGCTGGCTGTCGGGGCCTAACACAACCCTCCTCCTTTATCCGGGTTTGGGACCGATTATAAAACATAGGCGAAGTTATTAACTATAATTATATATCTCATAAAATAATAAATTATATTCTTAGTTTTATTTTTTATCTAAACACTCATTAAAACTTATCTATCAAATTAACTTTTTAAATTCTCATCATTACATTTTTTTATCAAAACATCAATCTAAACTTTTCTATCAAATCGATTAGTTCTCGAGAACTAATCGAACATAAAATCTTCATGCCAAACATAGCCATAATGAAAATAGTATTGTTCTTGAGTTGGCCAAGAACAAATTCATCTCTATTTTTTTCTTGTTATGTAATTATTAATGTGGGGTCGACATACTTACAAAATAGGTGTTTGGCAACAAAAGTAAAAATAAGACCTTATTCTTATGCATTATTCTCATACCAAACAGGACCTCTGTTCTTGACCAAGACAATTCCTAATGTAGGAATATTGGATTCTCTAAACACACCCCCATCAAGTCTCTTTTTTTTTAAAAGTGCCAATTCCAAGTAACATAGGACACATGGAACAATTAAACACAAATAAATAAATAAAAAGAGACATACCTAATGCAGCTACGCTCTCGACCTAACGTGCACTTGACTGCACCCTCCGCCACCCGACTCACTCGCCCCATCCCCTCTCCTTCCACTACAAGAAAATGGCGAATTTGTGACGGATATTTTCTGAAGGAAATGAATCCTTCTCATTTATTGACGGCAGTTGCGGTGGATATGAAACTCCTTCCGAATTAATGAAGGTCAAAACGTCCTTCATTACTACAGATGAAAAATCTCCATCGATAAATTACTAACGGGTATAGCCTTCGGAATTACCGAAGGATTTACATCCGTCGGTAATTTCGAAGGAAAAACCCATCGGTAATTGTATTTATAACAATATATATGTAATATAATACAAGTATATATTCAGTATTTTATTATGAAATTATTATTTTATTTACCAAATGATAGTGCCTTTGAAATTATCGAAAGATTTGGAATCCGTCGATAATTTTGAAGGACAACACCCGTCGGTAATTATCGAAGGAAAATGCCTTTGAAATTACCAAATGATTTCCATCCATCAGTAATTTCGAAGGCATTGTCCTTCGATAACTAAAATAGTATAACTTGTTATCAATATTTATATATAATATTATTATTAAACATTAATAATAGTATATGTATTGATACTAATTATATATATTAATATATATAATTACAATAATTAGTAATATTATGTTATATTATAAATATTTTATAAAAATGGAAGAGAGATATGTGTTATATTATAAACATTAATAATATATTATTATTTTATTTACCGAAGGATGGTGCCTTCGAAATTACCGAAGGATTTAGCATTCGTCGGTACTTTCGAAGGACATTACCCGTCGGCAACTATGAAGGATATTACCCGTCAGTAATTTCGAAGGCATTACCCGTCGGTAACGGGTAATGCCTTCGAAATTATCGAAGGATTTACATCCATCGGTAATTTCGAAGGCATTATCCTTCGGTAATATATATAATAATAACATTATTAAACATTACTAATAGTATATGTATTTATATTAATTATATATATCCCTCTATATAATTACAATAATTAGTAATATTATGTTATATTATAAATACTTTATAAAAATGGAATAAAGAGATGTGTTATATTATAAACATTAATAATATACTATTTTATTTATCGAATGATGGTGCCTTCGAAATTATTGAAGGATTTAGCATACGTCGATAATTTCGAAAGAAATTACCGTGGGTAATTGCGAAGAACATTACCTGTCGGTAATTACTAAAGAAAATTGCCTTCGAAATTATCGAAGAATTTGCATCCATCAGTAATTTCGAATGCATTATCCTTCTTTAATTAAAATAGTATAATTTATTATCAATATTTTTATATATAATATTTTTATTAAACATTAATAATATTTATAATATAATATTATGGTGATTCATATTTGTAGTCGTATATGTTAATATATATAATATTATAATGTTTAATAATAAAATTTCTTATATAAATATTAATAAAAATATTATTATTTTATTCATCGACGGATAGTTCCTTTGAAATTACCAACATATCTTATATCCTTCGATAATTCCGAAGGAAATACCCATCGCAAATTCTAATATTTTTCGCCCAATTTTCCCCCCTCCGCCTTCTCCCTCCCGCAACCTCCACTCTCCCTATATATATTACCCCCTCCACTCTCCCTACTCGTCTCACATTCTCTATCTCTCCTCCTCTCCCCCTCTATCTCTCCCATGGCGGCGGCGGCAATTCCGGCGGCAACAACTCCCGACCTCGGCGATCCCGGCCGCTGGCCGCCCTCACCGACTCCCTCTTTATCTCTCCCTTCTCGCTCTCGACTTTGGTGCCCAATGCGCTGGATCCGGCCGCAGGCGACGAATCGGGCCCCCGTGAGTCGGATCCAATGCATGTGGATGGATCCGGTCGCCTGCGGCCAGATCCAGGCACCTGCGAGCCGAATTCGACGCCTACGGCCGGATCCGATCGCCTACGACCGAATCCGATCCCTGCGATTGGATTCGATCGCCTGCAATCGGATTCGGTCGCCTACCACCGAATCCGGTCGCCTACGAGCCGGTCTTGGCTACAGGCACCAAATTCGGCTCGCAGGTGGCCGAATCTGGCCCACAGGTAGCCGGACCCGACGCCTACAATCGGATCCGGCTCGCAGGCGGCCGAACCCGATCGCCTACGAGACGAATCCGGTCGCCCGTGTCCTTGGCCGGATCCAGTCGCGGAAGGCTGGATCCGGTGTTCGGGCAACCGAACTAGCTCGCAGGCAGTCGGATCAGGCTCGCTGGCAACGGATTCGGCCGCCCGCCCACGTCCTTGGCCTCCTCACCATCCCCTCTATCTCGATTCCACCACCTGCTCCAGATCGACCGCCAACGCCGATCCGATAGCAGATAGTGGAATCCGTTAGAAGTTCTGAAGGACAACCTTCCCTTCGAAACTTTTGACGGATTTTATCCGTAAAAAATTGTGAAGGGGATTTTTCTGTCGGAGGCGTCCGTCAACTTTCGAAGGGAAATTTGAGAACCATAGATAATTTTTTGCAACGACGAGATTTCCAACTACTCCCTATCCGTCGAAAAAACCGTCGCAAGGCATATTTGCGACAGATTTCGAAGATTTTGCGACAGATAAATCCGTCGCAAAATCGCAATATATATCAATTCGATGCGTTTAATGGAGGAGATATATCGGGGTGGTGGATTAGTTGGAAAATAAAATAATAAAGTAAAAATACAATAAATATTAAACTAAGTGAATGTAAGTTTTAAAAAAAACATTAAATACAATATATAAAAATGTATAAAAATAATTACAAAAGAAAAGAAAAACACCATGTGGAGACGATGCTATCTTCACATCTTTGTTTCGTAACTCCATCAACAGAGTATTCATCTCATCAAAATGATCTTTCAAAGGATACATTATTGTATGCGGAGGGCGAACAGACACGTTGCTTCAACAATAACTTATTGGTTAGACTTGGTCATGTATAGACTTTCAAGTTTCGACCAGAGACGAGCCATCGTTTCTTCATCGGCAACTTCGATAATCATCTCATCCGCCAAGCACAAAAGGATCATAGAATGCACATTCTCTTCCCGTGCCGCCAAATTTACGAGGTCGACCTTTTTTTCTTTGCCCTTGGAGTGTTTCTCATTTGATTTCTTCGACACGTTCGCGATCGACGTTCAGACTCCTTGTTATTTCAGAAGTGTCCGCGTCATGATCTGTCAAAGACTGAAACTATTTCATCCTATGAATTTCTCGATCTTCACGTTGTGCGATGTCATCTTTTCATCTGGCAGACGATTGACGATGAAACCTTGCTCTGATATCATTTTGTTAGAATTTTTGTATGAGAGAAGTTATGCACTGCAAGAAAATTTGAAAATTTTAAGGTAACACAAAGTTTTATTTGATGAAAAAGAATCAGAAAAGGATTACAAGACAAATTACTTTTTGTTTGGACTCATAGAGAGTTTATATAACAACTCCTTTTTATACATGATAGGAATTATAGATCAATATGGACTCTATATTAATCTCTTAAGGGTTATTTCCTCTGACCACCCTAAACTATCACGAATTATCATATCTAACTTCAGACTACGAACTTCATTTTTTGGGTACATAAACTATCACGATTTTTCCAATTTGATCCTTCCGTCGACTTCTCCATTATTTTTTATTTTTCACATTTATGAAAAGTCCATTATACCCCTACTTTGAATTGAATTCTATTTTTACATAAAATAATATATAATAATGAATATAAAAATAATTAAAAAAGAAAAGAAAAACACCATGTGGAGACGACGCAGGGGCGGGACCCCCCCCCCCCCTCCCTCCTTTCTCTTTACCGGCGCTGGCAAAGAGAGGGGAGGGGGTCGCCCCCCGACGTCGTCGATGACGATGACGAGGGGGGCGAGGAATCCCCCTGCGTGCGTCGTCGTTGTCGACGGGGACGACGGCGCTGAGTATTTTTTCAGGTGACAAGGTCCCGACGATGGTGTGGAGCCTCTTCAGCAAGTCATCCAAAGACAAGTTCGCAGGCGCACGTCCGGGGCGATGACCTGCGAGGAAAGAGAAAGGGGTGGGGGTCGCCACCCTCCTGCATCGTCGTCGACGCCGACGACGCACGCAGGGGTGCGGCGACCCCCCCCCCCCCCCACCCCATTTTTCTCTTTCCTGGCGCCACGTGGTATTTTTCTTTTTTTTTTAATTATTTTTATATATTATTTTTTTGTAAAAATAGAATTCAATTCAGAGTAGAGGTATAATGGACTTTTCACAAATATAAAAAATAATGGATAAGTCGACGGAATTAGACGAAAGGACCAAACTGGAAAAAGTGTGATAGTTTAGATACCAAAAAATGAAATTCATAGTCTGGGATTAGATGTGTTAATTCGCGATAGTTTAGGAGTGTTTAGAGGAAATAACTCATCTCTTAAAATTAGGACACATATCTCTTGTTAAGGAAATAAATCATTTTCTTAATAATCTCATGATAAGGAAATAAATCAATTCCAATTAGGGTACGAACGTTGCGTCAATGTAGCGTGACTAGCGACGGAAAGGTAAGAATTATTTTAGTGTTAGAATAGCATCTTGATTTAGCATCAACTTGGCATCGATGTAGTGTCGACAGTGTTGACATCTCTTTAGCATCAAAGTAGTGACACATATAAGTGCTTCACAATGACATTTTTCGTGTTGTAGTAGCGTTGACAAGTGACACTAATGGCATCGTCCAATCTCTTGATGTCATTGCGACGCTAATAGTAATCAGTCGTCTCATCGTCATGACGTGTCGACGCTAAAGGGTGGCTATTTTTTTTATCCACGATGTAGCGCCATTTTTAGCGACGCATTGCGTGTATTGCTAATTGGCATAATTCTTTTAGTGATACAAGAGGAAAATAATAAACAAAGAAAAACAAATATAAGAGGAAAATAATAAATAAATAAAAATAAATATAAGAGGAAAATAAGATGGGTGAGAAACAAAATCAATCAGAAATATAAATAATGAAGGAGAGAAACCAAAGAAAGAATTTCAAAAGTAAGGGGAGCTTGAGAGAAAAAAAAATTGAGAGATGATCATGGTGAAAAAAAAAAAAAGAAATAGAAACAAACATTTTGTAAAAATATTTTAATTTAAGAAGTGATATATATACTATATTAAAAGTAGAGTAGTATCAACGTAGAAGTTGACACTTGGCATACATATATGTTGACAAGTGTCTTTAAAATATTAATTAAATTAAAATATATCAATTATGATTATAAAAAATGTTAATTATATAATACTCATATAATTTTATTGTCCATATGGTTATAATAACTATACATTTTTATATCCATACAATTATGATAAACAAAAGTTTAAATAAACAATAAGAAATAAACATATAAAATAAGATAAGTTATATATAAAAAAATTATTCTCCGATATAAAATAAATATTATGATAATGTGATATTGCAATACGAGCCTTAATTGCCCATCAGCAACGCATAATACATGAAGAATTCATACGCATAGGCAACTCCAAGTTTGCAATTTTTTGGAAAACATGAACGCATAACTGCTCTTATTGGCATATATATAAAGAAATGGTGGCACTTTGGGACCTTCATTGGAGCATGTTGTTTGACATAGTGGAAATATCCATTAGAAGTATTAGGTATCTTGGATCTTGATAATTGAAATATTATTCTTTGTATAATTTGTTTGTTACAATTAGTTATTTTTCTTAATGAGTATAATCTATTCACAAAATTTGTATAATTCATAGTTTTTCTTTTCTTCTCAATGTGTTATGTGTACAAGTGTAATATTTACCTGCCATTTTCTTATAGTTTCAATTAATTATTATTATATAATTATAAACTATTAAAGATGCCCCCTCTTTCTATCTAAATCTATTCATGCATAAATGTGTTCCATTGAAACTCATATAGCATGGGAAGAATACAAACATTTCTAACATATTGCATTCAATTATTTCACTTTCTTTTCAAGTGTTGAGAGGACAAAATAAGTACTGACACTAAAGCTTGCAATGTATAGGCACACCTTTAATTGATATTTATTTCTTATATAAATGAATCACTATTTATATAATTTAATGTCTTAGTGTGGATTTATAAAATTTATAGGGTGGCACACATTAAAATTACGGAGGTGCGGTTAGAATTATTTATAATAACAACTTCAATATGTGAACCAGTTTATATTCCAGTTATGTTTATTTATTTATTTCACAACATAGATATCAAATTATCTCTCTCATGTTTAAAAAAATATTTTATATAGTTATTACAATCATATAAACAATAAACTATAAACGAACATCTAAATTTATTTATTAAAAAATATAATTTTTAATAATATCATAAAATTAGATAAAATATAAATTTTTATGTATTTTGATTTATTCTATAGCTGACTCCTTACACATTATATTTTTCTAATTAGTAAGTAGATGTATTTTAATCTGGTGGGAGTGTGGGATCATGGGTTTAGTATATAAATTTCTAATATTTAAATCCTTATGTTGTAAGATTTATCTATGTAACTACGTATAGTTATCATAACTACATATCATACTTTTGAAGTAACATTAAAATACATCAAACTAATATTTATTTATATTATAAAACATTCGATTAATCTAATTTCGATCATCACACTAGTCTATATCTATATATATAAAAGCAGAGGTAGAAAATGACACGTGTCGAGCTCTCATAAATTGAATATATAAAATAATAATATTATAATTATATAATCATAGATACTCGAACGTTAGTTATTAGAAAACATCTATTTATATCTATATAGATATTGAAAGTTCCACGTGTCGAGCTCTCATAAATTGAATGTATAAAAGAATAATATTTTAATTATATAATCATGAAAACTCAAAAGTTATTTATTAAAAAAATATGTAATTTTATTTATTTATATATTTTTAATTTATATATTTGTAACTATAAATAGAGGGATTTTTAGTTTCATTTGCATACTTGATGCCTTCTCTTGAAGAAAAAAGTTCGTGCGGACCAACAAATATAAGTCTGTGCGTGATAAAAAAATATTTATATATAATTTCTCTCCTATAATAAAAATATTAAATATTATATGGAGCTTTTAATTTACATTTGTATCATCGACGCTTTCTTTAAAGGCAAAGAGTATGTGAGAATCCACAAATATAAGTTTGTGCACAATAAAAAAATACTCTTATATAATTTCTCTTTGTCTAATAAAAATTAAATATTATAATTTTTATATAAGGAAAGAAAAAATTTATAAAGTTTGAGTTATAGATATGCATTTCATACTATAATGATGATTAATATAGGTATCATCAAAGATTTCAATATATAGGATACAGATAAGTAGCTATGTATGTAGATATATATCTACATCTTATATATACAAATAAAGATAAGCATATATGTATCTACATCTTATACATCTCCTTATCTGTATATGTGTGTGTGTATATATATATATATATATGAAATAAATCATATATTTTTTGTATTAATAATATTTATTCCCATATATTATTTATATTAATAATTATGAATTGTATATATTATTTTTTTATTATTATCAGGTTGTTATACTATGAAGGCGATAGAAGATTTACATATATCAATCATTTTAAAATATTAAACAACTAAGATTTGTAATCATGTTGTTACTATCGGATAGTTTGTTATAAACCAATATAGGATGCATAATTAGTTAATAATAAAATAATCAACTAAACTTAATCATTTTATTAGTATAATTAATATGTGAAATAATTCATATGTTTTTGTGTTAATAATATTTATAATCCTATATTATTTCTATTAATAATTTTTAGTCGTATATAGTTATTTTTTTATTGTTATGAGGTTGGTATTCTATAAAGGAGATATAAGATTTAAATACATCAATTATTTTAGAATATCAAACAACTAAGATTTGTGATCATTTTGTTATTATTGAATAATTTGTTATAAAACAATAATATTTTAATTATGTAATCATGTATATTCACAAGTTAGTTATTAAAATGATGTAATTTATTTATAATTTTAAATTCTATATTTGTAACTATAAATAGATGAGCTTTCAATTTTCATTTGTAAATATGCCTTCTTTGAAGACAAAGAATACGTGCGACTGACAAATATAAGTTTGTGCATGAGAAAAATATACTTATATATAATAGTTTTGTATGATTTATAATATTAAATGTTATGAAGAAAAATACTTATATTCAAATTCTCTTTACCTCATAAAAATATTAAATGTTATAAGGGACTTTTAGTTTCCATTTGCATACCTGATGCCCTCTTTGAAACCAAATATTATCTTATAATTTGAAGTTTGAGTCAAAGGCATGCATTTCATACTCTAATGATAAGTATTATCAAAGTTTTAAATATATTATTATGATAATATGTATCTACATCTTATATATATATATATATATTTATTTATTTATTTATATCTATATGTGTATATATATAGAGACTTTAAACAAATTATTCAAATACTAAATGATTTTTAAAACCAAGAATATATGAACTAAATGATAGTGTTAATAATATTTATAATCTTATGTTATTTCTACTAATAATTTTTAGTTGTATATAATTATTGTTTGTTAAGTTGTTATTCTATTAAGGATATAGAAGAATAACAAAGTTTTTACCAAACTTATTCGTTCTATTATTATTATTATTATTATTATTATTATTATTATTATTATTATTATTATTATTATTATTATTATTATTATTAGATTCTTAATAGATTAAGATATTCAAATGGACTAATAACAAATTATTCAACAATTATAAATAAAAGTCTTTTCCGTAACAAATTATTCAACTACTCTAAGTGAATGAATTTTTTACGGTCATTATCTACCTCACATATAAAACCCATAATAATTGTTATTAACTCTAGCAAGAAGAAGACATGACCGAAAGGCACATAGTCATGATATATTAGTATTTTTTTCACTTAATTTATACATTTTTATCATTTTTTTATGGAAGGGTAGTTATTAATAGTTTTTTTACATCACTATGAAAATCATATTTTTTACATTGTTATCACAATTAATAATTCTTTTCATTTTTTTACAATTTTAGTCACAATTTTAAGCGTTTCAATCTTTTTATTGAGTGTTTGTTAGTAGAGATTTTTTTCTATTTATATTTTCTTTGATTAGTAACAATGATTAGTAAATAAATAAATAAGTATATGGTACAACTAATGTCTATTGCATTATATAAATTATCTTATATTTAAAGTTATTATAGAATCTTTTTTATGGTATAATATTGAAAGCATATAGTATTAGTAAATTGATAGAGCAATTTTGTATATAATTGTACATGCAAAATTTTTAATGTTAAGATGAGAAAAAAAGATCTAACCAGTTACTACATTGATTTCACTATATACCATGATATTTTTTATTGATAGTAACATATATTACTTTCAATATTTTTTAAAGTTTACTCTTATGAATTGTGGTCGAGAATATTGACTTCATCTCTAATACAAATCTATTTAAGATGTAATGAAAATCAAATTTTGTATGGTTCATATGTATTAAATAGATGAGCTTTCAATTTTCATTTGTAAATATGTCTTCTTTGAAGACAAAGAATACGTGCGACTGACAAATATAAGTTTGTGCATGAGAAAAATATACTTATATATAATAGTTTTGTATGATTTATAATATTAAATGTTATGAAGAAAAATACTTATATTCAAATTCTCTTTACCTCATAAAAAATATTAAATGTTATAAGAGACTTTTAGTTTCCATTTGCATATCTGATGCCCTCTTTGAAACCAAATATTATCTTATAATTTGAAGTTTGAGTCAAAGGCATGCATTTCATAGTCTAATGATAAGTATTATCAAAGTTTTAAATATATTATTATGATAATATGTATCTACATCTTATGTATATATATATATATATATATATATATATATATAGAGAGAGAGAGAGAGAGAGAGAGACTTTAAACAAATTATTCAAATACTAAATGATTTTTAAAACCAAGAATATATGAACTAAATGATAGTGTTAATAATATTTATAATCTTATGTTATTTCTACTAATAATTTTTAGTTGTATATAGTTATTATTTGTTAAGTTGTTATTCTATTAAGGATATAGAAGAATAACAAAGTTTTTACCAAACTTATTCGTTCTACTATTATTATTATTATTATTATTATTATTATTAGATTCTTAATAGATTAAGATATTCAAATGGACTAATAACAAATTATTCAACAATTATAAATAAAAGTCTTTTCCGTAACAAATTATTCAACTACTCTAAGTGAATGAATTTTTTACGGTCATTATCTACCTCACATATAAAACCCATAATAATTGTTATTAACTCTAGCAAGAAGAAGACATGACCGAAAGGCACATAGTCATGATATATTAATATTTTTTTCACTTAATTTATACATTTTTATCCTTTTTTTATGGAAGGGTAGTTATTAATAGTTTTTTTTACATCACTATGAAAATCATATTTTTTACATTGTTATCACAATTAATAATTCTTTTCATTTTTTTACAATTTTAGTCACAATTTTAAGCATTTCAATCTTTTTATCGAGTGTTTGTTAGTAGAGATTTTTTTTCTATTTATATTTTCTTTGATTAGTAACAATGATTAATAAATAAATAAATAAGTATATGGTACAACTAATGTCTATTGCATTATATAAAGTATCTTATATTTAAAGTTATTATAAAATCTTTTTTTATGGTATAATATTGAAAGCATATAGTATTAGTAAATTGATAGAGCAATTTTATATATAATTGTACAAGCAAAATTTTTAATGTTAAGATGAGAAAAAGAGATCTAGCCAGTTACTACATTGATTTCACTATATACCATGATATTTTTTTTATTGATAGTAACATATATTATTTTCAATATTTTTTAAAGTTTACTCTGATGAATTGTGGTCGAGAATATTGACTTCATCTCTAATACAAATCTATCTAAGATGTAATGAAAATCAAATTTTGTATGGTTCAGATGTATTAAATCGTGGTAATCCTAATAATACATACTCCATCAATATCAACAAAAATATAGTACATTAAAATACATAATTATATTATAAAAATGTACTCTTTTTTCCATTATGCAGGGATGTCACATTCATACTACAATTGGAAAATCAATAAATCATTTATTCGTACTGGGAGCGTACATGATGAAAAATTTTGTGGTGAGTCAAATATTTTATATTTGAAGTATACGAGGCATAAAGTGTAATCATCTTTCACCCAAATAACCAGTATTAGAAGATACTAGTTATTTAATGAAACAAATGTTGATAAGAAGAAATTATTTGGTGATAAATATTTTATACGTTTCTTTTTTCTCCATTTATTATGTTTTATTTATTTATAGTTGCATGTTTTTTATACAACTAATAATTTTTAAAATTTTTATATGATTAATTTCTTATGCCCCCGTGCATCGCACGGGATCTTACACTAGTTATATTAAAGAGAGGATACTTTGAAAGAGAAAATGACACTTGGCATCAATGTGAGTTGACAAGTGTCCATAGAAATAGTAATTATAACTTTAAAGTATTAATTATAGTTATAAAATATGATATTATAGAATAACAATATAATTTAATTATTTGTAGTTATATAATGGTATATCTTTATCTTATCTACACGGTTGTATAGTAATTATAATTTATAATAACTTAACAATTACTAAAATGTTATATAGTAATTATAATTTATACAACTTAATGATTATTCAAAATAATTTTAGAAAATAATAAATAAACTTAAATTTAAAAATTAATGAATAAGTCGATCAATGACTTGCGAAATTTCTTAATGATTTGAAAAATAAGATAATTAATTAATTGTAGTATCTAAATCAAACTAAACATATAAAATATATTACATTCAGTTAATCATATTTGATTTATTTTATATAAGAGACCATCTATCTATACTATATTAAAAGCAAAACAATATTGACATGCGTCCTTTAGAATTTACTAGTGTAATGCCCGCACGATGCGCGGATAATTTGATTTATAAAACATGTAAATATTGATTTGATATATTTTAATATTACTTAAGGTATATGATAATTATAAAATATATAAATAATATATTACTCCATCTAATTCTTTTGTGTCTCATTTATTTTTCTCTCTTCTTAGAAAATGTTTGATATATCAATTTGTTTGTTTATTTCATATCTATATGAATTTCATGATACATATACATATACATATATATATTATTTGTTTCAATTACTATTCTAATTATCTCGAAACATATGAAAATTTAAATACACGATCAATACTTCATAATAGATTCAAGCAAATGTTAAATTATCCTTATTTATTTATCAATCCCTATATATTATTTTGTGTTTAATATAACATAAATAGTTCTACATTGTACACAAATTGTATATTTTAAACTTATTCATGTTAATTTAATTTTCAAGTCATACATGCAATTATATTTTTTGGTACAAAAAAATATGCAACTTGGCATGTATAAAAAATAATTGTCCAATAAAACATTTGAATATTGATGTAGGGAAAGACTCCAACCATTACCATGCTACATGATGAGACCACAATCACCATGGCAATATGCGAAAAGACATTCATAATTCTTAATTTCTTCGTCATTAAGATAAAAATGTTTCACTTTTATTTAAAGTTATAAATAAGATTCTATCATATATACACTTATTTTTAATAAATAATCTATCCATGAAAATACTATCATTAATGTAAAATATTAGCAATTAACTTTTGAAATAAAAAATGTGTTATTTTTTATATTATATAATTTAATTATTAAAAAATCAATCATATCGCATGTACCCACACCATTAAAGAACTTGCCGATTAATCATTTCATGAATAAAACATATTAGAATATATGCATTACTCTTATTATATAAGAGTTTGCATGAAACATGTTATGTGGATGAATAGTTTTAAATAGAAACTTGATGTCATTTTTTATTCACAATTAGAAAGACTTATAAAAAAATGGCATAAATCCAAAACTAAAGAAAAACTAACATAGTACAATTTTTTTTACACTTGTACACTAATAATAATTTATGAAGAAATAAAATGATATAAAATGTTAGAAATAAATATGATATTTATTGAAGACAAAAAATATTATTTATAATAAACAAAAAAGAGATAGTATGATAATATTCTAAAACAAAATAAAAAATTCATTTTCTCTCATAATTTAGATTGAATTATTTATAGAACATAAAATATAATTATAAATAGATGCATGAAAAATACGGTCATAAAAGAGAAGAAAATCTGGAGGTAGTTTAAATAAGAAGAAAGATGCATAAAAGAAAATAATTGAAAGAGAAGGAGAAAAAAAGATTTGTGCATTCAAAATAAGAATCTATACAAATAAATGGGGGTAAGCATTCAACAACCCCACCCACCCACACACATTTCATTAAAAAATATTATAAATTCAAATTTAGTTAAATATTATTTGAAGTGTTTAACATTTAGTGATGACAATTGTAGTAAATTCAAATAATTTAAATTATTATTATATATTATATACTCATTAATTTATTAATATTATACTTTTACAGTTTCATTTTTACATGTATACTTAATTAATCAATTGCCAATAAACATATAATTTATCTTTCCAATTTTAAAATGCTTGTCGTGGCTTAGAAAAAGAAGAACGAAATGGAAATACAACCACTGCAATCAGGAAAATATGCATCCATTATATCACATATAATTTATTTACTATATAACATGGATATTTTGACACATGTGATCGATCTTGAATTAGTTGGGTAACTTATACATAATTATATGTGAAATATATCTATATGTATCAAGTTCAATAATTTAAGTTGAGGTTACATATGAACACATACAATCCATGCAAAATAAACACAAGAAAGCCCATGTAGATAGAGTAAACTAACATAATGACCAAATAAAAATGTAACCTCAACTTATTATACTTGCAAGTGTCTGCAGCATATTTATAATCAAAGATCAAAGAGATGGTTGCGATAACTGCTTGAGGTAGTTATCAAAGTTTTAATTTATTTAAAATGAAAAAGAAATAATCAACAAAGTAATTTTAAAAATATTTGCATTAGTTATATGTTTAACATATTAGAGACTTCTTTCTGAACCAATGGATAAAATTAACCTATTAATCAATATTTTCTTTTCTAATTGCATTTTAATTCTTTGAAGGTATCCATCATATAATTTTTTTCCCTATATATTTTCAATAATTCTGTGTTATCTATGTTTAAAGGTATTCTTTGAAAAAATAATATCATCCCATGCGGCAATTGATCGCTTTCAATAAAGTCCATTAATATTTCATTTTCACATTTGTTTGTCCAAGCCATTTTTTGGACTTTTTAAAGAACAATGACATACTGAGCTATAATATATCAATATTCATTTTTATTAGTTAAATAATGTTAATTTATTTTAATTTAAATTATTTAAAAGGATGATAAATAATTATATTATCAATTAAACTATTACATTTATGGTTAATAATTTATATAGTTATTAATTAATTATAGTATATTTGTGGATGTGTGTGTGAGAGAGATTGAGCGCGTGAGCGGGTGATAAGGGAAAATAAACCCACGTCAAGAAAATTGGGGAGTCAAGTTAGTTTGTCAGTTTTAAAAATGACACCATTTGGATAATTATATTTATAAATATTAAATAAAATAATATATTTTGTTTGTTAATTTAGAATAAACATTCACCTTTGTTTAATAGTTCGCATAATAGTAAAAGTGTAATAAAAAATTTATCTATATAAATACTATCATATTTAATGATTATGGATAATTATTATCCGCTACTCTAATGACATTATAGTTATTATATAATTTATTGATATAAATTCTGTAATATATATAATATTTGTATAATATAGTTATTGTTAGTAGATGTTAGCTATTTTACTGATGGTCAGTTATCTATACGGTTACCATATTTCATATTTAATTATTATACATACTAATTAATATTATAATATATATTTTGAAATATATTCATAAAAATTTTAAGGACACATGATAATATATTATCATGCCAAATGTCATCTTCTCATGAAGAATACTCTCCTTTTAATATAGTATAGATAGTATAATTTGAATATCATGCCAACATTCAAATTTGTAAAATATAAGAGTTTGAATAATAATTAAATTCAAATTTGCTACTTCCATACCAATTATTTATCCTATTAATTAAAAAAAGTAACTTCAATAATATATTAATATGCTTCAAGAAAATAATGACTAACCCTTATAACACATTCTTGTAATATAGTATAGATAGATAATAAATTAAATATTATATAATCAATTATAATTTTTTGAGTTCACGGTTAGATAATTAGCAATCGCTTCACTTTTTATGCTTTAAGACATTTATAACTAATTAAAATATTATATAATGAATTACCATTTTTTAGTTAACGGTTATTAGTGATTTAAATTGTTAGTTAATAATTGGTAACTGTTCCTTATCACAGAAGAAACAAATCCATGGTCCTTCATATCCTCTCTTTTCTCATCTCTTTTTAGCTTATCTGTTGTAGGTGTTGGTTTATTTTTATTCATGTAAAAACAAATTGAATTTAGATTATATTATTTAGTTAGAGAATTATTATATTTGATTTATGGATTTTCATCATGATAAATATTTTGGAATGATTTTTTATAAATAGGCTTCTCAATTGGAATATTTTTTTATAAATATTTTGAAATCATGAATATATAAAAACATTTAAATAATTCTCTTTTAAATGAGGGCAATTTTTACAACCGCAAAGAATCAATTTTATTAACAACATTTGAGGGCAGTTTTTACAACCGCTATTAGAGACATATAAAGATATGGTGACACGTTGAGATGTCGTATGTTTTGCTAGAGTTTCATGTAGTGGTGCAATCCTATTAGAAATGTGAGATAATTTGGTTTAGTTAGTCCTAATATATATTTATTTTCATTGAGCCCTGGAAAAATTTGTTTTATTGTATTTTTTCTTTTCGCAAATTGAAGTTTTTCTTTCACATTTAGATTTATGTAGTTCTTTAGAAGTTTTTTTATTATGTGCGTGCTCTCTATCTCCCCCTTACTTTTGTTTAGATTGTTACTTCTCAAATTCTTATGCATTATATCATGCCCCTTCGTATTAGTGACAACTAAAGATGGAATTTCGGGCGGATCGCATGACCCGATCCGCCGCCGGCCCGCCTAAAATCCGTGCTGGCTCGGCCCGGCATGAACACGGCCCGCGCACGAAAAAATGGGCCGTGTCGTGCCATACCGTGCCGGGTCGGCCATCCGCACTATTGGCACGACACGCCCGGACACGGTGAATATGCACCCAGCACGATACGCCCCATTTTGACACGACACGGTCCGCGTACTTCGATGACGGGACACGTCGATGCAGTATTTATACTCGAACACGGACCGTGTGTGCCCTAACACGGTCCGTGTTAAGAAGAGGACAACGGCCCACGGTCATTTGAAACTTCAACACGGCCGCGCTGATCAAACACAACCCATTTTTCCATTTTTAAACGAGATTCGTGATTTGATAACACGAACACGGGCTACGCGGTCAAAAGGTTCAACACGGACCGTGTTAAGATCAACACGGGCCATGTTGGAATATTTTTATTCCATTCCTCCGCCTATAAAAGGCACCACCGATTTCATTCATTCTCCACTCGAAAATCCCTCTACTTTCAAGTCTTCCAATCTTCCATAGTGCTTTTTGTGACTCTCTCTGCCTCTCTCACACTGAGTGACTCAGTTTTTCTGCATTTTTTTCTCTCCATTCATGCTCTGCTCTCAAACTCTCTCACTTTTATTTTATATTTATATTGTAATATTTATTTAGTAGTATTTTTATATTATTATTCACTCTTAATTTCTTATATATAATTGCATAATGGACCCGCGAGATCCCTTTCGTCTATATAGTGATTTTGCTGCTTATTCACCTTATAGACCACTACCTACATATCCATATGGTACACCATATAATACTAATAATAGTGGTGATTCTAATTCTTTATCAGCACAATTAAGTGGCGATTCGTCGGGTTATATGAAAACTGTGGCGCCATCAACTAACTGCCCAATTACTCCAACTACATATGTTAATCTTCCTGTCATTCCTAATCTTAATATTGCTTCAAGTTCTGCAGGTTCCGAAGGAGATTGTGCAACTGTGACAGCGACACCTCCAGGTCCGTCAAGCTCAGATGCTCCCGCGCAAGGTGAGATAATAGGTAAAAAAAGAAGAACATCAAAGTTAACTAGTGAAGTTTGGAATTATTTTGAAAAAATTATAGATGAAAATGATCCAAAAAAAGATAAAGCTATTTGTAAAATTTGCAAGACTAGTTATGCTGCCGCCTCTTTTTCGGGCACAGGTAGTTTAAAACCACATTTAGAATCGCATCCTATAATTACTAGGGAACAATTTTTAGCGGGTCAATTATCACAATAGACTCAACTAGTTGCACCCAGTCGTGGTACTGTCGGAAGCTCTTTATTTGCTTATAATCAAGAAAATATGCGTGAAGGTTTAGCAAGATATGTTATACATGCAGAAATGCCTTACACATTTGCTGAAGATGAAAAATTTTTATATTATCAACAAAATTATGTACAAGGTGCCTTTCGAAATGTTAGTAGAAAAACTGTTAAAGAAGATTCGATTAAATTAGTAGAAAAATGAACTAATTAATTGTTTTTTAGATTCTAAATTTATGTATAGTTTGACTAGTAACATATGAACTTTTTAAATTGTGATGGTTTCTTATGTGTTACAGTTCATTGGATTGATACAAATTGGGTAGTGCAAAAAAGAATTATTGCGTTTAAAGAAATTGAGCATCCTCGTAATGGTTTGCAAATTGCCAATGTGATAGAAAAAGTAATTAACAAATATGATCTTAAAGAGAATTTTATGTCTTACTCTTGACAATGCAAGTGCTAATAATTTCGCTGCACAATTTTTAATTCAAAGATTAAATTCTCCTTTAAATGAAATTCTTTTTCATCAAAGATGTGCATGTCATATTATTAATTTGTGTGTTAAAAAAGGATTAAATGTAGTTGTTAGAGTACTTGAAACTCTTAGAGCAATTATTATAAATCTACGTCAATCTGGACCTAGGAGACAAATATTTAAAGAAATTTGTCATCGTTATAATATTCCTTATAGAAAATTAAACATTGATGTGTCTACGAGATGGAATAGTACTTACGAAATGCTTAAATTATGTATTCCATTTAGACATGCACTCGATAATTATATTTTAACTGTGATACAATGTCTAGCATCTCGAATTACTGATTCAGAATGGGATGTTGCTAATGCAGTTATGAAATTGTTACGAGTTTTTTATAATGCTACTTTAGAGTTATCTGTCATTTATTCTCCTACTTCACATTTAATAATTAATCAACTTCATGAAATGACAAGTTCATTTAACGAAAAATGTGAATTATCAAATGATTTTTCTGAAATAATTTATTTGATGGAATCAAAATTTTTAGAATATTGGAATAATTTGACTCTCATAGGAATTTTAGCAATGATGATGAATCCTAAATTTAAAGGATCCGATCTTAAATGGTACACCAGAGAAATTAAGAATTATTTTCCCGAACAATATATAAGAAGTCATCCAGAATTACAAACAGACGGTTTTATTAATCCAGATCATGATTATGAAAATATAATAAATAACTTATATAATATTTATGAAATAAAATTTGGTGTACATAGAGAGCAAGCATCTTCATCACGTCCACCAGTAGCACCCAGACCTTCCAATAATAGATCATTTTTTAAATTCATGTCCTCTATTAGGGGGGGGGGGGGGGCACATCAAGAGGCTCGGATGAAGGTTCATCCAATTCAGCTGCCCCTTTGTGTAATGAACTGCAAGATTACTTATCACGTCCAAATGAATGTGATAGTGAAATCGATGTCTTGACCTGGTGGAGATTAAATGGTCGTACGTATCCAATTCTTTCCACCTTAGCTCGAGATCTTTTAGCTGTTTCGATGTCTACGGTGGCATCAGAATATTGTTTTTCTGCAGGTTCCAAAATTTTGGATGAGAGAAGAAATAGAATGAGCTCTAAGTCGATGGAGGTTTGTATATTATTAAAAGATTGATTTGATGCAGATACTTGAACACAATGTCAGGAATCCATATTACCATACATAGAAGATGATGATGAAACAGATGTCTCCTCCGCTTATAATTCTTCATAAAATAATTATTTGTACAAGATGTAATTTTTAATTTTTTATAATTTTGCATTTATTGATTATTTTATAATAATCAATAATAATAAAATATTAAAACTCCTGTGGACGTAGGCTAAAATAGCCGAAACACGTTAATCTCGGTGTCCATTACTATTTTTACTATATAATAAATTAATACTTAATTATCTATAGTATAGTAGTATACTACCTAAGTACCTAATTATCTATACTACTTATGCATTATACAATAAATTATATATAATGTAGTACAATAGTACTAATGTAAAGTTATTACTCAAATCTCAATTAATCATTTTACAAATTTATTTACTTAATAATTATAAATTAAGGACTTAATGTATTTGAAATTTTAACTATATAGTTATTATCAATTGTATATTATAGAATAAATAATAATACTCATTATACTCTATTCTATAATAATTTAATAATTAAATTTATTTTATTATTTCAAAAGTTGAAATTAAAAAACAATGGGCCGCCCGACCCGACACGACTCGGGCCGGCCGGGCCTAGACCGTGTCGGGGTCGAAAACGGTCCGTTTTGCATGACACAGCCCGCGACGCGGTCAAACACGGGTTGATCGGCACGGGCACGACACGGCCTGTTCTTCCATCTCTAATGACAACGCTCTTTCTCCCCCTTTATTTGTTAAGGGTTGTTTTTTTATTCATGTTAACATATTTTAATTCAATTTGTTGTTATTTAATTGGAGAGTCATTTTAATTCATATTATGAATTTTTGCAAAATATGCGAACAAATGTCATCTCTCCTTCAGTCCTTCCCTCTCCTATTTTTTTATGTAGAGGGTTAGTTTTGTTTTAATGGATATGATGTTAACCAATTTGAGTTTAAATTATTGTTATTTAGTTGGAGAATTGTTTTAAATTCAAATTATGAATTTTCATCATAAAAAGTTGTTATATAAATTCAGTAGTAATTATATTGCTAAAATATTGTAGCATTAGAATCCCAATAAAATTTACAAAAAATTCTGTAATTTTGTTTTCTTATTATGCAGATGCTTTTATTAGTTATTCTTCTCTCTTATCATGGTTGCTTCCTATATTTTTGTACCCCACATTTTTTTCATAAGTTAATTATAATGCCAATATTAGTATGCTTTGTACATTCATGCCCATTTACTTAGAAAATAATGTATAAGTTTAATTCATGATCAATACATGCACAAAGGAAAAATAAATAAATAGCACACATAGTGATCAACATTATATTCTAATTATATGATTAATCTATCACATTAAAATTTATTTTAACTCCACTATATTAATCTACTTGATATACTTTGTAAGAGTCATGGTTAAAAAAATAGATTTCCTAACCGTATAATGATGAAAAAATTATTATATGACATTATGTAGTCTTAATTCAATTATCTTACATGTCCGTTGGGAAATGATATTATAATTTGTGACTGCATTTTATTCTTTTCTTCATAGTGATTCGTGACCTACGTGGTAAGTTTTTTTTAGAACACTGTCATTATTGTTAATTTTATTTATTACATTTAATTTGTTTATGTGAAGAAGCAAATGCCAAGAAGTAATTACAGAAAATTTAATTCCTCATCATAATATTTTATGAATTTTTTTTGCTTCTCTTAGGAATTATTATTTGAAATATTTATCATGAATTTGAATAATCAGAGTTAAATTCATTAATATGAAAAAAGTAAGTCCATAAATATTTTGAGTGTAATAATTTATGTTGAATGTAAAAATTTTTTTACAATTGGTAAGAGAAGTATGTTGATATTTATTAATGGAAAAAAATTATAACTGGAATATGCAGTGATTCTCATATAAGAGTGGTTAAAAAAATGTAGTAGCATTTTCTTATCATCGTTTTTGGATCGAGGTGTCATCCTATAAATAGGTGCAAAGAGGAAAGATAATCAAATGGTCCATACAAGATCATGTTTATTAAAATTTTAGAAAGCCATGGGTGCTACTGCTACCATAAGGCCATTTGGCATGTTTATTTTGGATTTTAGATCTTCTCGATTAACTATATGCATGTTTGTACAATTTATAACAATGAAGATATTTTGTTTGTTTATGTAAATTATTGTAAAAGCATCTACCAAATATGTACGATGACAAGTATGTGCAAAAGTACAATGTCAAGACTCAAGACAAAGCATGGGCAAAATTTTTACTATCATACTTTATATTATTTTCATATAAATATATTGTTTTAATACCTTCTCTTCCATATGTATCACTTTTAGACTAATAGAAACAATATAACTAATGAGCTACAATATATAACCATCTTAAATATGAACAATAATAATTTATTATTATGATATTTTATTATCATAATAATATACACTTGCAATATAAAATTGATATTTAGCATATATAATATATGTTATATAAAATTGGTTCTATATAATATAATTGTCATATAAAAAAGGAACCTAACTATAACATCATATTCCACCAAATATCTATTAATATATAAAATATAAAAATAAATATGTATTAACAATATTGTTACTTAGACAAGATAAGATATCATTCACAAATAAAATTAGATATAATTTTTATAGTAAAATAACTAGGAAATATTATTCAAATCTATACATGTGTATATAATGAAAATTTTAAAATTTTAATGAAATAATATTAAAATAAGAATATTAAATATTATTTTTCTAAGAACAAATATGAAATATACTAAGAAATAAATATCTTGAAAAATGAAAAAAAATATTTTTTTATGAGGAGAAAAGATAAAAAAAGGAAATTGGATAGACTAATAAATTAACTTTTCAATTTATAATTATCATATTCTTTATGTAATATTAAATATTGATCAAAACAAATATAATATATGATTATATGTATCATGAAATTTTTATAGATATGAAATATAATAACAATTCATTATCTCAAATTAAATCAGAATATTATTTTCTATGAAGAGAAAAAAATAAATGGGAGACAAAAAAAGATAGATTAACAATTTTTTTCAATTTATAATTATCATATTTATTATAATATTAAAATATATTAAATTAATATTTACTTATTTTAAAAACATAGAATTTATCTAATTTCGCATCATTCGCGCATCGCGGGGTCTCACACTACTTATTCTAATAAGACTACTCTTTGATAGAGCATAAACATTCTGTTGTATTTACATTTAATCATTTATCGGTTTATATTAGTTTTTTCTCAGGGGTGTAATAAAATCCGACCAACCCGAAAAGATTTTTTCGATTCAAAAAATAAAATTTAAAAAAAAAAAAGTAAGAATCCGAATATGATTTAAAGTGATTTTTAATAAATTAAAATTCACCCTTTAAATTTAGTGCACCACCTGAAAAATAGTTCATGGAACCTATCTTTTTTATTTATATAATTAATTCATAAGTTATCTATTTTTACTATATATATATATTTATAAATGTTCATACTTTTTTTTATCAAATTATCGAATCAATTTGGTATTTTCAAAATTTTAATAGTATATTTTATATTTAATATAAACTTAAATATATTTATATTAATTTTAATTTATTATATAGATTTTAAAATATAATTATCTAAAAGTAGGGTTTAAAAAAAATCAACCGGTTGGAGAGTGCTTTTAATTTTTTTAAATGATTTTAAAGTTATTTTAAATTTAAAAAAATTGATCCAAAAAATAGCGAATAATTGTTTAGATAAAAAAATCATGACTCGAATTATTTTCACCCCAATGTTTCTAAAATTAAAACTTATCTTATTTTAACAGTTTTTGTCGAATTAACTTGATTGAACCCATTGTTCAACTAGGACTCACTTAATATATCAATTCGATGCGTTTAATGGAGGAGATATATCGGGGTGGTGGATTAGTTGGAAAATAAAGTAATAAAGTAAAAATACAATAAATATTAAACTAAGTAAATGCGAGTTGTTAAAAAAACATTAAAAATAAATAAAAATATCAAAAGTGTTATATTTAGAACTAATATGAAAAAAGGAACATAGTAGCATAATAAAATTGGAATGATAGAAACGTTGTTAAAGATAAAATTCAAATTTCAAGATGAAAATAAGTTTATTTTTATATAAATTAGATAATATCAAATAATACATACTTCTCAGTTCAATGCTCACATATATATTCTTATGATAAATTAAAATTCTTATTAATTTAGTTTTTTTTTTGCATAAAATCAAATGCATTTTTTAGATTGCTCGTCTGAGCCCCTATTTTTTAAAAGTAAGTTACGTCATAATCGAATTTTATGTCATGTTTTAAATAAAATGTAATTGAATACTAATATATTATTCATGATTTTAAAGTAATCAAACATTCATGAAATATTATTTAAATTGATCATTTTCATAATCTTAATTTAACCATTTTTCTTTAAAAATGTGTAAACATTTGTCTTTTATTTATCTTAAATTTTTTATTTTATAATAAAAAATTTGTTATTTTGACATGTTTGATCTTATTTATTTCTCCATAAAATTTGAATTTTCTTTTCTTATTACTAATTTCCTTTTATAATTCACATCCCATAGTTTCTTCAATCTATATTTTCCTTGTTCTTTGATATTTCCATAAATCGTATTTTTCCATTTTTCAATAAAAAAACTGGTTAAACAAAATTTTCCACTGTGTTCATATTTATTTTTCCAGAAAAAAAAAACAATGTTGTATCAAAATTTGATATGTTAAGTTCGCGAGTATACCCAGCGCCCACCGGTCCGGTTTAATCGGACTAATTGTGACGTGAGAGCCGACAGCATGACGTGTACGGTGGACCTTTCCACGGTCGCTTCTCCTTTTGCCACGTGTGAAATAAAGTCTCCATCGACCACTTATTTTAGCTCCTTATTTATATCGACCGTCGGATCTTTATAGATCTGACGGTCGAACGCCGTCCTACGTGGCACTGTTCAACGTGAGAAGGAAAAAAAATAAAGAAAGAAATAAATAAACTAGAAAAAAGGAGCAAAAGCCTCAAAAGAATTCCTCGACCGCCACCACTTCTTTTTTTTCCCTCCCGCTGTTTTGTTCTTCCCGAAACCTCCAATTTCCCTCCTTTCAATCGACTTCGATTCCCAAAATCCAATTTTGATTCCGTCACCGATCGTGCTGCGGATTAAGGCGTATCCATCGATGCGGAAAACTCGCCCTATGCTCTTAGATTTCCGCTACAAGTTAGTTTGCTGAGAACGGCCGAGGCGGTTGATCCGTTTCAGCCGCCGCTTACTGTTGGAACGGAGAGGTTTCGTGGAGAAATGTGAAGCGAGATTGCGGAAGAAACCAACTTTGTTCCCGGAATCGGATGATTCGGGCCGGCACGAACCGACTGGTAACAGGCATTTCGACATCTTTGGTCTCAGATTTTGATCTCGCGTTGTATTGTGGGAGCCTGATTCGCGTGGTTCTTTGCTGCCGGCGGTGATCGCTATGATGTCCTCGTTGCCGTTCGTGATATCGTCCTTGCTGTTGCTTTCGATGCCGGCGATGTTCCTGCTGGCGCCTCTGATATTTTCGCCGAAGACGCTTCCGGGCATCCCGTACCCGGACGAGGCAGACGACCTCGCGCTCTTTCGTCGCGCGACAGCGGAGGCCACCGCCTCCGGCGGAGTCGGGTCGTCAGCGTCGGGGTTCCGTCGCCGCGTCGCGGCGACGCCGAAGATCGCCTTTCTGTTCCTCACGAACTCGGACCTTACGTTCGCCCCTCTCTGGGAGCGATTCTTCCGAGGCCACGAGAAGCTCTTCAACGTCTACGTCCACGCGGACCCTTCGGCGCGCCTTGAGCTCCTGCCGACACCGTCGTTCCGCACCCGGTTCGTCCCAGCGAAGGCTACTCAGCGGGCGTCACCAACGCTCATATCGGCTGCCCGGCGGCTTCTCGCGTATGCACTCCTCGATGACCCGGCTAATGCCTTCTTCGCGCTCCTGTCGCAGCACTGCGTTCCCCTGCACTCTTTCCGGTTCGCGTACCGCGCCCTCCTCGATGACCCCGGGGTCCCCGCCCGTGACGGCGGTGTCCGCCGGCGCCACAGGAGCTTTATCGAGATCCTCGACGGAGAGCCCACGCTGCCGGACCGTTACGTCGCTCGCGGGGACGACGTCATGCTCCCGGAGGTGCCGTTCGACCGTTTCCGAGTCGGCTCACAGTTCTTCATCCTCGCCAGGCGACACGCCGTCATGGTGGTGCGCGACCGCCGGCTGTGGAGGAAGTTCAAGATGCCTTGCCTCAAGTCGCGGCAAGACTCCTGCTACCCCGAGGAGCATTACTTCCCCACACTGCTCGAGATGCAGGACCACGATGGGTGCACTGGTTACACTCTGACCAGAGTGAACTGGACGGAGAGCGTCGGCGGGCATCCACACACGTACAGACTACCGGAGATATCTGGCAGCTTGATCAAGGAGCTGAGGAAGTCCAATTCAACATACTCGTACCTATTTGCACGCAAGTTCTCGCCGGACTGCCTAGCTCCTCTGCTCGCAATCACAGACTCCGTTATCTTGCGGGATTAGCTTATATTCCTTTCCTGGTTATCAAGCGGTTCGGTCTGCAGATGGTTGATAGAATAAGAGAGGTATAATACGTAACCTCTTTGTGAATATTTTTTTTGTGTGTGCTTCTGCGAAATAATATGGAAAAAATATGGTTTTTAGTAGTTGATTTGGTGACTGGGCACTGGCAAGGACAGCATTATATATGTATGTGTGTATGCTTTGTAGTTGACATTAATAATGAGTTGTGTAGCTGATAGTTTGTTAGTTTATTCAAGTATAGGCTTTTTACTGCGATTTTAATTGTTCGATTAAAACCTTCCAAGTTAGTTCTCTGGGCGTAGGATTTCTGTTTTAATGATCACACAGTAAATGAAGGAATGAGACGAGTTCAGAGTGAAACATAGTAGTTCTCTTGTTAGGAGTTATGCTAAACCAGTTGTAATCGATCTTCACGTGCATGTTATATTGTCCTAATGTCTGATGACTGCTTTTGTCTGCTGATTTAATTCAGTCACAGTTGTGTTTTTTGTCAGATTTGGGAAAAAAAAGTTGCAGAGGATGATGATTTTCCTCTTTGTTATTGTTCTCTGCAGGGACTGATGAGAGTAACTGGCTCAAGCTGATCCATTGTCTCCTCTTCACTTGTGAATGCTTTCTATTTCCACTGATGAGAGTATCTTTTTTCTTCCTCCGACTTCTTCAAGGATTTGACAGAGATAAATATTAGAGTTAGTTTATTAGCATATGCATCCTGTAAGAAGGAAGGAATGCCTTAGGCCTGTATATTGGACTATAAATGAGTACTAATTGTAAAGTTATTGCTTTGCGGCACTCTTTATGGCTCTCACTTTCTCCTTTAACTCCATGTTCTTTTAACTAGGCCATTTCCCTTCCATTAGCATCTCCTTCCAATTTCCATTGATGAAAAGTTGATGACTGAGTTCCCTTTCACTTCAAGAGAAAGATGCCAAGGAACCTCACAATTTCCTTGTCATCTAGACCCAGGGTTTGGATTCTTTGATTCCATTGGCATGCATGATTTTTTTTCCGTTATTTTATTGTTACTAAAGCAATGGATGAGGATGAAAGAGACGATTCCATCCTCTCCCTTGCCCTTTTTTTTCTGCTTTAGGAAAGAAACCCTTATAATAGTATCTATCCTCTTTCAGACCACCAGGGTCATTTATGTGGACATTAGGATATGAGTTAACCTTAAGGGGTCGTTTGATAGGGAACCGTGACTTTGTTTCGCCCGGTTCCGTCAAACATCGTCCCAAAATTCGATTTCGGGACGGGAACAAAGCTGATTTCACCATTCGAAAAAGGTGGAACCGGAGGTTATCCTTTTTTTTTTGTTTTGACTTTGCTTTTTTTTTCGAAGTTTATTTTATTTTTATTTTCTTTTCTCTTCACACATTCTATGTTCACTAAAATAAATTATTTAATAGATATAAATAATTTTAATAAGTGTTTAATATAATATTATTTATTATCTATTTTTCATTAAAAAAATTTAATATTTCATTAAAGATAATTAATTTAAAAAACAAATTTTTATATTTAAATAATATAATTTTTAACAAACTATAACTGATGATTAAAGAACTCGTATTATGACAGTTGTTCAGTGGAATCTTTTGGCTGTTTTTACTTTTTACCTTTTCTCTCTTGTTTCTTTCCCCGTTGTCTGGATTTCCATTTTTTTTTTCTTTTTCTGAGTAAGACAATACTGAAAGGAGGTGACTGGGTAGGCCTGTTTCCCCTGCATTTCATGGTGGGCAGTTGGACTTGGCTTTCATGTGGGGTTCACTTCCCCTTTCTTCTTTTCCTTCAAATTCCTTCGTTTGTAGTTTCTTCAAATTCCTTCGTTTGTAGTTTGAAGTTAATTTAGAGGTGGTTTATGAAAATAATTTCTTTTTTTTGTAATTCTAATTCTCATTTTGGTCTCCTCGAGTTTGATTAGTTTGGGGCTCTATTTTTCATTTTGATATCAAAACTTAAATTTCAAAAGTCTACAAGAAGGGTGACAAATGAACAAAATGACTAGACTCCTTGTAGGGGATTCTACAAAATCTGCTTGGTAGTTGTGTATTCAACCGAGAAGGATTTAGCTAATTCCGTTAGCCCAAGAAGGACAAAGCCCAAGAAGGACAAACCACGTAGGCCCAATATACCGGACAAAGCCCAAGCCAGTGTTTTTGTTTTCTTGGACGTCATCTGACATTTCTTACAAATAGCCAAGTCAAACTAGTCCTGAGTTCAGCTTTCTAAAATTGTGTTTGGTACGAGAATATTAATATAATATTAGTTTTTAAAAATTAATTGATTTGATAGAAAAATTTGAGTTAGTGTTTGGATGAAAAAGTATAATGATGATGATTTAAAAAGTTGATGTGATAGGATAAATTTTAGTGGGTGTTTGAATAAAAAATGAGAACTAAGAATATAATTTATTATTTAATGAGGTATAAAATTATAATAAATAAGAATATGTTATTAATATTATAATTTACGTAAATCGTTATATTATTAATATTATTTTTATTTATTTTGATTAAATCTTTTAAATATTATTAATATTATAATTTATGTATATTTTAATATCTAAAATTAATATAATTTTTTGAAAAAAAAATAATTGAATAGTTTAATTAATAAAATATTTATTAATTATTAAAGCTAATTATTTTATAATTTTTAATTAATAACATTTAATAAATTATGTTATAATATCCCTAAATTATGTTATAATAATGTATTAATTTATTCTAAATTATATACGCATACATTATAAAATAATTAAAAAATAAATGAAATTAAAAAAAAGTCAAAGAATGCGACGTATAAGTTAAAAAAAAGAAATGTTCTTGCCGACGGCAAGAACATTTGACGAGAACTTTTCGTAAAAAGTTCTCGTCAAAGTCACGTGACGCGTCACGTTTGGCAGAACAATCGGAACATTTGATTTGTTCCGTGCTGCCAAACGCAAGCGTATCAAATAGAGACATTTGACGAGAACTTTTCGTAAAAAGTTCTCGTCAAAGTCACGTGATGCGTCACGTTTGGCAGAACAATCAGAACATTTGATTTGTTCCGTGCTGCCAAACGCAAGCGTATCAAATAGAGGTACAGATTCTAGAATCTTTTTTAAATGAATAATAAAACATTACGAGGCATATCAATCGTAACTAGGGTGAACACAACTATATGCCAAAAATTTTTTTATTGTATTTTATTTTAAAAAATATTTTTTTAATGATAACAAATAAGTTAGGTCCAATTTAGTTTTGTGGTTTATTGTAAGGACTATTACCTAACTTATTTATTAAGCTTTTTAAACATGCTTGACCTATTTAAATATTGGACTAGCTTGTGTCCACTCCTATTTGTAGCCAATTAGATGCTAGCAATATCAAGCTCTAATTCCTTATAAGTTTTGTGTTACCATCTAATAATTTCGAAGAGACAATGGATAGTAAGACATATCGAATGGCATACATAACAACTTTTATAATTATACAAAATATACATAACATTCACTTCACTTTTACATTCCTATAACAAATCTCAAACGAAAGAATGCAAAATGCAACATTCTCGTATGAATGCACAAATCATCAACTGACCAATCGATAGGTGAATTTTAGAAGTGGCTCCCATCGTGATCAGTGATGTAGCACTTAACTTCATTCTACTTCATTCCTTTCGGAGAACATATCATATAGCGATAGGTGGATTTTAGAAGTGGTCCATACGGATTTTAGAGGTGGCTTCCATCGTAATTTCTCACGATGTAGCATTTAGCTCCGCATGACGCTTAGCTCCAATCTATTTCATTCCATTTTTTGAGAACAAAATGATACATTGAATTCTAGAGGTGGCTCTCATCGTGATCAGCGATGTAGCACTTAGCTACAATCATTATACATGCATATGCAAGCAGATGCATGATTCATCATATAAGAATTTCTAATCAATCATCAAAAGATCATTCATATCTTATAACTCAAACATCAGAAGATGAATCATATCGAACACTCATTCAAATGAAATAGGTTTGTATTTCATAAAGTGCATCCATAACATACTTTTTAAGTGCTCCATCAATTGATCAATCATTTCAATACACTTTTCATATAAACTTGTAGAAATACACATTCAATACATATAACAATCAACATCATAGCGAATTCAAAAGTGGTAAATACATAAAGGAGGAAAAACTAACTTACTTGACATAAGCAATCTCATAAGATGTTTCCCCATTTCTCTTCTCATCATTCATCTAACCCTATAACAATATTATAGGTCCATATTACTCATAACCATGCGAGTATAGAGATTATATATCATTTACACATTCCATATAGCTCAATTAATTGAATTCATCATAACCAGTTATCTTATATTATGGCTGATTGCACACCTAGTTAAGAAAATTCATCACTCTTAAGATAAATAATAAACTCACATGATGACAATTTACTTAACTCCCGATTACAAAACCTTAATCTATAGATGTTTCAGATTTTATTTCATTAGACACAATTCTTACGAAAATCATAATTCAACTCAAATTTTATGTTGGTTATGTGTTATTACAAACTGAGTGAGGTTCGGTTAAATATTTATAACTTTCACTAGACATATCCTTTTTGACAATTACAATTGTAAACGAAACATAAAATCTACATATTTTAAACCCTAAATTAGAAAATAAATATATAACATATTTGATTTAATACCTAATTTACAAAATCATGTAACAATTTCATATAATAGAGATGAGCACATAACTTTCTTCAGATATATGTAATTGACCCGATTCCAAAAATCACTAAAAGTAGACATAGAATGGAGTGAACACACTTAATTTTTATAATTTATATCATTTTATATAATCATTAGAAAATCTCGTGGTGGTGCATATTTCAATTCTGCTCTAGAATTTGGATGATAGAGAGGTAACAAATGTAAATTTGATATCTTCTTGTATATAATTTATTTTTAAGTAATTCCAATTTTATTAGAACTGATAGAAGTTGATCCAATATTAAGCATAAAGATTTATGGTCCCTTTCGACTATGGAGCATCATTCACAAGCATTTTGTCGTGCTACCAACATAGCCTGACATGCCAAGATGACTTTCACAAATGGGGCAAAGCGTTGATTATTTGCGAACACTCGAGGACCACTACAAGAAAATGGTGATTTTTCGACGGGTGGTTTCTGACGGAAGGAAATCCGTCGCAATTTGTGACAGATTTTGCGACGACTAGGAACTCGTCGGATTTTCCGACGATTACACTCGTCAGAAATAAAAATAATAAATTATGTAATTTGTTATATCATTATTTTATTTTTCGATGATTATGAACGGTGAAAGTTTCGAGGGATATCCATCCGTCACCATTTCCAACGGTCGAGTCCATCAGTAAACAAAAAATAATATAATAAAGGAGTATTTTATTAATATATTTGGCGACAGTTGAAACCGTCATAATTTTCGACGGCTCATACTGTCGGTAGGTAAAATATAATATAATATAAGAAGTATTTTATTAATATAATTAGCGATATTTCAAACCGTCAAAATTTCCGACAGTTCTTACCGACAGTAAGTGAAAGATAATATAATATAAGGAGTCTTTTATTAATATAATATGTTACCGACAGTTCGAATCATCGATAAACTAAAAAAATAAATATTATATATATGTAAGTAGTATTTTATTATTATAATTAAATACTTTCCGACTGTCGAAACTATCGGTAACGTTAAAAATAATTAAATATTATATTCATATATATTTTTACTAATTTTTCGACGGTCATGGCTGTTGGTAATTAAAAAATACTCTTTCACCGCTTCTTTTTTCGTTTTCCCGCTTTCCAACTTTCTACCCTATATATATATATATATATTTCTACTTTCCCATTCTCCATTATCTGCTTCTCTCCCTCTCCTATTTTGTCGGCTCGACGACCCTCCGTCAGCGACCCTCTCCCTATCGGACGACGACCTCTCCCCCCCCCCTCTCTCTCTCTCTCTCGGTGGCTAGACCGAGCGGCGAAATATGGCCGTGGGGGCCAGACCGGCCACCTGGCCGTCGGATCTGGCCGTTGCCGGCCGGATCTGGCAGCCAACCGTCGACCGGATCTGGCAGCCAGCCACCGGCCGGATCTGGCCGCGGCTCGATCCAGCTACCAGGCGGTCAGATCTGGCCGCAGCCCGATCCGACCGCCAGACGGTCAGATCTGGTCGCGGCCCGATCTGGCCGGCCGCCATGCCGGCGTGATCGGCCGCCAGGGGGTCAGATCTGGTCGGCCGCCAACCGGCGTGATTTGGCCGGCCACAGCTTGTTCGACTGCCAGACGGTCGGCTAATTTTTTTATATTTTAAAACTTCTTTGCGACGGTTGCGACCGCCGAAAGTTCAACGGTTGTAATGACCGCCGAAAGTTTCGATGGTTTGTAACCGTCGAAAGTTATGACGGGTTGCCACGACCGTCGAAAGTTTTGATGGTTTTGACCGCCAAAAGTTTCGACCGTTGCACGATCGTCGAAAGTTTTGATGGTCGCAACCGTAAAAAACTTTCGACGATTGCGGCCGCCGAACTTTTGGGACGGTTACAATCGTCGATACTTCTGACGAATTTTTTTCAACCGTGCGACGTTCATTTTTTCAACGGACCGATTCTGTCAAAAAACCCGTCGAAAATCAAAATTTTCGATGGTTTTGGGCCGACTACAGAAGGTTTTGACCGTCTGTAATCAGCCTTTTTCTTGTAGTGGACGAGCTGTCAGCCTTGCCTACCTCCTCAAATGTCCTCCCGCAAGTAGCGTAATACGACCCTTGAGACTTGGGATGAATTTGCTACATGTCAACACAAACCAATGCCTCAGCCTCAATGACTACTTTGACAATGGTCTAAGCATCGGATTCTTGGCGAAACTTGGCATGCTGCTATCAAGTATTCCACCGCCAACCGAAGAAAAGTTTGCCTTTCCTCTCGGCCCATGCTTTGAGTAATTGAAGGGACTTCCAAAGAGCAAAGTTCAAAAGTTCAATGGACACCCTAGCAATGTCGTTCTTTCGAATGGAGATGGAGATGAAGTTGGAAGCTATTGCCATGAGTTCTCCAACATCAATCCACTCGTCCAAGCGAAGTGTCTTCAATAGGGGGTGTTCATAGGTCGAGTTTGACCCGACCCGACCCGCCCGATTTTGATAGGGTTAGGTGTTGAAGGCTGGATCCGATCCAACCCGACTAGATTCGGGTCGGATTGAATCAACCCGACCACCATTTATTATTATTTTTTTAATTTTTTTCATACTTTATCTATTATTTAAGATAAAAATATTTTATAATATGTATTTGAAAAACATAAAATACTTATTCAACATTTAAACATTATTTTATACATTTTAAATATTTATTTTGATATTTTTATACATAATATAAGTTGAAAACTAAAAAAAATTCAGCTAGTAGGGTTGACTCGGGTCGAAAAATTTCGACCAGTATCCGACCCGACCTAGTTTGGGTCGGGTTGGGTCGTCGGGTTCGTGGGTTGACCTGACCCGTTGAATACCCCTAGTCTTCACAACCATTCTCAAGATCCGAAACGTCTACTTTCTTGCGAGAGTTAGCCGCTCGGTGGGCAAGTATGTATAAGGGGCATGCACAACGACATCACTTTGTTTGAATTGCAGATGAACAAGTATCCAAGGTGCATCATCTTGTCGACAAACACAATGATATCGTCCCATCCATACCCGAAGGTGTTGTCAAAAATTCAAAGGAGGTCTTAGGATCGAAGGAAGACATATTCCAAGAATCCTGCAAGATATGATGAATTATGATGGTGTTGCCATTGCGACGATGTGAACTGTGGCAACATTGTTTCCATTATGACATGGGACGGATGCAAACGATAGTTCATCAACTCTGTATGCCATGCCAAGTTGGGATTAGAGGTCAATATCACATTGTTCAACATTAGCCAGAAGGACATATTGAAGGAGGATGTGAGAGGTATCATCAAGTTTCGTCTACAATATTCTCAGGTGGATGAAGACATAACTTTGACAATCTTTATTAAGGGTTCAAGCCTTGATCTAGGACGAAATTGAGATAATAGGATTGCCTCAGCCTCCGCTCGCTAGTCACCATTGTCGAATCACTCATGTCAAAACAAGTGCCATACCATCGAAGCCCTTGGGCAAAGGCAATGGTGGTGGAGAGAATTTCAAGTCGCAAGAAACAAATCACACTATCAAGATAAAGACAAAGCCTATCAAAACATGAGGATTGAGTTGAACCACAACGAACGTGGAGAGACTCGTTCCTCACAATAGCGGCTCGAAGCAGACAAGGTATATAGTGTCCTATCGAAGAATCTTGTTTTGCCTCAAGCCATCTGAATGCCAAAATGACCATCAAGAATGAGGTGGTCTTATATTCTGCATTTGACGGAAGGAGGATTCTATGTCGCAACCCTCTGCAACATGAAGACTGTAGGATCGAAAGCATCAAGAGGGGGGGTGGGGGAGGGGGGGGGGGGAGGGGGGAGGAGATAAATTGGTGAAATTAAAATTTCAAAAATTCACCTTCGGAAAAAAAAACCGATAAAAATGATCACAAGCAAATAAGGATAATGCGTAGATGAAGAATAAAGAACAAACACAAGAAGTCAGATATGTTGACGAGGTTCGGTCCCAATACTTTGGCCTACTTCCCCGCTCCGACTTCTCGATCTCGAAACCGTCGGAGATTCACTATCTTTCTCTTTTCTTGTAGGGAGAGAACAACCCTCTTTACACAATCACCCCTTCTTCTCCGCTCAAGAGGCTAGGCACATCTCTTATACAAGGAGCTCTCAATCTCACTAGATTCAGAAAGTAGATGTTCCCTCTAACTCTTTTCTTTTACAAAGATTTTTTCTCACACTCAAGACTAAGAAAAGAAAAGGGAAAAATTTGCAATTCTATGCTAAAAAACTTGAGAGAAGCAGTAGGATATTCTTTCTTGCTTGCATGAATTTTTTTCAAGCTTTGACACTCCTTTTATAAGCTCCTAGGGGTGAGAATCCGTTCAAAAGGTCTCCCCCAATTTTCTCATCAAAATTCTAGTCGTTACTGTTCATTTGACTGAATGGTCGGTCGACCGCTGGGATGGGCCGGTCGATCGGTCTATGTGACCGTTGTCTCATTTCTGTGCTTTGACGCTCTTCGATCGACCGGTCCTTCGATCGATACAACGATCGATAATGTCTCGACGTCGACCGATCTTTTTGCTGTCGACCGATCTATCGACCGGTATAGTCTCGACGTTGACCGGTATCTTGTCGTCTTTCCTTCCATCGAATATCAGTCGACCGGTGCTTCTGGTCGGTCGACCGATGGGTTGACCGGTCATGCTGAAAACTTTTCTTCCAACTTTAAATTTGACGATTTCTTAGGCGAATCTGTTCATATCAATTCTACACCTGCATTATCACTACTTAGCATAGATTAATAACTTTTATGTCCATTTCAATTTGTTATCATCAAAACATAAGATTCAACAAAGACATTTTGGGAAATGACAAGACTCTCAACGTGTCCTATCACGATCTCGAAGCAACTCTTTATCCGAGCTACCAATGAAGTCATTCAAGAGTTATTTCACCCCAAGAGCCAAACCAAACAATTTGACACTACACAAGTCTAGAGAAGTTGAAGCCATGTTAGTTGCTTGATGAAGTCAGACCGCATAGATGGACTCCACTGACACTATATAAGTAATGATCCTGGATTGGATGATGAATCAGTGGGCGAAGAAGGTCTAAGGGAGGAGTCTTCAATTAGTCCTAAAATGGTGTGGACATTCCTAGCATTGCATGATGCTGGTGAAGTAGAAGTCAAGGTAAAGAAGACGAATTTAACTAGACATGCAAAGTGAAGACCGAAGACGAAGACCTTGAAGAAGTCTGAACAATGGCGTTGGGGGCGTCGTCGACTTTGGTGGGGGAAAATGTCGCGAGACATTTTTTCATGACACGACGCGCAAGTCTCGTGGTACTAGTGCCGCTTAACTTAAACTTTCAACTGCTCAACATCGAATAAAAAAAATATGCAGTCGTCTCGCACTGCGTTATATTATAGAGTACCAAGTTATTTGCCGTTAGGGCATTATCTTGTAAGGTCGAATGACCAAGTTACCCATATGGTATATTTTTTACATTTCTAATTTTGTAATAAGACTCATCTACCTACGGTACTGGTGCATAAAATGATGTAGCAAAATAAATTCACTAACAAGTGCACTAGTCGCTCAAATAATATAGTAAAAATGAGTAAAAGGTGTCGAACTCACGAGGAACATTATTAATTTAATATCTGAATCTATAAATTAATAAGAGAAGAAAAACATAGATTTTGAAGATAAGTTTTTTAAATAATAATAATAATAATAATAATAATAATAATAATAATAATAATAATAATAATATAGTAGTGTTGAAGTTAGGTCTTAGGATGATAATAAATTAAGGATAAATATGCGAACAAAAAAATAAATTAAATTTCTTAAGAAGGATTAGAATTTTCCTAAATTATTAATTTGATAAGAATAAATGCATAGAGTCCACAAACTGGTAATTTTATTATTTAATCAAGCAAATCAAACTATTTTAAATTTAATCAAAATTGAAGTCTCACAAATTGGTATTCATACAAATGAGATTAAAATTAAGATGCATTAATATGAAAATTCTAAACTATTAATCACTTCACAAACTGGTATAGATTAATAGATCACACATATCTAATTCTCCACACAATAGTTATTAGATTTATGTCAAATTTTTTCTCAAAATAAATCATTTAATTTAATTAAATGAAATATGAAATCAAATAGTCCACAAACTAGTAATTACTTAACTCAAAAATTTAAATAATTAAATAAAAAGAATCAAACATAACTAAAAATTGATCGAAAGGAATTCAATAATGAAATAAGAGTTCATAATATTTCTCTTCAATAGTAATCTCCTAAAATAAAATGACTAAAAACATAGAGTTTATCTTAGAAATTTTGGTGAGATAATAAATAACAATAATATAGAAAGAATTACACGAGATAAGAAGGCCTTCAGATCACGGGCAAATAGTTGGGCAGCCTCTCGGACTTGATCAGGGTCGCGATCAACCTCCGGCCGTTGCACCTCTCTCCTCTTGGTCATAGCTTGTAGACTCACGACTCTTACGGAAGAAACTTGGACTTCAGAGCACAAATTGAGTTGATGGCTTCCTCCTCTATTTATAGGTGCGAATGGTCATCATGGTAGTTCAATCATATGGTTGATTTTAAATCTGGCTAAATAAAAGTCTTGATAAACTTTCTTCAACTTCATGCCCTTCCTCTAATCTCGGCCAAAATTCAACCGTCTTGGTCGATAAAGTTTAATACATCATAGTAAGATTCTCAACCAATAAGATCCATCCATGTGATTAACTTCCATGTAGTGGCATCTAATAAAATCTAAAAAGAATTGGTTGATGAAGGTGATAATCCTCTTTGGATCCTGGTTGGATTCTTGGTGAATTTGGCCCCCAAAATTGCAAAGGTGATAACATTACGTACTTTAGCGCCCAATAACTATATGATCTCAGCCGATAACAACATCACTCTCATATATATCCTGGCACGATAAAACTTGTATCGTGTTCACTCCCAATAAAATTTCGGCACAAGAAGAACGCCCTGCGATTACGACAATTTACATTGGTGTTTTGTTCCCAATATGAATGTCTTGGCCCCTTAGATTTCACTCCTTAACGAATTTGGCCCCTTAGATTTCACTTTATGGGTTTGATCAATTTCGGCGTGAATTATAATCTCGGCTTTGGTTTGAGTTTGGCGCCTTGCAATCGAAGCTTGAAGTGGTATAATTTGCATATTCATATGAGACGGTAACTTTTCTTTTTCCTGCCAATTAATTAAAATAATGAAATTAATCTATCCATAATTATAATACTTCGAAAATTAATATATAGAATCAATAAATCCGGAATTATAATTAAAATAGACTTAAAATGATGCATGCAATGATCAAATTATAAAAAAAATAATTAAAATAATAAACTAAAATATGTTATATTTTACATGCATCATATATATTACGGGGGAGTTTACTAATGCCTTCATGATTCATATGTATTATATTTCATCATATATAATACAAGTAAGCTTTTTAATTTTAGTGTCAAACCTTGAGCGTGAGGGTGACATTAACTCACATGACCTTTCTCGGTACCCCGTGGTATCTCGACTATGTGTCAACATGCTAATGCCATTGACGCACGATGAGTAGCCCAACATTGTTGTCATCAAATGCCTATAAGAACGACTTTCGACATAGTCATCTCGACTATAAAACCTCCCCTGTCATTCAAAATAGTCTTGACTAAGTGTCCCTTTCACCTTGTTGTCGTACGAAATCTCATATTCGAGAATGATTCCGTGACATATACACCAAGCCCGAGAATAATTCTTGAGATCTGAATTGACGAGGTCAACACTAACCGTGTTTAGCCCTACTTCCAATAGATTTATCCTTGGCAAATAGAGAAGGATGTCATAAACTTCTTAATTTGCGACAAAATTATATTTTTCATAATTTTTGACATTTTGCCTAATATGTCCAAAGAAAACATTTTCAATGAGCGCGCTTTTTCAAAGTTCAAAAATCCGTTTGAAATCGGTGGAAAATGTTATTTCATTAAATTTCAAAGGATTTATGTCAGAATTTTTTCATCGCAAAATTTAATTTTCTAAATTTAGTCTAAAAGGGTTATTAAAAAACTCCAGCAGTACCGTCGGCATACACTATTCTCAGATCTACAGTAGGACAAAACCTTCTGTTGCCACTTTCCAGCGCCACACAATGCGGATGCGCAAGGCCTGTTTTCTCACTATTCTGTCATTTGTTATCTTTGTACCTCTCAGCTTGTGTGACTCATGGTCCCCTGCGAATGGTTTCATGTTGATATCGAAAATTCATTTTTTGCTCCTCCTTAAAATTCCACCAAGGCGTCTGGTTTTACACGGCAGTCCAGAATCTTTTCAGCATTTTTTTCTTTTAAAGAGCAGTAGATGCAGGATTGATTGTGATCAATGCCAGTTCCTTTGAGACTGATATCAAGGTGTTTACCGTTCTTTTCAACATTTTCAGAACCATTCTTAGATTCTATGTTGTGTTTCCCTTATCAGACAATCCAAAATGTTTCTCTCTGCTGATAGTTCAGGTTTTTTTTTCATTCATGTTTTTGTAAGAGATCTAATCTATGTGGCAACGTGACATTTGGATTGATTCAAGAGGGGGACACATGGGACATTTTGTCTGGACAAAACTAACAGATCACCTCCTATAATTAAGTGCCTAATCTAATATGTCTTCAACCTGAATTTAGTAGTTTTTTTCTTTTTTGCAACTTCTTTACAGATCAAATTCTAGTAGTCTAATAATAAAGCGTGCCTATATGTTCCCCTAAACATTTTATTAATGCCCTCAAAGTTAACTTTGATTCCATCACATATGCAGGTTGGATGTGTCCTCTTGTCGCCAAATTTTTGCCTGTTAATATTAAAGTAATATATATACGCAGCTGCATGGATCTGATGCTGTGGCTATGATCTCCTCTCTTTTTAGCCACACAAACTTTGTGGACCTTGTGTTCGATGTCATAGTGTTGGTATAAAGCTCCCAAGCTTTAAGCCAAATCTAGTGTTTGGATGCATATTTAACTAGTAGTGCATGCCCTCTAATCATTCTTTCTAATCACAGCACTCTGATCAGGTTAAAGTGCATGCACCAAATTGTATATTAATCTAAAGAAATCAAAACCGTTTCACCTTTTTTTTTTCTGGTAATGTGCCCACTTCAAATAGCAGTGCAAAGGCAATAGTGAACGTTTTTTTTGCTTGAAAACTATGGGCACAAAACCATCTGAACAAACTGTTGGTGGATCAAACGAAAAGCACTGCACAAAACTTCTGCAATCAGAAGAGCCGTTTCACTGTTTCAAGAAACAGTGAGTTGTTCCTTGTGCATGTGTAGATACAAAACGTCTTGAAAAAAAAAGTTTCTTTTGATTTGATGACATCATATCATTGGAGTTACTGTAGATGTTATTTCTGATATCGTGAAAAAAAAAAAAAAAATCTCCGTGGACTTTTCCTAATCATGTGTGTGGCCGTGTGTTTTCTTGCCCTGTTGAAAAACTCAAATGTCGTTAAAAATATTTATGGTGCTTTATTCATTTTTATGAGGCGTCCCAACGCCAACAGGAATCTCTCTCCCTCTCCCTCTCCCTCTCCCTCTCATGGTAGTTGAGTGTTCCATGAGCATTGATCTGTTGAAAAGAATTTGGCGAGAAAAAGTAACGTTTCAAATATTTTATACTTTCGTTAAACTATTTAGTAAAACAATTTTAACAGTAGTATATGGAGATTGACTAAAAGTTATCAATATATTTATTTAGATAAATTTATCCCTATATTTCAAACTATGAACTTTTAATGTACATAAAATATTTTATAATAGTTGTTTATGTTAGACAATGGAAAAAATCGTATGCCCTAAACTCAATCGAACGGTCTCGATTGAATGTATTGTTGATTAGCTCGTACGATAATGATCGGATGAATATAGACCGATGATATTTATATTATTATATGATAAAAGACTTAAATAGGGAACAAAATGATCTTGTCTCCTATTTGTAACCTACTCTCCTCCTTCAACCCTAGCCGCCCCCTTCCCTTCCTCCCTTCCCCTTCACCATCGCTCCTCCTTTCTCCTTCTTTAGTCTCGACTCTCTTCCCTCACCTCCCTCCCCCTGCTGCCCCCCCTCTCTTCTCCTTCCCGTCCTGACCCCTCTAGTCACCACCCCACCACCGTCTGATGGAGCAACAAGCAAATGGCCGTAAATCATCATGGTCTGACATTGTTCGGGATTGATGTCCTATGCCGACGATGTCTCCACGCCAGTGGTGCAGTCAGTAGCTATCACGAAAATGGTCTCCATCCCCTGGAAGACATGGAACGGCGTATGATCGAGGTCTCGCGCAGTCTATCGGCCGCTTCCTTGGAGATGAGAAGGACCTTGCGGACCTTCAATCAGACCTTCCTACCCTTTGGGAGCTTAGGCATCCCGTCAAGACTCAGGTACCAGGTAACACCTTCCTGATCTTCACATTTTCTGATGTGGAAGATAGATTGGAGGTCCTCACTCGTCCGCCGACGATTTTCCGAGGTCACCTGCTCGCGGTTCATCAGGCGAAGCCATTCTTTCGCCCAGGTGTGGAGTGCCCGGCTGCAATCACCGTTTGGATCCAACTGTCGGACCTTGCTTACGAACTAGTAAACCAGGCCTCCATCTGGCATATTGCGTCATGCATCGGCTCCCCTCTTCGGTTTGATCAGATGAGCCTTGGGACGGCTGGCGTACGACTCTATGTTGAGATCGACTCGGCGAAGCCCATCAAGCAGGGCCTCTGGATCAGCCTTTCGGACGACACAAGGTATTTCTAGAGGATACTCTACGAGAACCTTCCACTCTTCTGTTTCTGATGTGGTATCGTGGGGCACCATCTGAATGCCTGTATGTTTGCCCCGCCGATGTCGAAGTCTAACTCCTCCGGCGAGGTTGGTGGCGTCTTGTTGTTTGGACTATGGATGTAGGTTCAGGGAGGTCGTCGCTCTGCTTCGCGCAGCTCTGGTCTACCACGTCGTCCACCGCCTGCCGCCGACCAGTGCTTGCCGAAAACGCTCACTGCCGTGCCAAAAATTGAATTGGTTCAGGTATGCTCAAATCGGTTCGAACCGCCGCTAACATCAAACTCCTTTCAGGTCCTCGGCAAACCGGCTGAGCCAGTTAGTGCGTACGAAACCCTAGAAGAGGCTCAATCACCCAACGGGAAGACAACAGCTATCGATCCAAGCTCCACCAACGGTCATGATAAATCGGATATTCTCAACGGCTCGGAACTCTTGCCCGTTACGATATCTTGCCTTGCATCTCATAGGTATGTGGATGCGCTTACACATGTTGTTCAGTGCACCATCAACGGTCATGATAAATCACCTATTTTAAACGGCTTAGGTCTTTTACCTCCTATGCATGTTAATCTACTGACAAGTGTCCCCCACGATGCTCAAATACTTCTCCCATCCCTCCCCAGTCACTGTGCTCCATGTAATCCAAGCTTCCCCCTACTGACAAGTGTCCCCCACGATGCTCAAATACTTCTCCCATCCCTCCCCAGTCACTGTGCTCCATGTAATCCAAGCTTCCCCCCCCCCCCCCCCCAATCCCTCCAGTAGGGTTTGGAGCATGATATGTTGGTGACGGAAGTATCTCATCGGATCCAGGCGGTGGCTGAGGAGCATGTTGCCACGGCGAGGAGCCGCCAAATCCAGAACTCGGTTCCTCGGTGGCGGATGGCGTAACCAGTGGTTCTAGAAGATGTCGGCCTTCGACGACTATACCCCCAACCTTGAGGCGCAAGGAAAAAAAGTCGTCCGTTCCAAAAGGTAAAAAGTCGCCACTATCATCAAAGTCTAATCATATAAATCTTATGCAAGTGGGTCTGGTGGCTCTCCAGCGGAGGATCTCTCCACTCTGGATCTTAACACATGAGGCTCATCTCTTGGAACTGTCGGGGGGTTTTTCGTAACCGTGTCTGGGACCGTCTATTTGACCTTATCAAGGAACATCATCCGGACTTCCTAGTACTTGTTGAAACTCATTCCACCCCTCAAAACTCTCTTACTGTAATTCGTAGGCTTGGATCTAACTTGCAGAGCCTTTTTCAGTCTGTCTTCGGCCATTCTAGTGGCATTATCCTTGCGTTGCACGATACTAATATCTGGGGCTCCCCGGTTGGACAGAACGCTCGAACCTTTCATGCTGTGATTTCCTTAAATAACTTCTTTTTACTAACATGTGTTTATGCAAATGTAATACCTTCTCTCAGGAATGATCTTTGGCACAGACTATCACAGTTGGATACCTCGAACCTTCTTTGGATGGTCGCCGAAGATTTCAACTCGATCATTTCGACTTCTGAAAAATCTGGAGGCAAGTCTTTCACATACACGAACTCTATTCTCTCCCTTTTAAACCTCATGAGCTCACAGGGCCTGATGGACGTGCACTGCTCGGGTAATTTCCGTTTCACGTGGTGCAACAATCGTCTCGGCCTGGCTAGAATCAGATGCAAGCTCGACAGGGTTCTTATTAACTCCTTCTGGCTCTTAAAATTTCCTAATTTATCTGATACTTCCCTAATCCTTTGTGTTTCTGATCGCTCTTCGCTACTTTTCTCCACTAATGTTCATTCAAAGAAGTCTAAATTCTTTAAGTTTGAACATTTTTGGTTTGATCTTGATGAATCTAGAAACATCACCCAGAGGGTGTGGGCTGCTCGTACCCCAAACTCTGATATACACCGCTCCCTTTGTGTGATTAAAATGAAAACCTTAAAATGGAACAAAGAAATCCTTGAATCCTTGGACTGTCGGCTGGCCACTGTCAAGTAAGATATCCTCCTACTTGAGGCTAAGGATGACAATGTTGGTCTAAATGAACTGAAATTAAACAGCTTAGATCCTACTATCATCTCCACGTGACCTACCTCCGCCAGATCACCTTGAAATGGTGGAGTAAGTCTCGAGTTAAATGGCCAGAACATGGAGACAAAAACTCTAAGTTCTTTCACCTTACTACCATTACCAAGCATAAAAAAATAAGATCAAGCAAATAACTGATATCCCTGGTGTCCATATTATCCAAGAGCATAGAATTATTGAGAAATTTGCTCCTTTCTACACTAAGCTATGGAAACCCTCATCAAATCCTGACATTCCAATTGTGAATTGGCCTGACCTGCTTACATTATCAAACTCCTGGCATGAACATCTTACCTCTCCTATCACGGTGAATGAGATTCGTGATGCCATTTGGCACATGCCACCTGGCAAGGCCCTTGGCCCTGATGGCTTCAACCTAGAATTCTTTAAAACTATTGGGATATTGTGGGCCCTTATAGAACTAAGGAGATCCTAAACTTCTTTGATACTGATTTCATGCCTATCCATTGGTCAACCACAAACTTAATCTTCGTTCCTAAATTCACACATGCCTCTAAGATAACTGATTACCGCCTTATTACCCTCTGATCCTTGCCACTAGATTGAATCCTACCCTTACTCAGCTCATTGACCCGGCGCAGATTTCCTTCCTATCTGGTAGATCTATACACGATAATATTTTAACCATTCAAGAGATTGCTCATTCTATGAGAAAAGGCAGGAAAAAATACCTGATTCTCAAGGCTGACATGGCCAATGTTTTCGATCGCATATCTTGCGACTCAATTTATAAAGTTCTTATTATCATGAAATTTCCCCCAAAATTTATTTTGATAATGATATGTGTTCAGTCCCCTATCTTCCGATGTAACATTAATGGCATTTTCTCTGCCCCTTTTGGTAGTTCCAAAGGTATTGGGCAAGGGGATCCCCTTTCGCCATATCTTTTTATTATTGTCACATAGATTTTGTCCTCCCTCCTAAATCAAGCTATTATGGATAATAGCATCCATCCTTTTAAGCTGGGTTCATTTAGTCATCTGCTTTATGCTGACAATCTTCTTATTTGTGCAGAGGTAAATGTCAAGAACCGTAGAAATATCAAAAAGATCATGCATCTCTATTACCTGCTGACAAATCAACTTATAAACCTAGAAAAATCCTTTGTCTACTTACCCCCAGGTTTACCTTGTAGGAGGAAACATGCACTTATCTCGGCCCTGGGTATTAAGCAAGGTATCTTTCCTTTTGTCTACTTGGGTGTTCCTATACCTATTAAGGGTGTTATTAGGAGACAACATCACTCCCTTATTGAGAAGGTATCTGGGCGGTTCTCTAGATGGAAAGGTAAAACCCTCAATCAAGTTGGCCGGCTAACTCTAATTAAATCCGTTCTCAACTCCTTTCCCTCCCACATGTTTGCCTCCACGTATGCTTGTAAATCTACTATTGCAATACTTCAAAAGTTAAATCACACATTTTTTATGGGCATCTAATGGTAACAAAGGCTCGCATCTTGTAAACTGGCCACCTCATTTGGAGGTCTTGGTATTAAAATTTGAATTTTATGCGGACGTCTCTTCTGGCCAAAAAAAACTATGAATGTCCTTAATGGTTCTGAAAATCTTTGGGTTAACCTTGTTGTAAACAAATATGGCCCTTTGCATCCTTGGCAGATTACTAACCCTTGCAGGTCTCCGGACTGGTCGTGGCGAGCCATCCTCCTCTGTATAAATGATATTCGATTCGGCATCAAGTGGCACATTGGTAACGAAAATTCTACACATACCTTTCTAGACCCTTGGCTCTTCACGACCCCATTATGCTTAATGCCTACTTTTGTTACTACTGATTCGGCTATTTACACGTCCAATGTTTCCTTTTTCATCTCTGATGATATGTGGAATCTGCCCTTACTTGAATGTCATTTTGGTCCTGCTATTGCGTCGACTTTATCCTCCATCTGCTTGCCCCCTCTGCCTATGATGACAAATGGTTGTGGATGCATCATCCTAGTGGGAATATCTCGACTAAAATTGTCTATAATCAGTTGTGTTGCCAAACTACTCTGTCACAGGATTTCCGACGACATGCTTGGACTAATATATGGGTCTTTGTGTTCTTCAAAAGCTCAAGATTTTTTTGTGGAAATTTAAACATAACAGGCTACCTACTCTCGATCTTATCATGCATTTTAACCCAAATGTTTCTAACTTGTGTGCTTTATGTGGCTTGGTGACTGAGATAGTAATCATCTATTTTTTTATTGTTTGATTGAAAATGCTATTTGGAATCGATTTTCAAACTTTACGAGCTATGTTTTTCATTATTGCCTCTCTTGATCATCTGGTGATTGGATCAAGGAGGGGGACGACTTGGACCCGTCGTCTAGGACTACCCTGAGATTACTGTTTGCATTTTTCTTATGGAATCTCTGACTCATTCGCAATGACGCTCATTTCCAGTCCAAGCATGCTACCATTTCCGCGACGTGGGAGAGGATTTTGGTCGGTCACAATGAATATGTTAGGCACAACTGGTCTCATACCCGCATTACCTCCCCCCACGATCGCTCGGTCCAATGGGAGCCTCCACCCCCTGGTTGGGTTCACCTGAACTCCGACGGTTTTTTTATGGGCCGGGGCAAGCTGGAGGTGCCGGCTACATTATACGCGCTGACAATGGTGTCTTCATTTCTGCAGGTGCTCTACGTCGAGATGCAGACACGGTGTTAGAAACTGAAGCTTGGAGGCTAATGATGGGCATTCGCTGCTGCTTATGTTCGGGCCTCACGTGTGTCTCTTGCTAGATCGATTCTTCTTCTTTGGTTGACATCATCCACAAGAAGACACCATGTCTTTGGATAATTCTTAACATTGTGCGTCATATTTGGCATGATATTAATCTCCTACAACTTTTTACATGTAACCACATCTACCGCGAAGCGAATATGGCCGCGGATTTTTTGGCATCATTTGGTCGGAACTCTATCTCTGACTGTTTTTGGGAGAACAACCCGCCTCAGGACGTTCTCCATTTTTTGTATTAGGATTATTCCATCTTTAATATAAGTTAACACCTTTTTGAAAAAATAATGAATGAAAAGATTACGAGGGAGAAGAAATTACACAATTCTTCTCCCTATTCATTATATAAATAATATAAGTCATTATATGGAGTGGCTCTCTCTCCCCCATTCTTCTTCTCATCTCCTCATATTCTTCTCCACAATGATTGTGGTGCAAAAGGTGTGTGCAGGTCTTCTTGGTGTCTTGGCGTGGATATCGTTAGAGGGATGACACTTGTGATCCTCTCTAGCGAACTTATTCTCCATTGGATAACGTTAAACGGATCCTTACTAATATTATTATAATTTTGATTTCATATTTACTTGCAATTTAGCCTAGTTTTAACGTTAAAGTTATTGGTTGTAATATTATATTTAGAATTAGTTGATATAAAATAACTGATAAGTTAAAGTGTTGATAAGTATTTTATTGACTGAAGCTTATTACAACTAACTAACTTATTTGTTTTTAGAAAGAAAGCATCCCTCTTCCTACTTTTTTTTACTTATAAATAAATTTGATATCTTCTTATCAGTCATATTATAATATTATCGCTTATAACCTTTAGCCAAAGGAACTCTTATTTTACTTATTTGCTCATGTCATTAAATAGATGAAAAAAGGAATAGTGTGATTATAATAAGTGAGATTAGAAATTTCTTATTTTTTTCATGAATATCTAATTTCTTATTTATATAACCCTTGAAAGTAAATAATATGTCATCTTATATTGAGCCCAACAGTTTAATTCTTGAATCACACGTTGTAAATGCTTGTCACAGTGGACAAAGTACTTGAGTTACAAAATGTTTATTACTATTCATGAATTTACGAGGGGTAAAAAACATGCCACTAAATATTTCACTGATCAGCCTGTACTTAAACATGTTTATCCAACGAAAAAGGAGGCATCTTTTATCTATGTTAGATTCGGAAACACTTTGGATTTTGCTTCAGCAGTAAAATGTAAAAGATAAAAACCATGAAATGTGGAATGCTGTAAAACAAAGTCACTGACATTTAAAGCAAAGTACATTTAAAAACGTCGATCTTTTTTATGTTTCCATAAAATCAGCAATTACATGGATACAAAAATTGTAAGGTTATTTTCAAATATCTCTACTAAACTATCACAATTTTTCGCATCTAATTTTAAATTACTAACTTATTTTTTTATCCCTAAACTATCACGATTTTTCTACTTTAATCATTCTGTCTACTTTTGTTATATTTTTCGTAACTTTTGATTTTTTCTATTTATGCAAAAGTTAAATTATTTCTTCCTTCGTAACACATCAAATAATAAATAAATAATTTAAAAATTGAGGGAGGGTAATTTATTTTTTTTATAAATGACATTTTTTTACCATTTTAGTCCTTCCAATAATTTTTTTATATTTGTTATTTCATATTTTTTTGGATGAATGTAATTTAATTTTTTTATAAATGAGAAAAAAATGAAAAAGTTGTGATAGTTTAGTAAAAAAAAGTAAATTAATAATTTGAGATTAAATGTACGTGATAATTTAAAAGAGGTTTATACCAATAATTCAAGTAGCGTAGAGATATCAATTTTAACATACTACGATGTGACATTTAAAGGCTTTTCAATCACATCGGTGTTAAAATAGATTAAATAAAAAAATATTAACTTACAGAGAACATTTGGACATGTACAAAAAAAGTATAATAAAAAGGAATTAAGCTAAAGAAACATAACGGATATTTTTTAAGAAATTGGATTTCTAACTTCATGTGAAAACTTTTCCACTAGAACTGGGATAAGAATAGATAAAATATAGAAAATTTTGTTAGTTTTATAGAGAGTGATGAATCAATAATCATAAGAAAAGAAAATGCAAAGGCATTCATGCTTAACTATGTACTATTTGAAAATAAAATAAAATATAGAACTGGAATTTATGTACTATTTGACATTCATGCTTAACTATCAAAAGGCAAAGGCTAAGAAAAGGAAAGCCCCTCACTCATTTGGATATTCACGAGTTTTTTTAAGATTATTTTCATAAATCTTTCCTAAACTATCACAATTTTTTACATTTAATTTCAAATTACGAACTTATTTTTTTTCAAAATTTTAAATTATTTCGACATTTTTATTTTAATCCTTTTGTCCACTTCTATTACTTTTGTTTTTTTTCATTTACAGAAAGACTAAATTATCACTCGTCAGTCACGTAATGCTTCAAATATCAAATATAGAAAATAAAAAGAAGAAAAAAAATTGGTAAAGGTTTAGTGTTGCAGGCAAGAAAGGAGGGAAAGCTTTCCGAGCGGTGAACATTTTTTATTTTTTATATTTATTATTTGATGTATTATGGATAGAGGAGTAATTTAGTCTTTATTAATGAGAAAAAGTAAAACTAACGTATAAGTAGAGGGGATGATTAAAGCGAAGTAGTCACGATAGTTTATGAATTAAGAAAATAACAGAAGGTAAATATTTTAGTGACTGTTTAATTTGTTATATTAGTCTCATGGAGATCAAGAGCATCATTAAGAAGTTTAAACCTCAATTTGGAATATGAACACTATGATAACCTTGCAGTTATTTTATAACGGAATGAGGTTTAAGGGTTAAAATGATTTGATTGAATAGTCCCGCACGAGCAAAATACGAAAATAATGATGGCATTTCTTTTATTTTTCAAGACGTATTTTGAATTCGTACGAACCAAAAGTTCAAAGCGAACAATATCTTGATTAAGTGAAGAGTGTTATAGAATGATAATCAAAATTAACTTCGCGTTCTCATTTGAGTCATATGAAAAACACGTGGTCATCAAATTACATGAGAGATACTGAGATATATGATAATACATCATTCACTAAGTGTGACATATTTTGTCTACGTGAAACTATTCAATCAAACTATCTTTAAACATCTGTCCTTACATATCTCTTCATCAAGTAGGTATATTACGTGAAAAAAAAACATTTGTTAGGACTATCATACTCTACTAAACTTCGTATCCGATGATGATTAATATGTGTATCCATAAATTTATTACTCTCCTTTTATCTCACGTCCTAACTCTTTTGTTTTATTAATTGGTGGCACATTCTCTATATAACATTTAAAAAAATTATTTTGCTCTTTTCATCCACATAAACAATTTACAAGTGGATTTACAATAACGATTTTAACAAATTACTTTTTTATTGTAAAATAAAAGTTAATTGTTTTAAAAGAATTCAATCGGAACTATTGTAAATTAGTGTAGGATTAGAAATAACAGTTAATTAATCAAGACAGATAGAAAGTTTGATGCCATAAAGGCACGAGTTTGAACGCACCATCTATGTTTTACCATTGTATGACTCATTTTTCAAGTTTAATAAGAATAAAACTAAAAGAAAAAAAATAAATTATTTTATGAAATTTGCAACCTATTTTTATAATTTTTTATTCATATAATTTTTGTTTTCCTATTTGGCTAATTTCATTGACTTATTATCAGGATAATAAATATGTAATGATAAGTACGAGTCAACGTGGATTTTATATATTACTTTTGCACAATTCCTGATCATAATTGACCTGAAATCTAATTTTTAATATTCAACCATTCAATGAATTATTTGAATGATTATTAATCAAATTATTAAAATTTCACCTAGTTACAACTATAATTTCACTTAACATTCCGACAGCAAAGGTGATAAAAAGAAAGAAAAGAACAACTCCTTTTTCTTACTCAAATCCTATAATGCACGGGTACTTCAATTTTCTCAACGTATCCGTACCGGATACATATCCGGTACCGATATTTTATGAGTACTTGTGGGTATTCGTACTCATACGTACCCAATAATAAAATATTTTTTAAAAAATGGGTACTTCAGTGTGTACTCGTACTTATGCTTTTGGATACTCCATATCAAAATTTTGTCAGATAAAATTCTAAAAAAGATAATTAATGATTGATGATCATAAAAGTACTAATACTAGAGAACATGATACATATATATTTTGGTACGTTTTTATCAAACGTGAACAATAAAACTTATAGACGTTAAAGATGAGAAGTCATAAGAAGAAACAAAATTATTAATAACTCCTCGTTTAGACATAATAGTAAAGAGAATAACTAATTGCTTGTTTTGAAAACTTAAACAATACGAAGATACTAAAAATCTTATGAAAATTTATTTTATATATATTATATATTATAGTACTCGTACTTTAATTTTTTAAAATTTAACGTATTTCGTACTCATACTCGTACCGTATCCGTATCCTTGCAACATAACTCAAATCCAAAAAGTTTGTGCCTCATCTCATGCACCGAAACCATAGAGTACGTATATTTGTTTCCCCAGCTACGAATATACGTATACGTAAACGTATGCTACTGTCTTCTCACTCCACTCCATGGGGCGTTCATGTGTGAAGCACAGTAATGGAGGTCCACGGGCGACAGAGTCATCGAAAACACCATTGACAAATAATTGAGCCTGGAAGTTGGAACTGTAGGGAAGGAGAGAGACAGTTTACCTTTACCATATCAAGGGTGGGTGTGCAGTTATGGAGTTGCCTTGTCTGCCCAGAACTACTAACTTTACTCATCACCTCGAAAAACAAATTAAGCTTTTAGCACCAGGAACGAGGAAGAGAGAGAGAGAAAAGTGAGGAAGCCATGCCCAGTGCGTACCAGTATGCTATAATTACTTAAATAATTTTCCTGAAAGTTTGAGGACATTAAAACTTCTTGCTATTGGCTCTCCTGTTCCTTGTGTTAACGCACTGCACGATACCGACGCCACCCTTCTCTCTCCGTCTGTCTATATCTGTGTACTCTTGTTTGCTGCTTGATACTTTCTTCTGTCCCTTTCCTCATGATGGTTAGGGGGGGATCCTGGCGCCTGTGGCTTTGAACCAGTCTCTTCTCTTCCGTAGTCACTTCCTTTCTTGGAATGGTAGCACCGTCCTTCTATATTTGCTTCTTTTCCTGACTGGTTTTGCTTGATTTTTTTCTGACGATCCATGACTTCCTGGCTGTTTCATCTGATAGAAGAGAGATTTTTCGTGCATGCTTCTTTTTGCAAAAGAGCTTAAGTTGACTGATCAGGACCACCTTGTTTGTATGTTTTGATTGATTTGCAATGATGTGACTTCTGAAAAAAATTGAGTTTCTCTTCTATTGAAAGCAGAAATATGAATCTTAGGAGATTTGTGTTTATGCATCTGGTTGGATCTCGCAAGCATGAGTCTAAAAGCTTTGATCTGGGTGATGAATGCTCAAGGGGAAGTTCGCTGCTTTATTACGACGTAAAGGGGAGCCAATAGGAATTTTTACTTTGCACTTCTTTTGCTTCACATCTTCTGCTCCCGCTTCCCCGTTGCTTCTGACCTTCTGTGATTTTTTTTCGATTGAGATGGAATTCTGTAGTTTCTTTCCTTCACTTTGCTTGCAGAAATCCTTGTTTCCTTAACATCCACATTCTGTAGTCTGCAGAGGACCTTGCATCTACATTTATTAATACTATTGTTCACCATCAACAATTTTTTTTACTGTAACAGTGAACTGCAGCCAGTGAAGAGCATGTCCGATAGTCACACTTGAACAGTAGTCGGATACTTGATACTTGGCGACTTCTGGAATAGGATTTGGAACTCGAACAATGCAAGGTGTGTCAAGCTTCCAGAATCATGGAGGAACAGGACACAGCACGATCTCTCAGCCAACCAAGGCTCTGCCTTGGTGGGTTGGGCCTCAGTTATTGAGCGCAGAACCTTTTGGCCAATTGAAGTCCCTCCATGGTCATGGGCGACATCCTGATAGGAACGACCAGTTTGCAGCTACTATAGGACAAATGCATCATGTTGTGGATCCAAAATCAGGGGCCAAGCCAACAACCACAGATAAGGCCTCATGTGCTGAAATTGCAAAGTTCTGCATCCTTTCTGGTAACTTTCTTTTACTAAACTTTAACTGTTAGTCATTGTTTGTATCAGATCCTGAAGTATTACGGTTTCCCTTTTTTTTTAGCTCTTTTTTCTGTCATCACTTTTCTGTTGAAGAATTCTTTCATCAGTGAATTGATATAGTTTAAGCCTACTTTATCTATAATGTTTCCCTGGGGAAATTATTTCCCTTATACTTTTTTGTGTCGTTACTCCACTCATTGGTGCGTGAAGTACAATATCTTGGTAGAGTCGTCGCTAGTTAATTTGGAAGTTATTGTTTGCCTGATATGAAAAGAAGAAGAGAAGAGGAAGAAGGAACACAAGGCATCTAATCTTCAGAAGTGAGACATATGATCCCATTCAATCTTTTATCACTGTTCATGCTGTCAGTTTAAATGAACATGTTCAAGTGTATGGATGGTACGATGATATTTGTTGAATCAAACAAGCATGAAGAGCTCCATGTTGTTGTCGTCTTGGATTAACGGTTTCCCTGGGAGCATCTAGGAAGCGGCTCCATGGATAACAATGGACCTTCAACATTAATAAGGGTGCATACCTTTAATTTCTATCATTTTTTTATATCACAACTGGTCGTGGCCTAATGCTTAGTCAAGCTTCAAGTTCCTTGCACGTTAAAGATACATATGTGCTCTTGTGGCCTTGTAAGCTTTAGATGTCACAGATCTCCCAGTCTGTACTTCTGTTATCTAAAAGCATGGGGTTCCTTTCTGCACATAAATGAGACATTTGACCACCTGAAATTTCGTGATCCAGATCCCAAGGAATCAACAAAAGAGAAGAGGATGCAACAGCCTTCTGCGACCATTTATTCCTCCGGATCTGATTATCCAGTGCCTTTCAAATTGGGACTTGGGCAATCAATGGTGTGTCATACCTTAACAGTGATATGTCTGTACTGGATTTTGTTGTTGTAGGCCCTGTTTTATTTCCCTTTTATAATTTACTGGTTTTCTTGTTTTAGGTTAGTCCCAATTATTCTTATATTGACCCGTGCTATGATGCATATGCATTTTATGGAACTCAAGCAACGGTTGGTCTTTCTCTCTCTCTCTCTCTCCCCAATCCCCATATATATAATATGTATCTATGTTTGTCTCTTGTTCTCTCTCTAGCTTGAAGGTATCTCGTAATATTGATAAATCAGCCTACACCCTTGCTTGTTCCCAAGTTCTTATGACACGTGAGATTTGCAAATGTTAATGCTTGAAGAAACAAGTTATTCTGGAGTTCAAGTTGTATTCAAGCTTCTTTTCTGAAACCAACAATTGACTGATCTGTCATATTTGAAAAAAAAAGAAGTTAGACTTGCTTTACTCATAGCAGTTCACATGGAAAGTTTGCTGATCGTCCTGCGCAGCAAGGTCGCATGCTTTTACCAACGAACACAGAAACTGATGGGCCAGTCTATGTGAATGCAAAGCAATTCTATGGAATACTTCGGCGTCGACAGGCTCGAGCTAAGGCAGAGAGGCAGAACAAATTGAACAAAGTTAGAAAGGTGTGCATTTTTTAAGTTCTCAGTAACAAAAAAATGGAGAAAACACATGAACTTCTAGCATTAGTTAATTACTTGAGCAGGATAATTTGATATGTTGGCAAATGAAATTCAGTTAACTGGAACAACTATGACTTTTGGAATGCCAGTCGGAAACTGATGTAGTGTTCCCAGGCGTTCCCTACTATTACATGATCAAGAGAAGGCAATTAATTAACCTTCTTTTTAATTAATGCATTTTCTTCATCATTGTTTAAATCATGTGACATCTTTATGAACAAAGCTATGCCATATTTATGCTGGACTTTTGGTTCTTGCAGCCGTATCTGCATGAGTCACGTCATCTGCATGCCATGCGTAGAGCAAGGGGCTCCGGAGGTCGTTTTCTGAACACCAAGAAAGAAGAGAGTGGGAGGACTGGGACCACAGTTGTCACGGCTAAAGCTGGCATGCCTCCATGCCAGGTCGCATCCCCGAGCTCGGAAGTCATTCAAACTGACAGTGGAAATCTGAATTCAGCGCGTGGCAGATCAGGCATATCCGGTTCAGAGGTGACGAGCATGTACACCAGAGAAGACATGCATCTCTTTCAGATGACGGAGGAGAATATTCATCCATCATTTTTCAACACAATTACAAACATGACGGATGGAAATCAGAATGGTATCAGTATCTCTAACCAGTGGGTCACTGCAGCTGGCAGCTGCTGTGACTTGCTTGCTGTCTGATCAAAGAGACGGGCACTGAGGAGGGGTGATTGAAAATCAGCTCCATGTCTTCTTTGATCCCCCTCCACACTGGCAGCCGAATGGAAGAGCTGACCATTTGCCACATCCCTTCCATCATTTGGTTGTTTAGTGCAGGCAATTCATTCTTGGCTTATCAGCAGGTTTCTCATCATCTTAGCAGTCCTAAGTCTTTGGAGGGCTGTGATGATGAAAGCATCATTGTTCAGCAGCAACAGACATGGATAGGATGTGCTCCTATCTCTGTCCTTAGTTTCTTCATCAGAATAAAATATGAACCTATGGCTAAATTGGATAAGCTGTATCTGTCTCTAGGCTTTTATTTATTTATTTGTGGTATGGTGTAAAGACCTCGTAATTGGTATCTGTCTGTCTAGTTGTATGAGGACATGTGATCTTGTTGATGCTGCTATGATATGTTTATGGATATCTATATGCCTAGCTAGTTTTATGCAGACGTTTCAGTTTTAGCTGGTGATCTCTTTTCAGTATCAGATTAGGCATTTTGCCCGAAGAGCTAAATCTACAGCTCTGCTGTTGAAAATAGAAATTCTTTGATTTTTCTGAATAGTTTGAATTGATTTGTTTTAGTTCAGGTCCTAATGGCTTAGTTTACCTGCAGCTGCTATAGAGTCTTAGCTATTCGTTTATTTTTTTATAGTACCCGTTATTTTTGTTGCATCGAGTACATTATTAATTTGGTATTATTTTTATAGTTTGCTTAATTCAACGATGGCATAAGAATTTATATTATGAGTTAAATATTTTTTTTAGGAGATCTAACCTAGGACTCTAGCTGTTGATTTGATAGGATGTAGATAAGTTACAAGTGTTTGAATAAAAACTAAGAATTAAGAATATAATTTATTATTTTATAATGTATAAAATTATAGTAAATTAAAATATTATTTATTTAGTTAGTTAAAATTATTATAATAATATAAATATATTATACATAATTATTAATTTAAAATGTATTTAAAAATAACTTGTGTCATACTATATTAATATTAACTTTGATTAGTTTTTATATGTTATTAATATTATAATTTACGTAAAGAATATAATTTATTATTTTATGAGATATAAAATTATAAGTAAATAAAAAAATATTATGTATTTATTTATATAATATTTAATTAATGATATTTTACTATATCACAATGCTAATTATATATATAATATATAATAGAAATTGTTTCATGAAAAAAAAAAGAAAAGTTCTTACCTTGCAAGAACTTTTTTTTAGAAATTAAAGGTCACATGCCCGTTTGATTAGAATTTTAGCACTGGTTGAACATTTTTTTTTTGTCTCGTGTGTGACAGAACAAAACAATGTTCTGGCCTTCGATCTCCACCCAAACATTGCCTAGGACGAACCCCCTTATTCAATGTATCAATGAGCAGTTCAATGATTGTGATTAAACTCTTTTTTACTCAAATAATTATATTTGTTATCCTTGTGTATCATTTTAGATAGTTGAATTAAAATGTAGATTACAATCATATCTTATATTGGGGAAAAATGTTGAAGTGGTATTTATGCTTTTTTTTCTTCTTTTTCTTTTAATACGCATAATAAATTAGATCAAAGACATAAAAAATATGTGAAGAATCCCTCGATGTGAGGAAAAATTACGAGAGCGAGCAATAAATTTTTATATGGCAGTTTATTCTCTGTACTACACCAACGTAATATCTCTCGAAATATATGAGTTCGAAAGTAGTTCGAATCGAGTTTTCAGTCTAAAAATCAATCACTACTTTTTGGATTGATTTAAAATTAAAAAAATCATCCTAAAATTGTTAAAAAAATAAATCACCTTCTAGAGGTCGGTTTTTTTTTCAAATGATTTTTTGGGGCCCTACTTTATATAATTATATTTTAAAAATACATATAATAAATTTTAAAAAATATTTAATTTTATATTAAATATAATACTAAAATTTAATAATGTGATAGAAAAGTATGAATTTTTATACAAAAATATTATATCTATAATAAAAGAATTACAAATGCATTAATTATATAAATAAAAAATCATAAATAAAAAAGGGGCTCCATGAGCCCTATGGTTTTTTCGGGTGGGGCCCTAATTTTAGCAGGCGAATTTTAATTTATTAAAAATCACCCTAAATCATATTCGGGCTTATAATTTTTTATTTTTTCGGTTCAATTTTTTGGGTCGAGTAGGTTTTTCGGGTTGGTCGAATTTGTCTTGCACCCCTAGTCAAAACAATCTCACCGAAATATGAGTAAGAATAATCTCACCGGAATATGACGTATAAATGAGAATCACATTCTCAAATTTCGTCGAGAATAAATAAGAATAATTTTCTAAATCAAACTCCAAAGTTCTCTGTAACACCTCCCGAATATGTGAGACTATTCAATCGTCCTTAGACCTCAAATCATTACATCTTCTCCCATAATGGACTCAACGTCCTCATTGAACAGGATCCATAAAGGGCTCGTGTTTTCACGTGGCTTAAGTGAGCACGTGAGGTTGACTCTGATATCATTTTATAATACCCCCCTGAGCATGTGAAAGATGAAGGATGTAACTATATATAAGCTCATGACTACCTTCGTATTTTGCCCATGTGGAACTATTCAATCAAACCATCTTAATTCTTAGACCTCATGTCGTTACATTTTCTCTCTCCTCTTTGTCTCTCTCTCGATCGATGACCACGACTGCAGAAATAAGACTTCTTTTTCGTGTGCTACGATCACTTCGTTCAATTCTATAACGGCTTCATTCCGCTCCTTTTATAGCCTCAACATGAGATTACTTTGCCTCGTAGTAAGGTCACCTTTCATTTTTTTGTTTTACTTGATACTCATACCATTCTTTTTCTATTAAGATTCAAGACTCATCCATATCTAAAAATATTAAGATTTAACTAATTTCAATACTCAGGCCAATAACATACAACTATAAGAATTAAGCCAGTGGTGATAAAGTATAATATTCACACAGGTTGTAGAACACTGTCCCGTTATTCAAAATTGATGTACGAGTCTATGCTCATCAAATTAATTTTATTGTGGCATGAATACATAACCACATTCATGCCTCCTCCATCTCTATTCACATATTTTGGATCTCCTCCCCACTTCTTCCCTTCCCAAAGCTAGATGGATGGTCAAAAGTAAATCTCCAAAATTCATTCTCAGGACTATCGAGGAAGATGAAGTCATCATTACTTGAGGAAAATTGCCAATAGAATTGAAATCTTCGTCGTTGATTCATTGCAAGATTCTTGGGTAATGGCATCTCACTAGCTAGATATGCTCCGACTTGAGTTTCTTATCCTTCGGGCGCTCATTGCTCTGCTCAAAATCATCGAGTTCGATAATTTCTACTTACTAGTGATTACTTCTGATTGCCTCAATGTTCTCACAGAAGGCCCCCACACAAACTAGATGTAACATTCCAAAATTCGCCCCCGTCATGGGGCGAAATCTCCTTTGGGTTGCTACTTTCGTCGGACTTTCTTTGACTCTTTTGTTTGACACATAAACGGAAGACTTAAAATTACATATCACAATAACATAAGAAGTGTGGAAGCTAAAAATAGATAAACTAATGAATACATCATATGTGACATATAAAAGGTCTATGTCACACTCCATGTCCATACGAGGTCCCAAATACAATTCGATCAATAGAAAGACATATAAACTCTGTGATAACTATGTACACACGCTACCAAACTGTAGTTGCCACACACACATTAACTAAGCTCGCAATTCAATCATGTACCTGCGAGGATCACACAAGGAAGCAAGCTCAATCGTTAGCATAAAATTAAGTGTGTGTTCATATATGTCATGAAATAATTCCATCAAAATAAGCATGAAGCAAATATATAAATCAGATATGAGAAATGATCATAATGAGCAATAGAATAATAACATTGTAATCACGATTCGTGCCTTTTCATTTCATTTCATTTCCATATTCATATTCACATTCATGCTTCTGTAATCATTTGTTCATATTCATGTTCATAACGAAAAAGTCATTTCATTCATCATTAGACGTTCATGTTCTTTTATCTTATCCATTTCCATAGGGGAGGATGATGTCGCACTAAATGGTACCATCCCTCGGTGGAGATGATCTCGCACTAGGTGACAACATCCGTAATGCTGAGAATGACCTCAACATCTCTCAGTGAAGATGATCTCGCACTAGGCTGCAACATCCGTAGAAGTGAGGATGACCTCGCACTAGTCGACATAATCCCTCAATGGATACGACCTCGTGCTAGGCGATAACATCCGTAGATTTTTCTTTCGATCACTTAGATCAATCAAAGTTGTAGTGAGCAAGAGTGGCCTTGAATAATCTTTAATGTTATGTCTTTCAGGATCAATCAAGTGGACAGAGATTTGTCAAATTGTGAGAGTTAAATTAAGATCATGTTTTTCTTTGTCCACATATCGGATGACCGAAGGGTCAATGGTCGCCCGTTTGACATTCATTCAGTGGTCGTCTGAAAGAGGTTTGGACGTCCATTTTTTGGTATCCAATGGTCGATCGAAAAGGGCGCAGTCATCCATTCTGGGTCCGTTCGGTAGTCATTTTCTCCATGTAAATCGATCGATATGAAGGCATTCAGTCGTCCATCATAACATAGAACATTCTCAGAATTTCGATCGAGAGTTTTGGTCAGTCAAACTGGACCAGTCATTCGTCATAACACAGAACATTCTTGAACTTTTCTTCGAAAGTTTTGGTCAACCGAAACTGGACGAGTCGTCCGCCGGGAATAGTGTCATCTTCTTCCTATTTTCGATCGAGAGTTTCAGTAGCCAAAACTGGGCCGGTCGTCATAGTGTCATCTTCTTCCTCGATTGATCGGATTTCTCCATCCACGATCGGAAGTCCTTCAAACAAGACAATCTAGATTGGTTGCCTGAAACGATTTTAATCAACCAATAGGTTATTGTCGATAGTAACAAGTCTCGACATTTTTTCAGTTCGATCATCCGAAAGATTTTTTGGACTTTCATTCTGGTTGATATCGATCGACCGATCGAGTTTCGATCATCCGATATAGCTGTTGCTATACTCTCGCCGAACTGAATTGGATGCCCGAAATGGTTTCGGTCGATCGCTCTAGTTCGACAAAACTATGGGTCATTGTGGAATACTCACGTTTTCAATCAGTTTTCACATTCAAACAAGAACTAAGATTACTTAACATAATACTTATCTCATAGCACGATTCAATGACATATCTAATCATAGATCTTATCCTTAACCCATCATTCATATCATTTCCTTTCCGAAAACATAATATTAAATAAAATTGGCTTTCGATCACTAAACTTATGCATGACAATAAAGATCTATTTCCAGCAATTAAAATCTCTATCTTAATGGCAATATATTATCGTCTCAATTAAGTACAATAGTCTATCACTATCTATCTAAGATCTAAACAATCTCATTCGATCATTCATCAAGAAAATCATGTCATTACCAAGCATATAATTTGGCTAACACTAAGAATCAACTGTAACTAGTTATGTAACATCATGCATATCATAAAACATGATTCACATCCCGACTAGCATTGATTTACCTCTAATCTGGTTCTTAAGAACATGCATTGATTCTAGGAAAAATCCCATGACCCAGATCCAGAAGCACACACCTTTTAGCTATGTTTTTGGTTCATCCTCAACCTCTCTGCCCTTGCCCTCTGTCGTCTCCTACGTCGAGTGAAATCATTGGCGTCGCCCTCTCGTCCTCTGGCAACGATCACCGGCAAGCTCACACACCAAATGAGAAGAAAAAATAGAGAAAATGTAAAGGAGAAAGGGCATGGGGTTTTAAAGTGGAGGTTCATGTCCCCTGATCACCCTTGTATGCAAACAGTCGGTGCCATTGAAGGGGGAAGAGGATCCATCGGATGCCTCTTGATCTTTTTTATTTTCCTCGTGAAACGGTGGTGTGTTACATTAAAGATAGCATCATAAATGTCCCACAAGCTAAACAATTCTTTGAGTCTTTGCATGAACAAAATCACTACCTTTATTGTATGGATTGGATCGCCAATAATTAACTTTGTCATCTACAAGCTTGAGGTAACATGCTACTGCCGATAACTGTCTCCATGTCATTTGAAGTCTTCGCTACATCAGGATTGGAACTTTCGGCGTAGGTATCGATTTTGCTGATGACATTAAGTTCTTACATCTAATTATTTCATATGAAAATTTATCCTTTCTATTTACTGCTATCTATGCTAGCACTCTAGTTAATTTAAGGAATATTTATGGAATTCTCTATTCTCTTATTGCTTTGATGATATTCCCTAGCTACTAATGGCTGATATGAACTGTATAACTCTTTATCAAAGATAAAATTGGTGAGCCTTCTTTCATGCTAACTACATGTATTCATCTTTTTAAAAACCTTATCCACCACCATGGGCTTATCGACACTCCTCTATTTGACTCAAGATTTATCAGGTAATAAAAAAATTAGCTAGAAGTCTTAGACATCTATATCATGCATTTGTAAATCATAATTGACTTAGTTAAGGGACCTATGATCATGTACACATATTTTTTTAATATAAATCACAAACGTTGTGCAGAGAGAGACTTTTTCTATAAGCTTTTTTTGTTTGAACACCAGGAGCTAAGCACATTGTAAATCAACTATGGAAATCTAAGTGTGTTCATCATTTTGTCCACCATTTACTAAACATCAGTAAATATAAAGCATTCCGTTGGATCAAGCATATCTTAGGAAACTTGGAAAGCATAGCCCACTATGTTAAATTCAGCATTAATTAAAATATAACCCAAAGTTATCTCTTTTTGAAAATGAAATACAATTCAGCATTAAAATATAACCCAAAGTTATCTCTTTTTGAAAATGAAATACAATAATGTAGAACCTTCAACAATCAGCTTATTGCGTATATCAAATAAATTAGTATAAAATGGTGGAACAAATTTAAAGTTAATTAGTTAAACACTGGTAAAAATATCAATTTTTTTTTATTTAAGCTCAATGCTCATGAACAAGAAGTGCCCACAAACTTTTTTTAAGCCATTGTACTCCTTTATAGAGCCTTGACCCCTTCCTCCTATCCCATTAACCTGCCCTCCTTAGATCTCTCATCGTATTCTCATCCCACAAGGGATTAAAGATACTTTATGGAGCATGCTATTGGTCAAGGCTGAGATTAAAGACACTTTATTGATGAGTTTTATTGTAATAATGGGAATTGACATCTTTAATGAGATTGTCAACTTCTTTAAGACGGGTGTATTACCTGAGGTCAATCATAATACCTCCATTACATTCATCCTTAAAGAGACAAAATCTTATGCTTGTTACTGACTACAAACTAATATATGTTTGAATGTTATCTACATAACTATTACAAAAGTGTTAGCTAGAATGCACAAACACATCTTTTTTATTCCCAAATTGCTTTCATCTCCAATCAGGGGTGGACCGCTCGTCCCCCTTAAAATTTGAGGAAAAATTTTACTATATATATTATATATTGATTTTAGCGTAATAGTGGATCACTATAATTAAAGTTTAGACTAATTGTTGATGTTCACTTTGGTGTATTGATTAGCTCTCCTCTTTTCTAAGCTGGAGGTTGTGGGATCAAATTTAGGCATTGCAATGTATTTTTGGTCCCCCCCAAATTTTTTTAACTGTGCAAATTTTGCTATATATATTATATATTGATTTTAGCGTAATAGTGGATCGCTATAATTAAATTTTAGACTAATTGTTGATGTTCACTTTGGTGCATTGATTAGCTCTCCTCTTTTCTAAGTTGGAGGTTGTGGGAACAAATGTAGGCATTGAAATGTATTTTTGTGCATTGAAATGCATTGAAATGTATTTTTGTTCCCACCATAGCGCCAACAGTTCATGCAACGCCATTAGTGTCAACGATTGATGATGGAGCGGTGCTACAATGACACTGGGTGATTGACAAGAACGACAATGTTGTGGCATCGTAGAGTGTCAAAAGAGGTGATAATTAGTGTTACTTAAAGAGACGTCATCGTGACACTAAACATCATGATGCCTTGTTGGGGTCATTGTGGCTCTAGTTTTGAGGCACTAAGTCGACTCTAATGTTACGTTTTCACTATGCCTCCTATGCTGCTTGCTGTGGCGCTACAGCGAGTCCAATGTGGCATAAATGTGAGCCTCTATGTGGATGTCAAGTTGTCGCTAATATGGTGACTCTATGGTAGCACTAATATTATATCATAACCCATCACGTATGTGGAGCTAAGGTGTCGCTGATGGGACATTAATTACAATACATTTTACATGTACAAATTTATAAAGCACATCAACACAATATAAATACAAAATTATGCATCACATCCACATCCACATGCATCACATAAGAAAATTAATAACATGATAAAGTTTTAATAATATCACAAACCAAAGGAGCATCACCCTAAATCAAAAAGTTCCTACCCTGGATGAAAACTAAAGAAATTAATTACTTTCAATGTTCACTACAAGAAAATTGATGATTAGCGACCCAACATACGCGACGCTAGGGAGGCGCTGTTACGTGTCTGTTGCGAAGGGCGTCTCATTAGCGTCCAACTAGTGTCGCGAAAAGAGGATGCTGAAAATCGGTGACTAGTGGCGTCGCACTAGAGTCAAAGAAAATGAGACGCCACTAGCGCCACGTGTTGATGCTATCTCGACGTTATTAAGACGCGTGATTTCCGGGTGTGGGTACAAGATGTACGTCGCTAAGTCGACACCCAATGGGTGCTATTTATGAGGCGCTATGCTAGCGCCCACGAGTCGCGATTTTTGGCGCTAGGAAGGCGCTGAAGTGACATAGAAGTGATGGTGTACGTGTCGCCAATGAGACGCGAATATGGCGCTAAGTACGATATATTCCTACAAATAGAACGTTAAAACTTACTAATTTTAAAATAAATATAAATCAAATTATGTAACCCAAATAGAAGATCGTACTGTAAAGGCTCGAAAGATGCCATCCCGCACTTGAATTGGTACATCTTTCTAAGATCCTGCCCCTTCCGGCAAGTGGGAAAGAATGAGAGCACTGACATTCCGCACGGTGCTAGCGGGTATGAAAATGATCCTGCCAATTACAAAGAAGAATTAATTTTCAATGATAATCAAAACTATAACAAAATTTGTACAACTTATTTAACTTACGATCGAGCAATATTATTCACAGTGACCACCCCACTATTATGTAATCCCTCTTCATCACTCGAATAGAAATTATCCGGTACAGCTGGGGTAGCTGTGAAGGTCCGACGTCATCTACGGGACCTAATACATAAGAAATCGTTAGTGTCATACCAAATTAAAGTTGTGATAATTCATAGATGTACAGTAATGTTCTCACATCGATTGATGTGTACCGCAGCATGATCAGTGGTAGTCCGCTCGTCTGAATGTATTGAGCCAGCTGCTTCTGCTATCGGCGTCGTAGCAACTAACATTATTTTAAAAAAATAATTAATATAATTAATTAAAAAATGTCAATAACAATAAATATATCACATGACGTAAGATGTCACTCGCCAACGCTAGAATATGGTTAAGCGTCCGATATTCTCGTCGGTGGCGATGGGGTAGCAACTGTCATCATAAGAAAATACATAAAATTTGGCTTCTATCTAAAATTATATATCGCCTACAATGTGTCACGTACCTGGAGTGATATGCGGAGCAGACCCACCAATGGATCGCCTACTATGTGACGATCTAGTTATGTGCCCCTTTGGCGGCGAAGGAATTGATGTTATTAAAAAACAAAATTAACTATTATAATCAACTATAAATAAGTAGCTGATAATAATTATATTCCCTGGTGGTTGTGATGTCTGACTCATCTGGAGTGAACGCTTGAAAGAGCGAGATGACCCAGATGCTCGATCCCTCATTTTATGACTGAAAAAAGAAAGAAGCTTCTCTTATTAACAGTAACCATATATAACCTAAAAAAAGAAGTAAAAAAAGCTTATGTCATTAGAATAACTACGGGATTCATTCGCTTGTTTCGTATTCTGATTCATTTTCATCATCTTCATCATCATCGCTATAATCTTGGTTCAAGCCATCATCAATGAAATTATCAAAGTTCACATCTAAGAGGTCATTTGAATTGAACTCTTCCATTGGCTCAGCGTCATCGATCAATTGAAAATTCTCAACTCCATCGGCCATATCAATCGTATCATTCACTCTATGTTCTTGATAGTAATCGTCCATGTGCACATCGTTGTGTAAGAATGATATTTCATTGTCATCTACCATTATTTCTACTAAGAATAGTCTACTCCTCACCTTGCATGACGCCCACCATTCATCCTTGGTTCTTTTCGATAGATACTTAGTGTAGTACACTTGTTGTGCTTGTTCCGCCAATACGAATGGATTGTATGAATGAAGTTTCGACCGAGGGTTAATATCCACCAATTTAAACTTTTGATCGATCTGAACTCCTTTCTCTGAATCAAACCAATAGCATTTTAGCATCACGACTTTGTTAGATTTTTTTCAAATAAGACAATTCTAGGATGTCTTCTATAACACCATAGTAATCAAAGTCTATGTCCCCATACATGCTTCCTAGAATACATATGTCGCTATTAATAGTTGACCGTTGTCAGTTATATTCTTCTGTATGAAAATGATATCCATTGACTATGACGTCGCAGTAGTTAAGAACTTGTTTCTTCGAGCCATGATCGAGATCTCATATTTTGTTCTCTTTGATTGAGCCATTAATAACCTATAACAAAATTAACTAAAAACTTTGGTAAAAGTTACGAACTTATAACAATTTATAAGAACAAGCTGAAAGATTTCTTACTTCACATCTCAACCACTCGACAAAATGTTCGTCTCGTAATTTCAATAACTCATCGTTTGAAACTAACGGATTGATTTCTCATTGTAATTCTTTAAATTTTTTGAATTAATAGTTTTCATATAATGAAATCATACAACAACAATTAACTTTAAATTATATAACAAATTAGAACAAATTGTCTTACTCGAGATATGACGTCACTTCGCTACAATTTGTCAGAACATAATTCTCAACGGCGGTGAGATCTCTATCATTCAAGATAATTTTGCGTCCTGCACCAAGAAGTCGACATGGGCTCTTGAAGATGAATAGAATATTTATGTCAACTTCTCTTTCACCACCATCATCGTTTCTTAGAACTTGGGTGTGTCGTGATTGTATGTGTGACTCAAAGTATTTTGAAGTGAAGTTTGACACATCCTCAATGAAATATGCTTCACATATGGAGCCTTCAATTTTTGCCTTATTTTTCGCCTTCCTTTTCAAATATAACATGCACCTTTCGAAAGGATACATCCATCGATACTGAATCGGACCCACAATTTTTGTTTCATATGGTAGATGTACAATCAAATATTCCATCACATCAAAGAAAGAATGTGGAAATATCTTCTCAGCCTTGCACACGGTAATCACAATAGAAGCCTCTAACCGAGAGATGTCTTCTTTCCGAACGATAGATGCACAAAGCTCTTTAAAGAACATAGACAATTATGTTAAAACCTCCCATATGGCCTTTGACAAAAGTTCTTTAAAGACAATTGGAAGCAGCCTTTGCATAAAAATGTGATAGTCGTGACTCTTCATCCAATGTGTCTTCCCATTGTCTAAGTTAAAACAACGAGATATGTTTGATGCATATCCGTCGGGGAATTTCAATTGCTTTACCCATTCGAAAACCACTTTTCTTTGATCATTGCTCAAGACATAAGTAGCTTTTGACTTTTTGCATTTACCATTTTGAAGATGAATGATATCTAACTCTGGTGTTTTGCATATTAATTTCATGTCTTCGCGAGCCTGTATACTATCTTTTGTTCTTCCTTTAACATTCATAATAGTGTTGAAGATGTTGTCAAATACGTTCTTATCCACATGCATGACATCTAAGTTATGACGTACCAAGTTTGAAGTTTGAAGACGGCAACTCCCGAAAAATTCTTCTTTTCTCTCAATTATGTTCACTTCCAAACCGAATTTGCTTATAACTACAGGCCTTCAGTCTGAATGAGACTTCACTAAGCTTGTTTACTTGCTCTAGCAATTCTTGTCCTCTCAAATGAGTTGGAGACAAAATGTTCTCGGATGTATTCTTTTTAAATGAGTTTCGATCACGACGCATCAAATTCTCCAATGGCAAAAACATCATATGACAATCTACCAGCAAACTTTCCTATAGTTTTTCAAATAAAATGATTTCGTATTCTTTCCACATATGGGACAAGCAACTTTTTCTTTTATGCTCAAACCACTCAATATTCCATATGCCGGAAAATCACTTATGGTCCATATTAATGCGGCTCTTATAATGAAATTTTGCTTTTTAGATTTGTCATAGGTAATCATGCCATCCTCCCACAATATTTTGAGTTCATCAATCAAAAGTCTTAAGTAGACATCTAAAGTTCTACCAGGAGATCGAGGACCCGGGATTATACATGTAAGCAATATATTCTCTCGTCTCATACACATGCTTGGAGGCAAATTATAAGGTGTCACAAAAAACTGGCCAACATGAATAAGCAGTTTGATGAGCCAAATGGGTTGAAGCCATCAGTGCAAAGTTCTAATCTAACATTGTGTGATTCTGCAAAAAAGGCCGGATGAAGTGCATCAAATCGTCTCCATGCCTCCGCATCCGAAGGATGTGTAATTGAATTTTGATCTTCACGTGTCCCTTCTTTATGCCACCTCATAAATGATGCAGTTTTTCAGAAAGAAATAGTCGTTGTAATATTAGAATAATAAAAAAGTATTTAAATATTTGCATTTGCCACATTTTTTTTGAACTTTGAGAATTCTTTTTCGGCTTGAATCTGGGCTCGCCACAAATAGAACAACTCATAAGTGAGTTGTTTTCCTTGTAGTACAACATGCAATGATTGCGTCATGCATCAATCTTCTGATATTCCAATCATAAATCTCTCATCAACCGTTTGGACTTGTAACAATGTCCTGGTAATTTCTTTGAAGCTGGAAGCATACTCTTAATAATGGCAACCATCCGGTCAAAACAACTTTCGATCATATTAAATTCTGATTTTAAGTTCATTAGTTGTGTCACTGCAGAAAGTGTAGTTTGCTTCACGCATCCATCCGATAAATGTTCATTTGCTTCTTCGAGAAGATTATAAAACTTAGAAGCCGAAAGATTCGGGTCTTCTTCAATTAATGTTTCGCCAACATTATCTCCTAACATTGCATCTCGTATCATATTCCTGTATGGATTGCTCGAGTCGTCCACAACGGTATCTACATTACTAGTTTATTTAGCTCATATTTTCTTCGCCATGAAAGAACCAATTGGTGTATGTAAGGAAGAAACCGTTGTAATATAAGTCCTTCTGCACATTATATCTTACTTTCCACTGATAACATTTGCACTTCCGGCATGGGCATAAGATTTCGCCATATGGAGAAGCAACACCTTCATTTTGATATGCCACATTTATGAATTCATCAATACCGTCCTTATATTCTTCAGTTATGACGCCATGTTTATCCTTCGAACGACGAATCCAATTACGATCTAGCTTTATCATTTTTGTAACGGATAACATTAAGCCATATGTCAATAAATTCGTGTATTTGAAACATGTGATTTTGAACTTACGAAATTCAAAATCAAATGTTTCAAATACTTCATCGTCGAATCATAATCTCATTTTATCACCAAGAATGTGGAATACATCCTTAGTAAAATTTATGAGAACATGATAAAAAAGAGGTTCTAGAATTCTGAAAAAAAAAATAGTTTAACTTAACATGCATTACTAACTTAGTACATCCTTAGTAACTATCTTAACAATAATAGTTTCAAGTAATTAAGTAGTATTTAACTTAACATGCATTACTAACTAACTTAACAGTAAAACAATCAAGTAATTAAGTAATATTTAACTTAACATGCATTAGTTCATAACTTTCAAGTAATTTTAACTTAACATGCATTACTAACCAACTTAACAGCAAAATAATCAAGTAATTAAATAATATTTAACTTAACATGCATTAGTTCATAATTTTCAAGTAATTAAGTAGTATTTAACTTCATGCCTTAATAATTAACTTAACATACATGGTGGCGGACTATTGGTGGAGGGCTAGTACCTTCTTAATCGGTGAGGGATGGCGGCGGACGGCGGTGGAAGAAAGCGGTAGGCGACGGCCGATGGGCGGATGAGGCAGAGGGCGGCGGAGGAGGAGGAGGCAACGGTGGAGGTGGAGGCGGACGTCGGCGCGATGGCGGAGGGCGGTGGAGGAGGCGGAGGCGGCGGTGGAGGGTGGCGGAGGGGCGCGGTGGAGGTGGTGGACTGGCGCAGTGGAAGAGGCGGTGGAGTAGGCGGAGGGGCGCGGCGGTGGAGGCGGAGGCGGATGTCGGTGCGGTGGAGGAGGTGGCAGAGGCGGACGTCGGCGCGGAGGGAGGAGGCGGCGGTGGAGGCGGAGGTGGAGGCGGACGTCGGCACAGCGGCGGAGGGCAGTGGAGGAGGCGGTGGAGTAGGCGTAGGGGCGCGGTGGAGGAGGCGGAGGCGGACGTCGGCACAACGGCGGAGGGCAGTGGAGGAGGCGATGGAGTAGGCGGAGGGGCGCGGTGGAGGAGGCGGAGGCGGAGGGCGGACATCAGAAGGGGGGCGGTGGAGGCAGAGGGCGGCGGATGGGTGCGGTGGAGGAGGAGGCGGCGGTGGAGGCGGAGGGCCGCGGAGGTCGGGCGTCAGGCGTCAGAGGTCGGGCGTAGGTCGGACGAAGAAGAGTAAAACAGTAAAAGTGAAAATGAAGAAGAGGGGTTAGGGATTTAAGTTAATTTTTTAGCGTCGTCCAACAACGCGACGCTACGTAGATGCCATGTAAGCGCCGACTCTATCAACATTCGGTAGTGCGCGCTATGGAGAAGCTAATGTGTCACTAAGCTAACGTAGCAACACTATAGTGTCGTAGGGGCATCTCCATAGGTGTAGCGTCCCAAAAATGTGACACCATTGAGATGCACATTAAAAGTCTTTTTGAAATTTTAAATATATCTATCATGTGTGTATGTATGTATGTATGTATGTATGTATGCATTAAAAGCCATTACGACTCCATAGATCTATCATGTATGTATGTCTATATGTATTATAAATATATATATGTATGTATACGTCTATACATGTGCGAGTCATATAATGTGAATATGTATACATATTCGAAGTGAATATATGTGTATATGTTTATATGTGCGAGCTTAAGTGATAATAATATGTATATATGTACTTATTATATATAAGTATAAGTATATACGCATATTTATATGTTTATATGTGCCCGATTAAGCGAGGGGGATAAGAAGTTGGCTAAGGAGGCGCAATACAAACACTATTGAGTCGCTAGGTACTTTTAGCGACCACGTAGCTTCGAACTAGCGTCTAAAATCTTGTGGTGTCTCAATAGGGCGACGCTACAGAGATGCCAATAGTGTCACCATGGCGTTGACAACACCTGCGGCTCTAGTGAGACGCGAAAGTGACGCTATTGAGTCTCCACCGTGACGCTAAAATGGGATAATTTGTAGCAAATCACTCTCTTAATTCAACCACCGTAATGTCATGTATATATAACATAAAATGGGATTAAGTGTATATATTTAGTATGTATAGATAACATAAAAAATGTACGTAACAAATTATATATTTAGGAACACTCCTATCATGTAAAAATACATATATATATATATATAATCGTGTAATACATATATATAATATGGGTACTCATGTATGAATACATATATATGTTGATAATACTAATATAATAATAATACTAATATAATATTTAATTAATTTATTAATTAACATATAGTATATATAATATATAGGGTTTAGGTTTTAAATATAAAACGAATAGCGATATAAATATAGATAACTTAAGAATACTTGTCAAGTAATCACATTAGCGTCTACATAGCGTCGCATAAGCATGTGACACCATATAGCGTCTCTTTAGAGGCGCAAACCTTGAGACGCGAGCGTACCGTCGTGCGTTGTCGACGCGAGAATGGCGTTAGGTTCTCCCGCGCATTTTCGCTTCGCGGCGCGCAATAGTAGCGTCTACATAGCGTCTCCATTGCGCCATGTTTAGCGTTTATTTCTTGAATAGCTAAGAACACGTTAATGAGACGCTATCGAGAGGCAAATAGCGTCCCATTTTTTAGAAGCAAGGTAAATGCCATAAAGGCGCTAGTAACATCTCGATAGCGTCACGTGTTTTGAGACGCTACCTTGCGTCACCAATAGCCCATTTTTTGTAGTGGTTACAAAACTTTCTATCCTACATCATTATCGCCATTGATGTCATTCCTAGTACTCGACACTAACATACTCAATCTTGGAACTCGTGGTGCATGGGTATCGGGCTAGATGATTATTTGAATAGTTTACAAAAATAGCGTCAACTGCTGAGAAAGCTGTTGAGAAAGCTACTCAGCAATGAGTCTTGACGTCATCTAGTGTCAGCTCAGGTGCCAAGATGAACTCAGAGTAGACGAGCCACCTACTTAAATACCTAGTTAAATCGATATAGGTATACATATGTCTTTCTATTTGTATGGATCAATGTGTGTATTTGTATTATATGTGTATTAATATTCATATACATCTACAAATACAATTATAATTAATATTCAACTAATTTATTAATTAAAGTATATTACATGGGACATGTGGATATAAAAGTTTGTGCTACATCATGGTCGCAATAGCGACGCAAGTCTTCGACTCACAATTGTGTTGTAGGAGAGGTAGCACAAAACTACAATGCCTCAGGTGGTCTATGCCACTATCGCATTTGTCTGTCGTGCTGACAAATTCACTGTAGCATCTACAAAGGTCGGGTGATGCTATTTTAGCCATTTTATTGTCACCACCATGTCGATGCCAACGTAGGCATTATGGTTTACAATGCATCTGCCTTTTCTCGCGCATAATAGTAGTGACGTCGTAGTGTCGAAAAGGCGATAGCTTTGGAGATGATAGCTTGTAACATAATTGCGACGCTAGTCTCTCAACTAGCGTCACAAACTTTTTGACCCAGCGGTGCTGCTTCGACCTAGTTGGCACTGACTTAGTACCGCGATCTTTTTGTCACTAAATGGCATGGCTATTTGATAGATTTCTTATACTGCCTGATCCCTGTGGCTCAGAGGACACAAAACTCTTAGTTTTATGTCCCTTTAAAGATCTCGTTAACCCTCATTCCTCTTTTTCCCTTGCCTTCTCACATTCTTTCTGCCATTGTTGTACTTATGTTTGCTCCACTAGCTCGGTTAAAGGACCTTGGAGAAAATTCGGTAGGTGCAAATAGTGAAAGGAACCAAGGAGGAGGGAGGGGACACCACCAAAGGAAGAACATAATATCTCAACAAAAAATGCATGATTTTTGGATTCAAGTAATAATGGTAATTCACCGGGCTTTGCATGTTTTAAAGACTATATTAAACTTAAGATCCATGCTAGAATGAGTAGTAATAATGTCTTATAATTTCTTTTGAATTATCCTTAGTATGATTATTTTTGGATTAATTTGTATGCAATAATTTATTTAATGATATTGATCCATGTTTTACATGATTAGGGGTTAGGTTTAAGCATGATTTCAAACTTATGTAATTATGTAATTGTATAGATCAGATGATGCTTAAGATTAAAAAAATCATAAATACGAAGATGCATTGCTTAGGCAAGGTTAAGTTGTTTACCTGTAAATATACATGATGAATTGGACATAATTATATTTGAGATTGACATTTCAACCATGCTAAATGTTAGAAATAAGTTTATTTGCACTTAGGAATAATTGTTGTGTGAAAACTTAAGCATATTACATGCAATGACCTGCGGCTCTATCAAGAAGAACGGACGATCGATATTCTAATCAGGTGCTCATTTCTTATCGGCAAAAGATAGCGGACCAGATGATTGATCTATTCATCAGCGTCCGATCTGGTATGCCGAGTCGAAAATATCTTATGGTCGACCGTGAACTAGCGGCGGGCTAGTGTGTTCACTTATTGACCTAAGATTACACTATATACGTATTATAAAAATAAAAAAATATGCATAAATATTTTGAGTATAAAATAGTGCTAAAAGGGAAATTCAAATGGTCAAGATTATATTATCTTAATGATATAGAATAAAAATTTAAATGATATGTATTTGAATTATATGATTTGAATTACTTCTTTTAATAAATACATTGGCATGTCTAACCAGTCCAACAACCTAATAGTTGTGATGTGTTACTACTACTATAACATTTATTCAATGGCGCATGTGCACCCACTCAAACCCATGTGGCTCCATCAATGTTGTGAACTCAGAACTCTCACTGGTCAACCGATAATAATAAACCAAAATATGGTTTGTGAGTTGGATAGATCATATGACTAGACAGGTCGGAGCTTTGGGTGACCAAAACTCTCGGACGAGAGTTTGTATTTTTTGTCCAATGAAAATAATATGTTTGTCCGACCTATTAGATGTTCGGATAACACTCGACCTTTGCATGGCCAAATGCTAATATCAAACTAGACATCTGCTTGACCTAGCAGATGACTGATGACCCTTTTCCAGAACGAGTGACCGCTCTACCCAGCGGGCAACCGGTTGTAAGACAGAGAATTAATATGACTTAATTTAATGATTGTATCTTGATTTAACTTTGTCCACATGAGTGACCTTATACCCTTATGATTCTCTATGATAACATAGAGCTGACTTTTTTTCATAAAGTCTTGATTGATTTCCTACGATATTAATAAGATAAACTATAAAATTGAGTGTTGTCTGCCTACCTAGACGAGAGGTTATCAGCTTTATATAATACACTCCCCGTCTATGAATGTTATCAACCTTGTGTGAAATCTTGATTCCCCTTTATGAGGCACGATCGTGTCATTGATCGACCCACTCATGATGTAGATAGTTGTATACTTGTGTGTTTGCATGACATTCCTTAAAAGTGGAGAACTCTCCCAATTGTATAAAAAGATGTAAATAATGATTAAAGATAATGGAAGAACTCATGTGATGAAATGAAACAATGATGTCTTTTCAAGTGAAAGATAATAAGTATTGAAAAATGAATATGAAATGAATTATGTATGCCATTGTTCTCATGTGATAATACTCATGAATCTTAAATAATATGTTCTTATGTTTGTTTTCATGCTTATGCTTATGTATCATCCTTATGATTATTAAACTTAGCTTTATACTAACAGGAAGGTTACCTCCCATCCTCGCTGGTACTTGATTATTTTGCACATTTTGGTTGATTTATATGACGACTTATGCTCGGGTGCGTGCACACATGGTTATCTTAGTGACTATATTATCTTTTATGTATGTGTAGTCATACGTTGAACCTATTTACTATTTGTTTAGAGGCATCCGTGTTGGACCATATAATATACTTATTTATCAAGCTCCCATAATAATGTTCCATTTATGTTATTTGTCATTTTAGCTTCCACATTTATTAGTTAATTATTATAATACCATTCAACTACTATTGCTACTTAAAATAACATTTTCAATGATCATGATAAACTCTCTCAAAGTTTTCCTCCCGACACTTTCACACGAAGTATAGCAATAAAAAATCATTTTACACCTTTCAGGTTAATGCATAGGTAATACGATGTCGTGAAATTATACTCATAAAAAGTTAAAAAAAATTATCTCTCAGCTAATATATTAGCATATTAGCTCTCTCTCAATATGCTAATGTGTCATAGCACAAATTGAGTGTATGAAAAGAATGTTTCTTAATCTTTCAAATCAATTGGCAATGCAATAATACTTAAACTATTATATTAAAAATGGAGAATCGATTATATAAAGCTAAATAGAATGATAGCATGAAAAATTTAAAACTAGAGTATTTGAACTAAAACATATGAATAGGCTACACTTAAAGTAAAAAAGATTAACTTATTAAAGTTATAGAACAACTATATAAATCAAATTGCATCATTATAGAAATTACAAATAATAGAGTTGAATTTGATCGACCAATGGGAGATAAAATTGATGCTTCTTCTTTGTTGCCGTCTCAAAGAATGTTTTCTTCTATCCAAACCAATCCTTCCTTAAAAAGATAATAAAATAAGATTCAGAATTTTTGTGGAGTAGGATGTATGTGCATTTATAGATGCACATCAATTATATTATATATATATATATATGTATGTATGTATTATGTTTGATTTCCAGTATTTACTTTTCCTGCACTAGGTTCACGAACCTCCCTTCGTAACAGAAAAAAATAGGTTGCGAATTATTTTTAGCTCAAAGTTAGCAAAGTGTGATCACGCATTAGGAACCATCGGTCCAAGATGGGCGCAAATCGACGGACAAGATGAGGACTGATGTAAATTGGTTCGGTTTGAGCAAGATGAGTTGTGGTTCAGTGCACAGTTTGAGTGGCAAGGAAAAATTTACCAATCTGAGAAGGTGGGTAGAGGAAGGAGGGCAGTGATGAGCGGAGGGAGCGGAGGGCGACAATGAGCAGAGACGACCGATGTCTGCGAGGGCGGTGGCAATCAATTTATGTGACTGATATGTGATGACCTGATGTGGAGGGGGTGATCCCAACAACTTGGGACAAATCACCTTCGCCTTTCTCTTTGCAGGGTTCCAACAAGGCGGCCGGAGGTTGCCTCCTCCTTCACCTTTCTCTCCTTTGTCATAGCTGAGGAGGAGGTTGTCTCCGACCGCGATAGATTTGTGCGACACGAGTTCGGCAAAGGGGAACAATCTTCGCTAAGGAGGAGGAGACATTGCGAGGGAGGAGAGATGTATTTGTGATGTCAGAGGAGGGCACATTGCGAGGTCAAACGAGGGCACGTTGCGGGAGGTTTTGTTCATGTGCGAGAGGAGCGCCCAATTTGCTGCTGGTTGAGGGAGACCGAACCTCTGGAAACTAAACTTATTGCCGAATCGCACACTACACCGATCCAATCTCCTGCATCGACCAATGCACATTCAAATCTGACGGCTCTAAATCCGCGAGCACACTATCACAAGATGTGTTAGCAGACTAATAGTTAACCTTTAAGTACTATGCTTCTCCTTTAATTAGTTGTTTCTTAATTTCATAGTGGCTGAGTGACGTTGTAATATCGATGTGTAGACAAAGTTGATATTTAGGATGTTCATGTAACTTTGAAAAGTATATGCAATAACACGAGAGGTGTAAAGAGTAAAATCTATTATTATTATTATTATATACTTATTTTTTAATGCAAAATTCCAACCTAAATTTTAAATTATACTCACAATTTGATCAAATAACAAGTCAACATATATATATATATATATATAAAAGTAAAAGATATCGGCCTTAATGTCAAATATTGAGCAAAGTCGAATGACACCATTGTTGAACTTCAACATAAAATATACAGATATCATAATTGATATATAAAAAATACTAAATCCTCCTTACTCATCCTCCTAATAATCCTCCTAACACTCACAAGTTGATAAATTTATAATGCATGCCATTGTGTGTTGTTAGGAGGATTTTTAGGTTGATTTTTTGAAAGATATAACAATACTCTTGATATATATATATATATATATATATATATATTATATTATAAAAACGTACTAGAACGATGCTTTATATTAAAACGTGCGAGAACGATGATTTACATTAGAATATATATAACAATAAAAAAATCTTATGACACGTCACAACGGCTGTCCCCAACACGAAGCCGCTCACTGGCCAGGGGTCCGGTCAAATTGTGGGACCCAAAGAACTCCGCCGTCACCAGCCGCCATTCCTTGCCTTTGGGCTCATGGCCTCCCCGGTCAAATCCCCCAACTCATCCGGTGTGATCGAACGGTCCATCTCTCTCTCTCCACCCCCACTTGTACTTTGAGTTTTCTCCCTCTACATATTTTTGGTCCTTTGATCGAATCAACAACTGCACTCCTCAATCCTTAACATCGAATAAAAGAAGAAAACAAGAATTTAAAAGTGACTTCGAAAGTGTAACCTTAAAGCTAAATTAACAACATGTCACTGTAATTTTCTTTGAAGGTTCAGAAGAAAATAAAAAAAAGCAAATTCAAAACTTCGCGTCATATTTTTTCGCTAACACCATTTTCGTAATCCACATGTAACAAATTTTAGGATTTTTCTAATTCAGTTCAATTATTATGTAACGCGTGGACATATCCATTTTTTTTCTTTTCTCTGTTACATATTATTATTATTATATTGTTATTACTATTGTTTAAAAAAAGCGCGAGATCTAATTTTAGTCTCGTTGTACGTGGAAACATTACTATTCGAGAGTTTGTTACGATTTTACAAATGGAAACAAGAATACTTAATATTATTATTATTAAATATTTTTAAGGAAAAAAAAACGAGGAGCCTCTTCTCCCCCTCTCTCGTCCCGTCTTTTTGTTACTTATTTTTCCACTTCGTTACCACATTTTCGTAGTTTAATTTAATTCCTACTTTGGATTCCTTGTTGTTTCTTACTATTATATTTTCTCTTCTTTTTTCCCGCATCGTTTTGGAGTCGTCGCTGTCCGATTCGAACAGCAGGCGTCGCGGTCGATTTGGTTCCGCCGGCGGGAAGGGGCGCCGGACGACGTGAGTTGCATACCCTCGCCGCCGGTGGTAGTATTGCTGGCTGCGGCCGGGAGTGGGGGCGGCGCTCGTCTGAGATCGTCTTCGTTCGCAGCCTATGCCGTTGTTGTTACCGCTTGCTGCTCATTCTGGTTGAATCTGTGATCTTTTGAAGTCCGAAGGAAGCGATGGAGGTCGACTCCACGATGACGACGTACTCCGACCACGATCTGGTGGCCGAGAACCACCACGCCGCCGGGGGCCAAGAGGGGGAAGTTCCGACGGAGGTCCAGAATGGGGAGGCGGGACCGCCAGCGCCTGCGGCCGCGGACGTGGGTCAGGCGCAGCAGCTAGTCGTGGCTTCGGGCCCTAGGCCTGCGCCGGGATATAGGGCGGTGAACGCCGTCATTGAGAAGGAGGAGGATGGACCGGGATGCCGGTGCGGGCACACGCTGACGGCCGTTGCGGCCGTCGGGGAAGAAGGAACCCCCGAGTATATCGGGCCCAGGCTCATATTGTTCGGCGGCGCGACAGCGCTGGAAGGCAACTCAGCCACGCCCCCATCGTCCCCGGCCGGGAGCGCTGGCATTCGTATGTTCCATCCTCTCTGTCTCGACCATAACCATCTCCCTTGTCAAAACTTAACGAGAAACCCTAGTTTTTGGTGCAGGAGAAGTTTAGAACTTTTCAGCAAGTCGTATAGTTTTGATCTTAGATTATCAACTTCCATGAGCTTATTCGTACTTATTCATGAGAAGTGGAAACAATGGCTCTTATAGTGTTTAGGTTCATGATTATTATGTCGCTATTTCTCGTGAATGAATGGAATTTAGTCCATTTTAGTGTTTAGGTTCATGTTTAGGTTCATCATTTGTTATGAACATGGATCAACGAATATATTGTTAGTTTGCACGAGTGGAATTGGATCTCATTTTACCTTTTTTTTTTAAAACTCAATTTCCTTTCTGATTGCAGGTCTTGCTGGCGCAACTGCTGATGTTCATTCTTATGATGTGATATCAAACAAGTGGACAAGGTACAACTATTATCGGTTTGATACCTTATACATATCTTGAGATGCAAAAAATGGGTTATTCTTGTGTTTTTTGGTGGTTTAGGCTAACATCTCAAGGTCTCACTTCTGTAAATAACTTTATTAATCAGCTCTTACATATGTTTCTCTGGTTAGATAATTTTGTTGTTATGCATTTACAGATTGACACCTATTGGAGAACCACCATCACCAAGGGCTGCACATGTTGCCACTGCAGTAGGGACTATGGTGGTAATTCAGGTAACCATGTATGGAGTTAATGTGTAATACTTTAACTTAATGATGCCTCACCAAGATAATTAAACCTTCTTTGATTTATTCAGATTTTATTTTGAGAAATGAACCATATAGCTACTTGACTTTAAACAGTTCTCTTTAATGATCCTTCTCAGGGCGGAATTGGACCTGCTGGTTTGTCAGCTGAGGATCTACATGTTCTGGACTTGACACAACAACGTCCACGGTGGCACAGGTCATTATCAATCCAATTAATTGAATTTAAAAATGTTCTTTTCTGTCTACTTTATGTTTATAGATACTGAAGTCATATCTTAACGGAACATAGGGTTGTCGTCCAAGGACCTGGGCCTGGTCCACGGTATGGTCATGTGATGGCTTTAGTAGGGCAAAGATTCCTGTTGGCAATTGGTGGAAATGATGGTATGTTAATCATAGTTGGATAGAAGAAAGATTTCTGTTGTACTCTCGCAAAATAATATGGAGTCTCTTGATAACTTGAGTTTACAAGAAAAATAATATTATGTCAGGGAAACGACCTTTAGCTGATGCTTGGGCGCTAGACACTGCTGCCAAACCCTATGAATGGAGGAAGCTGGAACCTGAAGGTGAAGGCCCGCCTCCTTGCATGTGAGTAATTTAAGATTTTCCCCTAAAAGAAGTAATTTGAGATGGTTATATTGATGGTTATGAAAATAGAGCTTGTTTCATGGCTTCCTTACAATTACTTTATGTTTTACTCCATTTGTTTCACTACCATAATGATTTTGACTTTTTTTTCTTAAGAGGATGATTTTGCCAACTTTCCTTGTGTTTACTCTCTCTAACTTTTTTTCTGAAAGTACTCTCTCTCTATTTGTAGTAGTCCTAAAGTGTTCTTAGTGGCCTTTGGAAATTGTTACCAGAAAAAAAAAACAACTTCTTTTGCTGCTGCTATGTGTCTAGGCTACACGATTTTGCATGCTTCATGGCATTTCAAAATTCTAGCAATCCTTGTCAATTAATTAATAAAACATTTGGGTTGCAGTATGATCTGCTGAACTTGTATGATGGGGTAGCAAAGTGGGGGAGTAAGTTTAGATCCAGAGAAAGCCTAAAAAAGGGTCAGATCCAGAGAATGCTTAAGGCCCAGTGTATTAAGCTCTAGACAAATGGTGTTGCCTCTCACTTTTTCAGTGCCTATCTGTATTCAATTGAAGTTGGAATTTTTTTCATCAATTCCCATGCTTCATTGCAATCAAAGTTCAAATATTCAGATTATCAGAAGCCACTTTTTAAAACAAGATGAATATATATTGCCACAAAGAAAAATGTAACTCCCGTCACTTTGTCATTTTTTATACTTCTATTGTGTTAGCCGTCTAACCTCCAACTAATGTTGGTTTACAATGGAAATATACTGTTTGCAGTGAACTGTGACCTAACTAATTGAAACTGCCATAAGGTGATCTTATGAGTTATGTAGATGGGACTTACAAGTAGATGACTAACTGTAGAGGATGCTGAAATGCATGCCTCCAACATCTAGAAATGGAGGTAACATGAAATGTGACCTGACAATGATAATATCATGTGCTGTGGTTTCTAAGTACTATTGGCATATCAAATGTCACTTTTGTGTGGGGCCCAATTTAAATTATCCGATATGAATATCATTTTCATGTATTTGCTTAGAGGTTAACGTACTTAGGTTCCCTTGTTGGAAGACAACTTATTATAAAAGTGTCTTTAAGTTACTGCAAGTGAAGTTTCAAGGAGACTTATATGAACAATTTATTTAAATGGTAGAGGAGGTCTTCCCTATATGGGTGCTTCTCAGCTTGCAGTGAATCTGATGGTAAATTTCAGTAAATGCTCCTCAACTTTACCCTCTTTCCCAACTTTGTCTCCTAATTTTACTTTGTAAGTAGACTACCCTCCAACTATTAACTTATTCCACTAAGTACCCCCTTTGACCGGGTATCTTTGGGTTACTAGTTTTTCTCTTATGTGGCACATTAAAAAATAATAAAGTTAGCAGAGGGGCGTTCCCCCTCTCCCTTTGCGTCACGCGTGCAGAGGGGTTCCCCCTCTCCTCTCCGACGCTGGCTCCCCCTCTCTTCTCTAGCGTTGGAGAAGAGAGGGGTGCGGAGAAGATAGGGGGAGGGGGGCGCCGCCACCTCCGGCACTCCACCCATTTTTCTTGTTTTATTATTATTTCTCATTATTTTAATTTTATTTTATAGTAAATTTATTATTTTTTAATATGTCATGTAAGCAAAAAATCGGCAAGCAAATCGGTGATACACGGTCAAAGAGGTAATTAGTAAATAAGTTAGAAGTTGGAGTGCAGTCTAGTTACAAAGTAAAGTTGGGTGACAGCTCAGAGTTGAGAAAGATGGCAAAGGTGGAGGACATTTACTGAAATTTTCCTGCTAGAATAGCATTTACACATTGATTTTACCTTAATGAGAGGAATGGAAATTTCAGTGTAATTGTGATGTGCAGACTGGAGACCATTTACACCTCTTAAATGCGTATTTTTTTGAAACAAGAAAGGACGACTAGCAAGAAGGTAGTCATCCCGAAGTTCCATTAATAATATTGTGAGTTACAAAAGAAGTTTGATAGAAAGGCCAACAGAAGGGCATTAAAAACAAAACGACGACATCACACTACTCAATATCAAAGATGGCATCATTATTCCGTGAACCGATAACCACCCACGCTGTTGCAGCCCCGTTAACGTCGCAGCCAAAAATAGGCAATGAAAGCAGTTGGCAAGTCTTATTATTCCTGAACATGGATCAACGAATGCGTCGTATGATCCATGTAGCCGACCCCACCTAGTGGGATAAGGCTTTGTTGTTGTTGTTGTTGAAAGCAGTTGGCAAGAGCCACACCTCTTAAATGCTTATTATTCCTCTAGCTTTGTCAAAGCAGAACTGATGACAGTCTTTCGGATAACAATAATATGTGTGTTCCTTTTAGTTTCATAATGCATTCCTAGAAATCTTCTAATGAGCTTTCTATTTGTAATATAGAATAATTTATGCAGATCACTTGGTCTATTTTATTCATTGGTTTCTGATCTTCAATTCGTGCAATAGGTTCATCTGGTATCTATCACTTTCCACTCTGTATGCTTTTATTATATAGTATCCGAACATCAACGACCTTATTGCATCAATCAATCTTGTAAATTTTTTGAATGGGCAATTAATCTTGTTATGTATGCATTACATATCTCATGCTTTATTGCTAACCTTTTATGTGTCCAGTATAATTCTGTAGCCTCATTGATTGAAATATTTAAATGTCAAATTGACATTTGAATGAAATGTACTTTTCAATAAAGGAAACTTCAACTACTGTTGCTAGCTTTCTTTTAGGCATACCCACTTGGTCAATTGTAGTCGTGGCTTTAAGTTGAATGCTAAAGCTCACAAGTGTTTGACCTGCTAGTACTTTTAGGCATTGAAGGGAGTGCTAAGCTGAAAACTGATTTGGACTTCCAATTCAACTGACCATAGCATGTAATACTAACCAATATTATATTGTGTTATAGTATTTCTCATTTAGCAGGTCTCATTCTGATAACATTGCCAACTTCTTTTACCATAGGTACGCAACGGCAAGTGCACGTTCTGATGGCCTTCTCTTGCTTTGTGGTGGGAGAGATGGAAATAATGTGGTTAGTTAAAATGCAGTGTGATGTGACTTTTTTTCTATGCGTGAGCAATTAGTTTATCTTTGGAGTATGAAGATGCATGTGATGTTTTTTTTAGGATTTAAGGAATATGTAGATCCGTTCCTCAAAAAAAAACATGTGGATCCACCATTGATTTATAAATCAATGGTGATCCTTGATAAACACTTTTTAAAATCAATTTAAGATTATCATTGATTTGTAAGTTACGGTAGTCCACATGTGTGGACCCGTTTTAGTCTACACAATCCTCAATCCTTTTTCTTTATGTGAAGAGAAAGGATGGATAGTTGTGTGATACATTAAATATCTGGAATTGTTTTTTCTGAGGGGAAATGTCTGAAATTCGAATTTATCAAATCAAGGTGCCTTATAAATATTTAGAATGAGAACTGGCTTGTCCTTTTGCAAGATCTATTCAATATAGTGTCTTGCATTATGGGCCAAGTGTTTAAGCCAAACCGCAAACTTATCAAATCAATATGTCTTAGAAATTTAGAATGGGAACTGGCTTGTTCTTTTGCAAGATCTATCCAATATAGTGTCTTGCATTAAGGGCTAAATGTTTAAGCCAAACCACATTCAGAATATCATGTTTGAATGCACTTTTTAAAGTTAACCTAAGGTGGCACATCGTAGAGGTTGTCCACTTGAAGTGAATAATTACTAGAAATCTTTAGCTTCATGCTGTTACATTTTGGCTACTTAACTTTCCTCTGTTCAGATCTCTCTCCAAAAAAAAAAAATCCTCTGTTCAGTTTGCATCACAGCAATGATGTTAGTTTTTGAGTATTTTCTTTTATTTCACCTCAATACGGAGCAAGACAGATTAGTGTTCTTGGTTATTACATTATGCCTTGATCTTTTATCTTGCCACTTGTCTGCGTGAACATTTTGTTATCAGGAGCATGTTTCATGTCAAAATACTGAGCATTTTTACATGTGATATGTTCATGAAGATACGAGTGATTGAGTTACCTGAGTATGGTTGTCATAAATTATCATATATTATGCAGTCACAAATCTACATTTTCTACATTACTTCAGATGTGTATGCTTATTGCTGATTCACTTGTATTGTGTTCAAAGTTCTATGTTTATTTCTGATCCACTGGTATTGTGTTATAAGGTATATCCTTATTACTTATTAATTGGGTATTTCAATTTTATCTATAGCCGCTGTCAAGTGCATATGGTCTTGCAAAGCATAGAGATGGGCGTTGGGAATGGGCTATAGCTCCTGGTGTCTCACCATCTCCAAGATATCAACATGCAGCTGTGAGATTCATAGTTTCTTTTCTTTCTCGGGTTATTGAATCAAACAATTTTAACCAGATTATTGACATGAAAAATTATGCATTTCTAGGTTTTTGTCAATGCAAGGCTCCATGTGTCAGGTGGGGCTCTTGGTGGTGGGCGGATGGTGGAAGACTCTTCGAGCATTGCAGGTAACTAAAGATATGTACATAATTTAGCAACAGTTGCACATTTATTACCACCAAAATTCTTTTATTTTTTTTATGAGAGAAAGGATGACTAAATAGCTTGGATAGACATCCAACTTCTATTAAAACTTTCTTGTAAAAAGTAAGTTGTATAAGTGTAAGGTCAAAGAAGCAAAAGGAGAAAGAGGGAAAAGGAAAAAAGGAAAAATGCAAGAACATGGTCTAACCCTGCCCACTCTCCACTCTTAGCCTATCTTTGGATTGAAGGAAAAGAGAGGTAAAGAAGGGGAGGGGAAGGGAAAAAAAACTTTCCCTAGTTTGTATTAAATTTTGAAAGAGGAGAATGGAGGGGAATGGAGGGGAGATTCCCCTTCATTCCCCTCCATTTGGCCTTATTTCTTTCAAACCCAATTTGGGGTGTAGAGGAGGGGAAAAAAATTTATCTTTCTCCCTTCCCTTCCCCCTTATTTCCCTTCATTTCCTTTAATGAGGGATCATCCAAACAAAGCCTTAAGAAAAAATGAAGTATGATGTACAATATTTTTTATTTGCCTGATTGCCCAAGTGACCGCCATGAAGCTTGACGAGGCCCCTCTCCACCCTTGTTTGTCCTGTGTCCGTATGGTGCGTAGCAAGCCCCAGGTTGCATTTATCATAGATGAATCAAAGCCTGACCTGCTAGCTGTTGCACAAATCCACTGAAATAAGGCATTGGAAGAAAAAGATGAACTTCCTCCATTATCGTGCCACACAGGGAATACGATGTATTAGGGTTATGCACCCATCTTTCATTGTAGGCTCTGGTGAGTATTCGACCTCTTAACAGCCAAACAAAGATCTTGACTTTAAGGGATGCATAAGCCTACCTAATACATTGATAATCCATCCTAAGCTCCATAGAGATTGAGCTCTATGGCAGCAACTTCAGGTGCACATTGCCAGTTGCCATAGATGTATCATGCAAACCTCTCATGGAGGATGATCAGCTCACTGACGTGTTGGTCCAAGAGGCTGGCTAGCCTTGGTACTGCTTGGAGTCAAACACTTGGGAACTAATGCCATTGGATGCGCTGATAGGCCTGATAACTTGGGGAAAGCATCCGCAAGGGTCCCCCTGGTGTCCACTCATGTTGTCAGAAAGAGAAAGCTGTCTTGGAGCCGAGACCGGGTGAGAGAAGATGGTGCACCAGTGGAATGACTCTAGATGCCCCTCGCCAAAAAGAGGATGCTCTGTGAACCAACACTGGGTGGGAGATCCTGGAGAGGTCCCATCCATAGTGAGCATAGAAAATTGTACATCATAAATCATTGCCAAGTCCCATGATCTGTTGACCCAGTATGCGAGCAAAACATGATTGGGACGATAGAGGTCGCGGATGCCAAATCAACAGTAGTGCGATGCACTCACCGCCATGCTACAAGGTGTGCTCAACCTGAGTTTCCACTTGTTTCAACAACCGTAGGCTTGACAACATGTAATATATCGATAGCAATAAGAGGATGGATCTCAGAAGTACAAGGCGACCCTCTCTATATAGGAGCCTCGAGCTTCAGCCCTACAGCTTGTGCTCCATACGCTCGATGATGCCGAGGTAAGTAATCAGAAGGGTATTGATTGGAGCTCGATGGCACAAAGATCTGCCTCATCTGATGTTATGCCAAAGGGGATAAATAAATGTCAACTTTGTATTGTTGATTTGGAGGCCCGAAGAAGCCTGAACAACTCCTTCAAAATCACTACTCTACATGATGTTGTGTCCTCAATGAAAAAGGGAGTATCATTAGCATACTAAAAAAGAGGAATCAACCTGCTTGAGCCATTAGGGGAGAAGCTCACAAAGATGCGTGCCTGGCATGCTGGGTGGGTAGGTGCAATGGGCAAGGGCATGCAGCTAGGACAAAAAGCAATAGCACTATGGGACACCCCTACTGCAACCCCTGCTGTGGCTGAATCCATTCTTTTGTGGGAAACCTGTTGTCAAAGACCAAAAAGAAGCAGTGGTGATGCACCACTTCATTCGTGAAAAATCTCAAACCTGAATAGAGTGCTAGAAAAAGACCATAAGATTATATCATAAGCTTTGGAAAAATCTACCCTCAAACATGAAGGAGGCCCTCAAACATGAAGGAGGCAATGATCTCGAAGGCATTCATGTAACTACCGAAAATGGATCGGCCACGAATGAAGACAAACTGCATCGGATGGTCCAGGTCTTCAAGTGACCCCTTTCATCCGGTTCACTAGTGCCCTAGCCACTTTGAGGTAGATGACATATTATAGTGTGATCAATCGAAAATCCTCAGATTCACTCAGTTGATGAGTGTTTGGCCAGCATGAAGAGCAGGAGCCAATTGAGGCACTGAAAACCCGGGTTCCTAGTGGCAAACTCCTGGATGATCGTCATCGCATTGGCCTTCACTATGGTCCAAAACTCCGTATAAAAGAACACATGGAAACCGTTCGAGCTAGGAGAACCCTCCCACTTCAAGTCACGTAGTGCCTAAACCATTTGTCCTTCATGAAGACCTGAGATAAGGAAACAAAAGGCTCATCAGATGAACGAGGTACCCCTAGCCATCCCAACACTAGGGACTCAACAGTAGGCGTTCGCAGGCCTCCTGATAGTACGAGATGATGGAGGAACTGATCTGTAGGTGGCCTGTGACTGATTGTTCCTGCACTTCGAAATGTGTGATCTAGAAAGCTCTACGACAGCAGCTCGTGTACAGTAGGAAAATCCTTGTGTTGGCATTGCCCTCACGTAGCCATGTCTGGCGGGAGCATTGCATCTACTAGATTTTCACCTTTTTGTAATCCAACTGGATCACCTCAGCGTCACTGTTGGTCCTCCACCTCCTCGGCAATAAGATCATGGGAATTCTCCACCTAGTTGGCTAACTGATGAATCTTCATGAGCTCAAGGTATCCAAGGAACTTGTCAATTCTTGCGCAGGTAGTCGTGAAGGATGCTGAACTCTGGCAAGTGAATTGTCAGTTTGTGGGAGGAAAATCCACTAACAAAGAGAATGTTGTGAAGTCCTGGAACTCCTCCATTCCTACCTCTCTCCCCTTCCTATGGATGAGGCGATCGTCGATGTCAAGTTTGACATTGAAATCGCCACTGATAGCCAACGAGCCTCAAGCAGATGGGATCAGACACATCGAAGCTCCTCCCATTATAGTATGGAGAAATGCCGAGAGAGGTAATGTTGGCAATCTGCTCGGTGTCTCCAATGTGCCAAAAGCGAGAATCTATCACACCATGAACCCTCCACATCGAACATGTCAATGCGCCATCCAGTGATGCAACCCCTAGACCAGCCAACCGAACAAAAATCAAGTGTCTGGGCACGAAAGTCCCACATATATGCTCCCATGTCTGACTGCAACATTTTGAAAACTTCATCTCTTGAGACAAAACAATGTCCGGACCTTGTGCCCACAGATTATGGCATAAGGTTCGGTGCCATGAATGTTCCATGGGAGAACTAGGGTGGATGCCACTGTCCTCGAGCACGGGGGTGCCATGCTATGACCCTGCCTTGGGGTAGCCCCAACGCCAGACCTGAGCAGCTGAAAGAGGCAGCCTCTACTACTTTGATGACATCCTCATCTCGACCCCCCAGGGGTATCAACATCAACACCCGACTGCCGTCTGCTAGTAGATCATCGCTGTTGATACTGGTACTGGTGGTTGGGGGGTTGTGGAGGTGGACTGGGTCTGGTCGTGGATGGTTTTGCTGCAGTGGAGAGCTCCAAGGAGGTTCGGCTTGAGTGGGAAGGAGTTGGTGTTGTAGGTTTTGCTGGTGCTGTTGGGTTAGGTTGTGGGGGGATAAAAGGCTGGCTGGCTGTGGGTATTGCAGGCTGGTGTTTTGGAGCAAGGAAATTGGGGCTTGGGTTTGGTGGGGGATCAGCCATGACCGGAAAAGGTGGGGGGAACTCAGCGTGTTTGCAAGGACAGCGGTCACCCACGTCCCTTTGTCCTCCAGTGGGGGAGTGCTGAACATGACAAGGAAGCCTTCCCCGGGGATCCTTGGCAGGGTGCAAACTCAATCACCCAGGATATATCTGATGAACCCTGCTGTGGATGTCTGCCTAAATCATCAAGTGGCTATAAGGTGTGATGAGGTCATCAGCATCTCCACTCGGCGAAGATGCAGTAGTCTAGAGATGATAACTTGAAGGGTGGCCATTTCTGGCGCCGGAGATGCGCCATCTCAGCAGATCTCTCTCAACCTGGAATTGTAATTGATGTTGTCAGCAGGAGGTGACGGTGCACTGCAAAACCGGGGCACACCAACAGGTGCGGGGGCAAGAATGGATAAATGGAATGGCGTATCCTGCCCAGGAACAGAGAGGAAGGTTTGCCCTTGCCTGAGTGATATCCAGGAGGTCGCTGGAGACCTCCCCAATGAGGCAGTTGATGCATGAGAAGCAGGCAAGGCAGGGTGAGTCTGGCCAAGTTTTGGAGGTGGGGGTGGAGAAGTGTGAGAGTACTCGGGCGTGGAGTTTCTTGCTACTGGCTGGTCGCTTCTCCTTGGGGTCTTATCTCCTAGCTGGAGCCGGGACTGAACTTTGGCCTGCTGTCCTCATGGTGGAGGATCCTTGACTTCATACTGGCCTGAACAATTGTGGGGGTGGGGACTGGTGATGAGGCAGCAAAGAGATGAGCAGGAAGCAGCGGTGCTGGGAGGAAGAGATCAGGAGGGGTGACCCAGTTCTGGATCAGGGGGAGGAGGCTGATCAGAGGAGAGGATGAGGCAGCATAGAGAAGAGCAGGAAGCAGCGGCTCTGGGAGGAGGTGATCTGGAAGGGGGCGGCTCAGGTCTGGATCAGGGACAAGGCGGCTGGACAGAGGAGATGACGTGGGGAGGCGAAGTTGACACGGCACTAAAGATCGGTGGAGAGGAAAGCAAATTTTACAAGGAAAAGCTGTCATCGTTGGTGGTGCTGCCTAACTCCGCCTATGTTTTATAGCCGGTCCCAAGTCCGGATAAAGGAGGAGGGTTGTGTTAGGCCCCGACAGCCAGCGTAAAACCCTGTCGAATCTCATGAACATGGATCAAGGAATATATTGGTGAATAATATACCGAAAGGTTTGGTTACTAATAGAGCGGAATGACGTCGTATAATCCATGTAGCCGACCCCACTTAGTGGGATAAGGCTTTGTTGTTGTTGTTGGTGGTGGTGCTGCCTGGAGAAGCACATTTGACAGACGGCCAGCTGTAGGGGTTTCCGGCGACGGGATCAGCACCACCGACAGGGGATACCAAACCCTGGTGGCAGGAATGGCACCACTGGGGTGAAGGCTCCAGTGATGGGTGACAGGATGCGCTAGCGGGTCCGCGTCTGCTTAATGGGTCTGCTCCCAGTCCTCGTCTCAGCCCTTGCTGAAAGTAAGATATCTCAGAGGAAATATTTGATGCATGATTTCCATCAAATTCATATGCTTAAAACTTACCAAATGAACTTAAAAACGTCCATATCTTGTCTTTATGCAACAAGGATTTTGTGGAAAATTTTGTTGTTTAATCCTGTTGATGTTGATTGGATTTTGAAGATGATTATACCAGTACTGGGTGATTAATCTAGCTCATGAATCTGAAACTTGTGAATCAGACATTGGAAAATCTTAGATGAAATGTCTCCTTCTGTGAACTTGAGGAATGAAAATCCTGAAAAAACTATGAAACCGACTTACAAAATCATGCAACAGTCAACGGGGGTTGGGGGATGGAAATTTCCGATGAATGGATTCTACAATTGCTCAAACAATAACTGGCCTTTAGCTGAATGCACCCTTTGGTTGGGGATAAATTCTGATATCCGAATATGTTGCTTCACATAAGACTTATATGCAGTTAACTCTATCGTTCTGTCCCAGAATATGTCATGAGGTTTTTGGCTCTTCCTTTGACCCCCTTCCCATGAGTCATCCATGTTTTATTATATTTCCAAGTCTCCATTAAGAAGCCATTAGCCGACCCCACCTAGTGGGATAAGGCTTTGTTGTTGTTGTTGTTGTCCATTAAGAAGCCATGTTGCAGGATTACTTTATAAATGAAAATTACTTGAGATGAATAGCTAAAAGATGTATTTTCTTGGCTTGATGTAACTCTTGTGATACCTTTTCACCACAAAAGGTATTAATTTATGATATAATTATCTTTGTTATTAGCAAACCATATATTTGACACAAGTTTTCTTGTATTGTTCCTCTAATTACATAGAATACTGCTTGTTTGCATTTGTTTAGACAAAATGAAGTGCTGATTCATGGTTAATATGCAGACTTAGTTGTTTCTCTACAAATGCTATCTGCTGCTGGTGTTATTTTTGTTGTTGTGGTTTTCATGAAAAAAAGAATTTGCAAGTTATGATGATCTATTATATGTTACGTTTGGTGTAGTATTGGACACGGCTGCGGGAGTTTGGTGTGATACAAAAGGTGTGGTGACAAGTCCAAGGACAGGTAGATATAGTGCTGATGCAGCTGGAGGGGATGCCACTGTTGAGCTAACACGGCGTTGTAGGCATGCTGCTGCAGCAATTGGTGATATGATCTTCCTTTATGGGGGGTTACGTGGAGGTAAGTGTTCTCACTGACACATTATCTAAGATGTGGAAGAAGTTGACCCTTGGTTCTCGCCTAACTGGAGCTAATGCAGTGACGGAGTAATATTATTCTGCATAGTCATTATATAACTAGTTTCTTTTTTTTTTAAATGAGAAAGGACGACTAGCAAGAAGGTAGTCATCCAGAAATTCCATTAATAATATTGTGAATTACCAAAGAAGTTTGATAGAAAGGCCAACAGAAGGCCATGAACACAAAACGACAACATCACACTACTCAATATCAAAGATGGCATCATTAATCACCCACGCTCTTGCAGGCCCGTTGACGTCGCAGCCAAAAATAGGCAATATAACTAGTTTCTTCCCTCACTCAAAACACTTTGTACTTCAATATATATATATATATATTCTAAAATGTGCAATTCTGTTTCTTTTTTTTAAAATGTTTCCTTTCTTTTGGTCCATATGGTTACAACACTGGATTTTTTTGGGTGGTGATAGTTGTAGGGTGTTGGGTGGGGGATGGGTGGGGTTGTGTTGTGAATATTGTGGTTTTTGAATTCTTGTGGGAGAATCGATGAGGGGTTTCATTATATTCTAACATCTGTATGTAGCACAACTTTTTTATCCTTGTTAATCATCCTTCACCTCTCTCCTCTCCCATATATATATATATATATGGTCACGAAACTCTTATTATTTTACTGATGCTACTATCCCTTTTGTTAATTTTAAATTCCTTGATAATAATTCTATGGAATATAGCCAGTAAATGCCTTTGACATTGGTCCATCTTGTAGTTTTTTTACATTTTGTCTACTCAAGTTCCTTTGACCATTCAATTCATAGTGATATTTGCATTACATTTGAGGTTGGGTTCTGATTTGTTTTCATCTTTGTTGGCCATTCATTTAGTTTGTTACCAACGTAGACTTTCTTGTGACATGGTTAACCTTCACTTGAGTTATACAACAACAACAACAATAACAAAGCCTTATCCCACTAGGTGGGGTCGGCTACATGGATCATACGACGTCATTCCGCATTCGTTGATCCATGTTCATAAGATTCGACACTTGAGTTATAGTTTTAATATAAAGAAGTGAGCATTTTTCTTTGAGAAAACAAAGGATAGTCACCTCCACTTTATTATCAACATCTAGAATCTCTTGTTTGTGTGATAAGGACTATGCACAAAGACACAAAACCCACCTCAATCACCACCCACTCTCAATGCCTTTTCCTAGCCATGGAAATAATATTTTCTACATAGCGTTTCTCTCCCTAGAAGATACACGCTTTATGTTGCGATCAAATGGCCCATAAAAAGACCAGTTGATGAGCTCGGATTCTCCTAGAAGAACATCCTACCAGTAACCCCCAAGCTCAAAATATTTCCAAAATTCCATCATCAATTGCCTTTCCAACTACAGACATCTCGCCCCAATGTCAAACCTCTTGTGTTATCACACAATCAAAGAAAAGATGTTGGATGTCCTCAAAAGATCCAAAAATACCACATATGACATCAGACATTGGATCCTCACGTATACACTATTTAAAAGAATTAACATTTATTGTGTTGATTTGGCTAGTTTTTGCTGCAGTTCAACTTACCAAACTTTCCTTCAACTTTCATGTTCCTTCTAAATTTTCAATCCACTAGTAGATATTGAAGGGCTTGCATAAGCATTTAGAGACAACAACAACAAAGCCTTATCCCACTAGGTGGGGTCGGCTACATGGATCATACGACGCCATTCGGCTACATGGATCATAAGCATTTAGAGAATTTGATGAAAATCCTTTCTTATTCTGTATCCAACCTGAAGAGAGGTTAGGCATAAGGGAGCAAGAGGGAACACAACATTAAGCATCCTATGAGTTGCATAGAGAAAAACTCACCAAAAATAAATAAATTTCAATGATCCTTGTCTTAAACTCGGATTTACCTGAATATGTGTTTTCAAGAGTGAAAAAAACATCTCTTTTTGCTCAATCATAAATGTTTATATAGAATGCCAACTCTGTCGCTCGAAATTATGCACGAAAAGTTTTGGGTGTCCTTGGGCATTCTTGAGGTTGTACTATTTCGAAACATATTTTTTGCTTTGATTATGCTTTCATGAATTCTGCTGAAGCCAATCATCCTAGTTCTCATTAATGATACTGACATACTGGAAAGTCAGTTACTAGTTAGATCACGTTTTTTGTTGCAGGTATTCTTCTTGATGACTTACTGGTTGCTGAAGATATTGCTGCTGCTGAAACAACTACAGCTTCTCATGCTCTAGCTGCAAATGTGCCTGTAGGAAGCTCCTCTGGAGGATATACATACTTTGATGAAAGATCAAGGCAGTCTGCTCTTGATGGGGCAGTTGTCATGGGAATGCCAGTTGCACCCCCAGTTAATGGGGACATGTATGCTGATATAAGTCCTGAAAATGCCATGATCCAGGGTCCAAGGTATTCTACATATCCCAGACTAGAATTTCTCATTTCTTTCGTTTGGCATAATAATTGTAGCTACTGCTGCAAGTTTTTTTTTTTTTTTGAGAAGATACTGCTGCAAGTTTAAGTCCCTGCATCACATACTTGAGGAAGATTCATCTGCTTATGTTTGATCTTGTTACAGGAGATTGTCCAAAGGCGTAGAATATTTAGTTGAAGCTTCTGCAGCAGAAGCTGAAGCAATAAGTGCTACTTTAGCTGCTGCAAAGGCTAGGCAAATGAACGGTGAGATGGAGCAATTGTCTGATGGCTCTGACCGTGATCGAGGTTCAGAAGCTACTCCAAGTGGGAAGCCAATCTCAAGCCTAATTAAAGTACCAGATGCTTCATTTTCCAATAGTGCTACACCACCAGGAGTCCGCCTTCATCACAGAGCAGTTAGCAGACATTGTCAATTTTGTTTCAATTCTTTGAATGTTCTGTTGCCCCTCGGAGTAAGTTCTCACAAGTTTCACTTTGCCTTTCCAGGTGGTTGTGGCTGCTGAGACAGGTGGTGCTTTAGGTGGTATGGTTAGGCAGCTTTCAATTGACCAGTTTGAAAACGAAGGCAGGAGGGTCAGCTATGGTACACCTGAGAATGCCACTGCAGCTAGGAAGTTATTAGATCGACAAATGTCCATAAACAGTGTGCCCAAAAAGGTAGGCTTCATTGTTGTAGTTGAATTGATTCATAGTGTGCTGCTATTTATTCAACTGTAAACCAATATTTTGGTTGGTTTGACAAAGAGGAAATGTTGTCCTTCGCTTAAGTTTTACCATCTTGGTTGATATTGGCATGCATTTAACGTTCAAAGGTTAACAACTACAAAGTTGAAAGTTATGTATTAACTCCTTTGCCAGCTCACTCTAATCCACTCGATTAGTTTAAACCTTTCAGAGTTGATCATCTTAACCAAGCTCTCAATACACTTTAAAAAAAAAACAAGCTCTCAACGATTTATTCATATAAAGGCTTATTGCAAATATCTTACGTCGGAATGACTTTTACTGATCCAGGTTATTGCACATCTTTTAAAACCCCGTGGTTGGAAACCTCCTGTACACAGACAGTTCTTCCTAGATTGCAATGAACTTGCAGATCTCTGTGACAGTGCTGAGAGAATATTTTCCAGCGAGCCTAGTGTTCTACAACTAAAAGCTCCTATTAAGATCTTTGGTGATTTACATGGTCAATTCGGGGATCTCATGCGCTTGTTTGATGAATATGGTGCTCCTTCAACAGCAGGGGATATCGCGTGAGTACACTAGAGTAACAACATTTTGTTTGGGGAACCATCTTTGGTCACACTGCTCCATTTCTTAGTTACTGCTTGTAAAAATTTGTTATGTGACTTCTATCACTTAAACTTAAACATGCAATTGTGCAAAACACTTAAATATGCATTTTTTGTAATTTTTAAATTTGTATTAACATTGCTAGAACAATTTTTTATCAAATGCTCATCATCAAGTAAAAAGCAATATTTAAGTAAAAATAGTTCAAAATTATGACACTGCCAAGGCCCTCACGAATACAGATTCTTTATCTATTTCTAATATGCTTTTTTTCTTGGTGCTTTCAGTTATATTGATTATCTCTTCCTGGGTGACTATGTTGATCGTGGCCAGCATAGTTTGGAAACTATCACACTTCTCCTTGCGTTGAAGGTATCACCTCGGACAGACATATAAACACTATTTGCTGCAAAGGTGTCTTGGGATACTTCTTTCTAGTACATTGAAAAAAATATTGTGTTTGATTATTTGCAGGTCGATTATCCTCAAAATGTGCATCTAATTCGTGGAAATCACGAGGCAGCAGATATTAATGCTTTATTTGGCTTTCGAATCGAGTGCATTGAACGGATGGTAATAAAGATTTTGTTGTTTGGTGCTTTTCAGAAATATTCGTCCATTTAATTATTTTTTTTAAAATGACATTAGGGAGAGCGAGATGGACTTTGGGCTTGGCAACGGTTTAACCGGTTATTTAACTGGCTTCCTTTGGCTGCATTAATTGAGAAAAAGATTATTTGTATGCATGGTGGCATTGGTCGATCAATTAATCATGTGGAGCAGATTGAAAGCCTCCAAAGACCAATCACTATGGAAGCAGGCACCTTTGTTCTCATGGATCTATTATGGTTTGCATTTTTAACATCTAGCTCCATGTTTGATATGAAGTTTAGTCCCTCATCACATCGTCTTTTATGTTCTATTTATGTCCCTCTTATTATTTTAGGTCGGATCCAACAGAAAATGATAGTGTTGAAGGGCTAAGACCAAATGCTAGGGGTCCAGGCCTGGTTACTTTTGGGGTAAGTATGTGAATAACAATTTCCATAAAAAAACATTTAAATAATCTTAGAAATGACATGATTTGATTTTTAATGCTTATTTTACTGCAGCCTGATCGTGTTATGGAGTTCTGCAATAATAATGATCTTCAATTAATTGTGCGGGCACATGAGTGTGTGATGGATGGATTCGAGCGCTTTGCTCAGGGTCATTTGATAACACTATTTTCTGCAACCAATTATTGTGGTAAGCATCTTGCCATTTGGACTACCTAGACTCTAATAGTTGTCCTTTTCATCAATTTCCTTCTTGTCAACGTACAGGCACTGCAAATAATGCAGGGGCGATTTTGGTTTTGGGAAGAGACCTCGTCGTTGTTCCAAAGCTCATTCATCCTTTACCCCCTGCAATCAATTCACCTGAAACATCTCCAGAACGTCATATTGAGGATACATGGATGCAGGTATTCCATTAGTTTTCTTTGAATGTCACTGTTTAAGGCTTTTGCTGTTTGCAATTTTACTATATTTCTCATCTCCAGTCCCTTTTGTTTCTTGTCATTACATCAGGAGCTAAATGCCAACAGACCACCCACACCAACCAGAGGCCGTCCACAAGTAACAAATGACCGAGGTTCTCTTGCCTGGGTGTAATGATCTTATGAATGTCTTATCTTGCAAGTCTTCTTCAAGGTTCTGAGGATCCCGCTAATATCTGGTTGTAAACAAGATGAATCATTTGAGGCAATCATGATCGGCATAAGTCAGAAATGGTCTGCTACGAGAACTATGCCAGAAAATGCAGATGAAAACCCTCCATGGATGACAACTTCATACTTACTCAGCACGCGCTGTGTCAGAGATTAAATTGATTTTGAAGTCTGCATCAGTTCTGGATCCTCACATGTGTATATTCAGCTCCTTTATAGGTGCGTGTATGCCTGTTGCTTTGGGTATTCTTTTGTATTTCCATTTTTTTCGGGGTGGTCATAAGAGTTACGACCAAAGAAGAGTTCTAAATCTATGAGAATTTCTGTATAGTAGACGGTTCCTGGTTGGTGCTGTCTGTTGCACAACGCATTAACTCTTAGGAGTGACACGAAATACACGGTTTTGAGGGTGGAATAGGAGACGATATTTGCCCCCTTCTATTTGATCTGCATTTGGCTTCTAGAATGCTATGCTCCGTGGTTGCTTTTGAAACTTTCTTTATACCTTAAGATTGTGAAAAAAGTTCTTTCACAATTTCAACCTCGCAGTGAAACTATGGGTAATTATAATAGTTGGCCTGGGTTCGACCATTTGCTTTTACCACAAATAGTTGTCCAGGTGCTTATCATTTTATTGACTGGAAATTTTTTCTAGATCCCACATTTCTATCATTTCATATGGAAAACTTAAATCATTGACATCATCCATTCAAATTTTAAAGTTGTCATAATAAAGACTAGTGGCTCGATAGACATTCTTCGCATAATCTTTGCACCCTGATTATTCAGGTTTAAAGCAATTAATTGTTACGTGAAAAATAATCCAAAGGATGGAAGATGCAAGTAACCCAATTATCAACGATGAATAAAAAAAATTGTTCAATTAGTCAATTTGTTGTTCATCATGAATGGAATGATAATTAATAAATATATGATTATGCTACTCTAAAGCATATATATTATCTATATTATATTATATTATATTATATATATAGGATTTAAGCTCTTGGCGATCACATGCTGAGATGCCTCCTCCAGGAGTGTTGTATGGATCTGACCTCTCTTCCTCTTCTCTCTTTTTGTTCATTCTCATGGCAATGTGTAGACCTATAATTGTCGATGATGCGGGAGAGGAGGCGCCGTTGGCGAGGCAATGATCCCTCATGAACGACCTCGTCCGCCCCCTCTCCCTATGACTATTGCCCCCCTTCTCCCCTTCCCTCTTTCCTGCGATCAGTGTTGTCAGCGTCGGATCGGACCGATCAGTCAGACCAGTCCAACCGTTGACTAGCCACAATTGCGGCCCACCTTAAGCCTCGAAATCGGATCCCTATTTGAGCCAGATTGAATCGAATCAAACTGATAAAAAAACTAATTAAATCAGTGGAAAATAAAAAAAAATCGAGTTGACCGTATTTTTTGGACCAGCCAAATTTTTTTATTAATTTTTTTATTAAGAAATAATTTAATATAATTTATTATTATAAATTTAAAAAATATTCAAACATGAACTTTCTCATTAGTCCCCTCTTTCATTAATACTTTCAGTTTTAACTTGTAGATTATGATCTTATTTAATTTTTTAATATCATAACGTATATTATAATATAAATTAAGCATATCTTTATTATATTAATATGATATTTATCATATTAGATAAATTAGTTATGAATGAGTGGTGTACACTTCTTTGTTATATGTATAATATACAATAATACTATAATATACTTAGTATAGTATAATATTATATATAATAATATATTTACACAACTTTAAATTTATTTAATTTAGTATATAATAAGTCAAATTAAATTGTTAACTACTAATTATACTATATATTTATTTAGTATATATAATCTCATCATAATATTTTGGAAAAAATGTATTTGTTGCTTCTAACATAAAAAAATAAAGATATGAACTTAAAAAATTAACCCATAGAAAATTTGTATATAATAATAAAATTCAATAAGATTTTAATTTATTAAGTGTATAATAATTTTAATATCAAATCTTAAAATTAATTATAAATTTATGATTTATGATTGTTATTTTTTCTTTTGTATAATTACATTTTGACATCATATATGTATTTATATAATCAAAATATCATAGCTATATCATATTAAATATAATATTTTATTATTATCTGGTCTGACCGACTGGTTCGACTTGAATGAACACTTATCCAGGTGGTCCCGTCTTAACAACATGTGACAGCCACCCCCATCGATCTCCTCTCTCCTATGGATGACGACGAGCTTGACGACGCGAGGGCTCGGCGCAGATCTGGATCGACAGTGGTGGCGCTCGCAGTCGATGACGACACTCGACTCATGGGCGACAGGAGCGATAGTGGGTGGTGGCAATAGTGGTAGCAACATGATTCTCTCTCTCTCTCTTTTCACACACGCTCTCTCCTCTCTCAAGTTGCTGCCGCCATCGCCTTCTCTCCTCTCTCTTCTCTCTCGAGGCTACTAGCTTGAGGTGCGCTGCACGCGCCATCTCCGACGTTCTCTCCTCTGCGAGGAAGTGGGTCCAGGGGAGGCGCGGCGTCTCACGCACGTTAAATCTATACATCATCATCATACATTTATTAATTACTATCCCCTTCGTGATGGATAATAGATTGACTAATTGAACAATTTTTTATCCATCTTTGATGATGCTACTCCTTATAAGAGCTAGCACCAACAAACATCATTTCAGAACTCACTTAAAATTGGCGGCTCGATTCTTTTCTTTTTCCTTATCAACGAAATGCGTCGCCTCACTTTCCTTCCTATACCGAAAAGAAACAGTTCAGAGCATCAGCAATTTCTTCATTTCTTCGCTTGCAGATTCAGATCATCTTCGGACGCTCTTCATGCTCGCACTTTCTCGGTAGCATTAACGGCACTAGGAACCAACTGTGCAGATTGCAATAAAAAAGTGCGATTCAGGGACAATCAAGAAGAGAAAAAAAAAACACAAGCGATCCATCTAGATTCATTCAAGAACCAGACAATTAACAAGAGCCCGGAATAAAAAAGAAATCATACAATGAATACATTATTTCTTATCTCGTTCATTGAAACTGATTCAGATACAGAAAAGCTTCTCCTTTTTTTTTGTAAACGCAAAATTCGAAACCGTCTGTCGTATTGTATGATAGAAAGGGAAAAGAAAAAAAAAAGGAAACACAAAGTAATGCAGGGAGATCAAATACAAATTCATTAGAAAAAATGTAAGTGAGAGAACAAGCAAGAACATGGAGAATGCGTAGGAGGAGGCACAAGAATACTAAGGACTGCAAGTTGTTTAGGCTTCGAATGCTTCGAGGGCACGTCGATTGGAGGGAGGGAAGTCTACAGCCAATATGCAATGGCCGGCAACATCGTCGATCGCGCATCCGACGATTCTCGAACGACGTCTGGTGCTATCTTTCTTTAAGAGGTAGCATGAACCCCGTAAAAATGGCGAGAAACCATTTTTTTTTTCTTTTGGCGTAGGGCTTGCAACTGTTGAGTAGTTCTTTATATCTTGATACTTCTCGCAGGGCGTACAAGTCCAAGTGTGCTTGATCCGCCCATGGAACCTACAGCAAGCAGCTGGACCAAGTCGAAGTCGTATAGCTGCCCGATAGGAGAACAGTGCACTCTCCTTCAACCCGTTGACCATAACGATTTCTCATCATGCCCATTTCTTTTTGGCCTACGACCACCAAAATAGGGGCAGCACGATGTTGATCTAATCATTTGGTTATTCCTCACAGTTGGTCGAATCATTTTAATAGTAGCAATTGTGATCCACAACGAGCTTTCTGCGCAGCGGAGCATCAATAATGAACAAGAAATCACAAGTGAAATTATAGTGCATTCTTTTTCGTTAATTTGTAAATTATACAAGTCAGAAAGCGTCATCTATAATTGATTTCAAACAATTTTAATGATTCTAATGAATCAAAATTTAGTTCACCCGAAGTACGATTCTATTGTATGATTCATTTGTGGGTTTACATACAATTTAGCTGGTGATATTGACAGTTTTGATAGAAATGACTAACTAGATGGAATTTACACATTTAACAAATTCCAGAGCAATTAAGGCACATCAAACACTTACACCAAAAAATAAAAAAAGAAAGAAAAATAAAATAAAATCATGACATGCGATGTGCAACACGTCGCTATCCCGTTCTCCACTGGTTGCACCGAAATAAAAAAAAGGAAAGAACAATAATTCGGAAATGGAAAATATTACTAGTAATAAAATAATGATAAGTAAATAAAAAAGGAGTAGATAGATATATAACTTGGGTTCTTCTGTTTTTTTTTTTTTTAAAAATATTATTTCTTGGTCAAGTTGAGGACGATGGGCAGGACGACGACGAGGACGATGATGAGCACGATGACGATGGCGATGCACGTCCACTTCCTGGTGCTCCTCTGGTGCATCCGGGCCGTGACGAGCTCCTCCGCGCCGCGCTGGATGAAGGACCGCGCGCGCCCGACCTGGCTCTCGATGTTGTCGAGCTGCTGTCCCTGCGCCTCCACCAGCACCGCCATGTCCATGAACACCTGCTGCAGCTCCAGCAGGCTCCTCTCCAGGTCCGCCACCGCCCCGTGCCGCTCGTTGATCTCCGCCACCACGTCCACCACCCTCCCCCTCCCCTGCTCCTCGATGGCCCGCTGCAGGAACCGCTCCCCTTCGCCCGTCGCCACCAGCGCCTCCACCGTGGCCTCGTCCGGCTTCTCGCCCGTCACCGTGAAGTAGCGCCGCTCCACCGTCTCCCGGTACTCGGCGCCCACCCGGCGCCGAAGATCCGAGAAGGCGTCCATGGAGTCCTTGAGCTTCCGGCGCAGCCCCGCCACGACGGACGTGCGGGTGCGGTCCGTCGACGAGCCCGGGCCGCAGCCGGGTACGGAGCGGTTGGCAGCGTTGGCGCGGTCCAGGGACTCGAGGCGGAGCTTGATGAGCTTGGCCTTCTTCAGGGCCGTCGCGACGTCGGCGTCCATGCGGCCGCGGAGGGCGCGCACGGCGGAGGCCTCGTGCAGGGTCTTCCCGGCCTCGTTGGACTCGCGGAGGACGCCCTGCAAGCGCTCCACCTCCCTGAGCTCGTCCTTGATGGCTTCCACGTCCTCGAAGAACTTGTCGAGGTTGGCGCCCCCGGCGGTGACCGCCGCCGAGGGGCCCGACGCCATCTGGACGTCGCCCAGCTCCGGATCTCGGCGCCAAGATCCGGAGGAGAAGAGGTTGTTCATGATCTCTTCTCCTTTGCTTACTTACTTCCCTGCCTGCCGAGTAGAAGAGGTTGACCTTCGCCTTTAAAGCTACTTTTTAATATCATCTCATCATCGCATAATAATAAATAAATAATTATAATAATAATGATGACCAGAGATCCCTCCCTAACGTGATCACTTTAATTGTTGGTGATGGGGGTGTCCAAATATTTATTGGTATTCATTATTATTTTTGTACAACTGTGAGTTGTGTGGCGAGACAAACTTTCTTTAAAATAAAGATATTATCTTTTTATATTGTACTCGTTAGTCTTTCTCTGTAACAAAAAGAAACATCTTGTCCAAATCTACAATCACCACGTAATGTAATATAATGAAACCTGCAATGTGTACTCTGGTGATCTTTCAAATTTGTCTTCGGATCATACACCTAAAACCGAGAAAATGAAAACTGTTTTGTGGATTTGTACCATTAGAATTGTGCCTTCCGCCCAGTTCTCTCATGTAAAACAATTTTTCCCCGTTTCCCTTTTCACTTAAACTAGATTAAACTTTTGTTCAATAAAACAGGACGTAAATCAAATGAAGCGTACAACAAAAACTTGTAAATTATTGCAATCCAATTGGAATGATGGACTCATTAGTATTTCCCTAGACAACTAGTCAATGTAAGAAGAGGTGTATCATTTCATGCAGGCTTACAAAAAAAAAACAACATGTGGAATCCATCCATGATGAAAATCCCAAACACTTGCCAAAACACCGCTATATAGAAACCTGATGCCTAGTCTCTGCCGCATAAATATTAAAAGATAATTTCTCCTTTGTTCTTTTTTGGTGGGTCCTTTTTTTTGCTTGCATTATTTTGGAGGGGGAAAAGAAAAAGAAGCATGTGTACCATCAATAGTTTGTGTCCCCATTTCCATTGTTCATAGTATCACCACCCGCATCGTCGACTTTATCAATTGCGAGAATGTGTTGAAGCGCGACATCGGACATGTTGGTGCCGTCTTGCACCAGCAACCGAGGATCCTTAACCCAGTCTCCAGCATTGTAGTTTTCATTGCTCATAGGATCATATTCTGCTCTTGAAATGACCTTGTTTCCTGCAGCCATTGGTTGCCTAGACATCCAAAAGAATCGTGAGATTTCAAATAATACCAAATGTTTTGGAGAAATGATCGTAATCTAAGAGAAACAAAAAAATTCTCCAGAAACTGGAAGATATGAGAATGACAGATCCACCTTTGTTGCAGGCGCAAGTTGTAGTGGACAAAAGCATAATCCTGCAGCCTTTCAGACTCCAATTTGTTCTCAGCTGAGTGGACATGTTCAATGGCATTGCATGTCCTCTCAAACCCAGTCATGCTACATGTCTGATTAAGAATCCTGATGGCAAATCTTTGAAGATCTGGGTAATCTGATGCATACAATGACCACCACGTAGCTGAATATGAATGTACAAAAAAAGGATGCTATTAGATAGAAAGTCAATATGAACAGCAAAGCCATCAAAGATCAAACAAGATCAGTATATAGTCACTTTTAGACTAAGAAACAGAAATCAACTAACCTGGAGCCAGTGACTCTCTTCCTCTTACAGCCATTGGTCGACTAAAATCTCCTACAGCATCTTCATAAAAAGATTTGTGTTTCGTAATATTGTCTTGTGCTGTTGCATCAGGCTCTAAAGTTTCAATGCAATCAAGTAAGCCTTTCTGAATAACTTTACTAAGAGAAAATCTGGAGCTATAGAACATAGACGGATTGAGGTAATAAGCAGCTGCATGCAGGGGGCAATGAAGTTCTGCTTGTGCATGATTTACAACATCGAGATATGGCATGTATTCTGACTCATTATTATCAAATGCCATGATTATATCTTTCTTTGCCTTTTCAATCGCATCATATATGAATCCCAATGAAGGATTTTCTGTGCCGTTTGCTACATAAAACACTGATATGATGGGCTTAGAGATCTTTGTAACCTTCTCACATAGTAACCAGAATTGCAAATCTAGCATGATTTCCTTTACACCAATCCCAAGTTGCTGCTTAGACAATTCTGAATGTTCCCATGCAGGGCAAGTAAACATCTGCTGCAGACAGTCTCTTAGAGTGAAAATATTTTGTAATGTTAAAAAGTCTGTAACAGGCTGAGTTGTGGCAAGCTGAATTATTTCTCTTCCTTCAGTAGTTTTCTTCAGAAAATTTAGAGCCCATGTGTCATTATATATGAACTGACAAATTTTTTTGGCTTTTGCCATTACCTCGTTCACTTCATCTATTTCACCAAAACCTTTAAGTATTAGTTCAATGCACTGATTAAAACAGACACTCCAGAAAAAGGTTTTGTACTTGTCTGTAAGTTGCTTGCCTGCTTCTTTATACCAGGGGTGGCTATCCGCCAATATTTGTACAATGTTCTTAGGGCCAACATCTTGAACTACACTATCAAATAAGTTGACAAGTGCATCCATGGAAGCTTCAATATTTGTTGCATCTACAGACTTGAGAAACAATGTACCTTTTGGACAATAAACAAAGAAATTCAGCACAGTACGTCCAGCTTTATCGATCCATCTATCAACCATGATGGTGCAACCAGTGACTTCCCATGACTTCCGAAGCTCTTTGCTGAATTCTCCTGCTTCATTGACGCACCTATCTAATAATTTGCTTCTAAGATAATGATAGGAGGGTACTTTATATCCATGCCCTGCTGCAGCAATTGCATCAGCCATTCTCTGAAAATACAATGAATTTACACAACTAAATGGTATACCGGCTTCATAGATGAATTTTGCTATAGATAAATCAGCTTGGTCTGCGAAATCATGTGAACCATTATATGTTAATTGAGGTAATGGTGAGACCTGTGAAATGCATAACATCTCAGGTTTCCTACGTTTGTTGGAATTCCCTTCAGTGTCATTTCCTCTTTTTTTACGGGAACCATCCATTGGAGAAATTGTGTAAGAAACATCACCATTAAAATCTTCAATGTCCTGTTGGGTGGAACAATTTTCAACTTCAGAGTTTCTCTGCCTTTTGAGCTTTCCTATATTCTTAAGTCCCAAATGTTGTTGCATTTGTACTTTGACATCATCAGGAACTTTGTCACATGGTGCAATGTTGCCTCTTTCTCCAGCTAGATGCTGTTTGAGACGAGTGATTCCACCCCCAAAAATTACCTTCTGGCAGTATCTGCATTGTATTTTCTGTCTGTCCCCATTAACCATCAGGCCATGAGCCCATCCAGGGTCAGCTGTTCGAACAAGCCCAGCATCCTTCGAGAATTATGAAATGAAAGAGATTAGCAAAAACACCTTAAGAATCAAAGACAAATGGCTTGAGAAACATACTTGCTCATCCTTGCCTTGAGCACTGGGAAAGTCATCGTAAAATTCCGTTGTCCCCACATCAAACTGTTGCTCAGCTGACTTAGAAGCTTCATCAATATAAGGATTAATATATTAGGATACCAGTCACAGCAATTGACAACATATGATCAGATATCAAATGTGATCTTTTGGTAAACTACAACCAGCAAGCCTAAATGTGGCAAACCTCGAGTTCTAAGCATTTCCCAACTTGTGGGGGTAGGAGAGGGTAAACATATGTGTACACAGACTTTCTCTTACCTTGTAGAAATTATTTTCCATGCCTCAGACCCATGGCCACAGGACTGCCAAAGATGCAACTTAACTGTTGCATCATGACTTACTATATATGCAAACAAACAAACCTAAACTAGCAATTGCATTCTTGTGTTCAAATTAGGCGATACTCTAAAAGAAGGCGTGCACTTTTCAAACCAACTTGAGCTTGAAAACTAGATGGAAGTGGCAGATATCAACCATGCAAGATGTCTTAAGTGAGATAAATGGGACACAGTTCACTAAAATGCCATTACTTAGCCTATGATCAAAATTTCACTGATATAATATGTGACGAGAAGTATGGGGAGAAATACAATCAAACTTCCTAACTGCTTCGCTTGATCATCAGGACTTCAACCTAAGATTGTCCTTCCTTCAAAAGTAATGTTCTTTAATACAACATAATGTGTATCCATGCATGTTTTAATAATAACAGGGTGAATAGGACTTTCCTAATAGCAAAAGCTGCCCTTGTGACTGTATCAGTAAAGATAAAGCAACAAGCGATCTTACTTTTCATATTTATTAGGTGAAAGTAGGAAATCACAAAATAACAAGCCAACCAACATGGAATTTGTGATGACTGTCTTTGAAGTTTTACTTGCTATATCTTATTATAACCAGAGAATGCTTACTCTAATCAATGGTTAAGTCCCTAAAAAACTCAATGGTTACACAAATATGTGCAATGAAGTTAAAAACCCACACAAATAAAATACATTCAATAACTAAGACAAGTTTTGAAGGCCATACGGTGAATTTCTGCCTCATTAAATGTCAGAATTTCTTGTCTAGCATTTGTGGCTTCTGGATCAGATGCATCTGATTCCATATTGAAATCAGTAGAAAGAGGCACTTCAAACGTCCCCTCAGTCTCATCATTTGCCGATGTATTCCGCCTCTTTTTATTTGGCTTTCTTGGTTTTGCATTGGCCAAGTGCTTCTTTATTATTTCTTTCACCTCCTTTGGAACAGCATCACAGCCCTTGATCTCTCCCTTTTTGCTTGCCAAGTGCTTTTTGAACCGTGTAATCCCTCCAATCATGATCCTGTGGCAATAATTGCACTTAACATGATGCCTATGACCCCCTATCATCGTACCATACTGCCAACCGATGTCAGGAGGACGAGGCATTTTGACTGTTGGTGTATCAGAAACTTAAATCTGCTGCTCCAAGTCACGCTGTTATCAATATATCAAGTATGCAAAGTCATCAATACTTAGATAAATACAAAAAGAAAAAGAACATACGCAAATAATCACAAGGATAATCAAATTAGATACAGGCAATATCTTTAAGAAATTTCGTTGTATCGCATTCTTTAATTCACAACTTGGTTGCAAAATTTCAAGGACCTCAATATTTTTTTTCGTTGTACAGAGCTCAACATATACAATAACAACACCAAGTAACATTCAACAACACCCAGCAAGATGGGCTATCCACATATCATCATGATTCCACATCCACGGTTGTGATCCCATTAATTTCACTAATTCTAGAATACCAAAATTCCAAGAAGAATTCCCTTTCTGACCTGATCAAGCCCATCACTTTGCACTCAACTATGCTAAATGACTACTTTTTTTGTAAGGAACCCCTGGTCAACCCCGGCCTTGTTTGGCATCATTGGAAAATCAAAGCAAGTTGAGAATCTGTAGTATGTTTTTCCTACTGGGAAAAATTACAAATGGGTGCTTGAATGTTAAATTAAAAGGCAAAAGACTATTTTACGTCAATTCTAAAGTGAAAAAATATGAGATCTCATGTCTGTAAAATTTTATTTCTTGACAGCAGGAAAGGCAACAACTAGAGACATATACCACCTAGCTGCTCCTAAATGTTCTTTAAGTTTTAAATTTTAATGTTTTACTCCTGTAAAATTCTGCACACAAGCACTACAAAGTGAACTTCTCCATGGAGTTTTTAGCACATGATACCCTTAAACTCTGTAGAAAATTTGCATTTGTCTCTAATAATTCTTCACTCAATAATCTCAATCATCCCTTACGAGTTATCGACAATATTTCGTTCATTCAGATATCCAGATTCAGGCGTCGACTTTAAGTTTATTGGAATCCTTTCTATGTCAGTCAAATAAACGAAACTAAAGAAACACTCAACCAATCGATCATGACCAGTCGTCGTTAACTGAAGGTTTCATTTGCAAGTGCCGTTTCCTTCAAATCTGATCATTACTAATTCCACTTGGAACGCGAAGACCACGAAATATAATCTCACAATAAGCCAGATAAAGAACACACAAATCAAAGAGAAGAAAAAAATACCCAAAAAGAAATAAGGGTAACCCTAAAAATCGTCCATCTAACCGGAAAAATTCCACGATAGTGCTTCGCCTTAAACGAGATAGCAGAGAACAAGCCGTTTTCGAAGGATGCAAACAACAGATCGGAAGGAGAAAGCTGAGAAGAAAAAAAAAGAGACGGCGATCGGGGGAGCCTTTACCTCCTCGCCGGTGGCGTTTCCTAACCGACGCCGGTGGCGGCGCCGATTGCCCCTCAACCGTTACAGCGAGGCAGATCCGATTCCCGATCCGATCCGATGGTACCGGATCGGGGTTATCGCAAAAAGAGATGATTTTGCCGGCGTCACGGTTTGGGGCTCCGATTCGGATCGCAAAGCGGCGACGGGCTTTTGGTGACAGTTTTCGCGTCACGAGAAGGGGGGGAGAGAGATAGAGAGAGAGAGAAAAAAAATAAAAGAAGAGATAATAACGCCGCCCGTAACGGGGAGATTTTGGAGGGTTAATAAAAAGGGTAGGGGGGGGGGGGGGGGGGGGGGGCGTCTCATTCGATGCTGGCGTTGGTGACGGCGATCTCTTCTCTCTTTATTTTTCCTGCCGTTACATATCGGAATTATTTATTTTGCGTGGTTCGAGTCGAGTCGAATAGAGCGGAGCGCTACGGTTACATTTTTTTTTTTGTTTTTTCTGCTTTACGATTCGGGGTGATCGTACGTTAGGAAGCCCGCCGTATTTATAACGCGTCCAAGCCAATTAGGACTCCGGCCGGATGTTACGCTTTTTCTTGCTGACCTCGTGGCTTTGGGAAGTCAGAGATTTTTTTTTGTTTAGTCCAAAAGTTGAAAACTTACAGAATTTAGATCTTTAAAGTGTAGCCATATTTATTTTTACTATAATTTACTTTTTTTAATTTTAGATCTTGAAGTTTACAGATCTTTACTAAGTGTACCAAATTTTAATTTTAGATCGTAAATTTTTTTTTTGGGGTGTGTGCACACCATGCTTCAGTCCTTGATTCAAATATATTTTTTGGATATATATTTATCGGTATCTAAGATGTTATTCTTTTAATAATCCCATTTGTATGAATCAAATGAGAAACTCCTAGCATGTTTTATGGCACGAGAGGAAGTTTTTTTTAATCATAAAGGAGGAAAATTGGAAAACTCTTAATTGCTTATTTACAAATGGGAAATAACAATAGGTTTCTTTTTTGGCGATGACGGTGAGTTGAAAGTTCATATTGTTGAAAATTTTTTCTTTACTTGTAAAAAATATATGACATGGATCGGATCGTCGACCGGCTTGGAAATACATTTTTCAACTTCGTTATTTCTTTCCCTATAATTCATTTTTCAGTTGTTAATTATCAACTTCGTTGGCGTTTGGTTGCCGAATAGATTTTCGGAAATACAAGTTTTTATTCCGATTAACTTTATTCGGTAACATTCGAGATCGATGATATCATATTATTTTATTCGGCCGACGTTTGGTTCGTCATGGAATATGGGTGCGAAATGATAAAAGGGACAATTCCTTGTGTCGGAGGTGCACAGGAAAAAAAAGGCAAACAATAAAAAGACATACGTGCCCTTCTTAAAAATGTCGAATAACTTGTATTCCATCGTATTTGACGAATATGATAACTCAAAAAATACGATGCCAACAAGATTAAACTTACATCGTATAATGTGCATTTCATGCCTATCATTATTCTTAACCTGAGGTGTGTTTGACAATATTACAATAAATAACCACTTATTCCACTAGATATTCACTAACCAAACGTCCCTAATGTGGCATCTTTTTCTTTAAAAAGAATTTAACTAGTAAGACATTAAATGATATAGCTCATGAGCATTACAAATATGTCTATATTTATTTTTCTGCATTATTCACGACATCATTGTACCCATCGTGTTTTTTAGTCAATACTCGATGTCTAAAAGCGATACCGACATTAAAAAGTGTATTGTCATATAAAGGTATGTTCATCATTAAGCTCAACTAATTTAATTATATCATTCTGTATTGCGTACCTGACAATGACAAGTGAAACTTTCAATAAGAATTTTTTACATTTACAAAGAATTCTAAATCGAGACTTTACTTAAACGAGGATCTTATCATTTCAACCTTATTGATACCACTGTGTTATTTTGAAATGATATTTTTTTAATAAAAAATATGCAGGTCTTAGCCGAAAAGAATTGTGTTATTTTGTAAAAAAAATCATTCAACCAACTCCAATTCTTTTATCATTTTTTGTCTCCCACTTTATTATTTTTGTTTTACGGGCAAAGAGATGTGGTGTCTTAGAATAAATAATTATTTTGATAGAACCTTTTATCGGGAATTGCCGATTGATAGGTACAATTCCTTGTATTTTTTTATAATCACTTTACGTTACCTTTTTTATTACCAAAAAAAATAATCATATTTGAAAAAAAAGAATTCGCTCTTAGAATTGCAATATTTTGATTTCCGTATCATGCAAAGATCCACTTTCTTTCGCCACCATTACGTTCGATTTTAACGAATGCATGCATATAGGGGGGTTGAGTCCCTCCTCACATTTAAGTGCCTATATTACGACTATTACTGTCGTTAAAAAAAATTAGTTGAACTTTAAAAATTGACTCATTATGAGTAAACAATTGAATCCTATTTGCTTGGATGGTGATAACTAAATTGGGTGCTAATCTTATTTAATTTTTATTGGATTTAAGGAATCAACCTGTTGTGGAACATTTTTTTTATTTTAGAATTGGCAATATCATTTTTGTAGCATTCCTATTTTATTTCCTTTTCTGTTAACATGTTAGCTCACCAGCAAGACTTCTATATGCTTATTTTTTTTTCCTTTTTTCTATTTTTCGAATCTCAATGAGAGCTTCAACAAAGATTCCAACTAACATGGCAAGGGTTTTCTCCAATTTCGACCCGCATGTAAGGGAATCAACTAAGGGTGGATTAAGTAGGAATAGGGTAGGTTTAATTGGGGTGGGGATTTTAAATACCAAAACTTGTTTGAATATTATTTTTTTTAAAAAATAATTAAAAGTTGTGTTCATTAACACGTCACATGATCTAAAATTAAACCCTCCAAAATTGATAATATTTTATGAGTTAAAAAATATTATTCTCATTCTACCCTTTTTCTCATTCCAATAAAAAAGAAATAAAATTATTTTAGACATTTACCTAATTTAATCTTTTTAACGCATAATTAAAATTTGTACCTAAATAAATAATAGATTAAATTAATTCACTCTATTTAATTAACTCATATCCAAACATAATTTTATATAAATATTCATCACACTCATCTTTATCGACCTCACTCCACGACTCTAACACACTCCTCTTATATTAAATTACCAAGCAAAATCTAAAAGTCATTGATACGATTTATCATTTGCTGCATTTTTCTTCTGCTATAGGGTAAGTTAAGTGCTCAAACTTGAGACTTGCTTGACATCATTTGCTGCACGTTTCTTTAATTACAGGATGAGCAAGTTCAGTACTAAAATTCAACACTTGCTTGACATCTATATCTGAAACCCAACATGACATTGGTTATGCCTCCATTTAGAAGGATAAGATGAATTAGGCAGAGGAAAGGTGTTAAAGTGATAAAGAAAGGGGAGGGGAACTTGCTTGTAGGGCTGAGTAAACCCGGGTTCGGGTTCGGGTTTAAGCGGACCCGATCCCGACCCGGATTATACCGGGTAAAAAAATTTTCGACCCGGTACCGGACCCGAACCCGGCCGGATCCGATTTCGGGTCGGACCCAAAAATTCGGGAATGTTACCGGGTTTGCCACCGGAATCGTCGAAAAAACGTGAAATGATGGACGCTGGCCAGATCCGCGGCTCAACTGGGGGCCGATCCGGGGCGGGATCGGTGGCTAGGCGTCGGATCCGGCCGGATCGACGGCCAGGCCCTCGATCCGACCGCCTGGCGGCCGGATCGACGGCCAGGCGCCAGATCCGACCGCCAGGCGGTCGGATCCGACGTCACGATCCGACGCCTGGCGGCTGGATCCGACCGCTAGGCGCCAGATTCGGCGCTTGGCGGCCGATCCGACCCTGGCGATCGAGAAGAGAGAGAGAGGAGGGAGTCGGAGAGGGAGGTCGGAGTCGCTGCGCTGCCGCCATCGCCGTGCGGCCCCTGTGAGAGAGAGGGAGAGGGCGAGAGACGGGGAGAGGGGCTGAGGGCGAGAGACGGAGAGAGGGTGGGAGAGAGAAAGGGAGGGGAAATGAGAAAAAAAAAAGGTGAAATGGAATTATATAGTGAACAAATAACCCGGGTCGGGTAATGAGATGGCAAACTCGATCCTGACCCGAACCCGCCGGGTTTTTTAAGATATGGACCCGATTCTTGCCCGGATCTAATCCGGGTCGAGTTATTTATCCCTTGCTAACAGAATAAGAAGAAAGAAGAACTATCGCACCATTATGAATAGTAAAATAATAAAAGTAAATAAATTTAATGGTCAACTGATCCAAACTATGATTGATTGCGGATTCAAATCATACCAAGATTCGTAAAATTTGCAAGATTTTTTTTCTATTTATATCGAACAGAATTTACATAAAAAATTTGCTCAACTTGAAACCGGGCTCCTTTCTAAGGCGATGTACCAAAAAATACTAAATAATTTCATAAGTAGGGATGATAATTCACATAAGTAGAGAACTCGGGACCTAGGTCTAGGTGTATAAATTGCCTATTGATAGTTATTTATGATCTAATAAACAAACTCGCTAAACTATTTTAGTACTTTTTTCGTAAGAGTATGTTCCAATTCGAGAAAAAAAAGGCGTAAGATTTACATGTAAAGCATAATAAACCAAATAAGCACACAAACCGTTAAAGCTATAAATCTTTGGGCAATCGAAGCACTCAAGTGCATATTAATAATATAACTCAACCAGACAGCAGAAGAAACAAAGAGTATGAGACACGATGAAATCAATTCAGAAAGCAAATTTTCAGGTTTACCTGTGAAACTAAAAGGCCAAGAGATACTAGACCAATTGCAAACTAAATAGAACATAGTCATTAACCATTACATGAGTCTGGAAAAATAAAGCCTGAAAACACCACCAATACATATTTCAGAGGACAAAGCAAAACTGATGCTAGATTTACTATCAAGATGCAAGCCAAAGATAGGGCCAGATAAGACAAGCTCAACGGTAACGGCGGAGAGACACTGTCTGGTTGCGTTTCCATGTAGCCCTGCGAGAAGGCCTGGCTTTGTGACTCAGGTGTCCCTTGCTCCGAAGACCTCTGTACTTTTTACCAGCTGATGTGAGACCACGAAGCTCACGGTGCTTATGAACACCCTTGCAGATCCAGTTGATTCTTGGGTCATTGCGAATGGCATTATGTGCAGGATCAACAAGTATGATCTCAAAGTACTTGTAAGTTGAATCCTGGCAGACACATAGAACAAACAAGAATATTAATCAATATAGTAAATGAAGGAAGACATCAACAAACACATTTCAGAATCCAGTGAAGCCAACCTCATTGACCCAGTAGGAGTTCAAAACCTTAAGACCACCCAACCTCCGGCCAGCCCTCTCTTCAGCAACTGATCGTTTGTTCCTTTGGAACTTCAGTTGTGTGATACCTTGATGCTTAGGCTTTCCGTAGACAATACCCTTAGGCACAGGCCTCTTCCTGCCACCACGTCTTACACGAACACGATAAATGACATATCCCTGCATGTTAAAGAACATAATGTGAAAATGCAAAGAATATCCAATCGACTTAAGCATTGCCAACAGTTGTTAGAAGTCCCAGAAAAATACAACGCGTGTTTCCTGCTGATTTTTTATCTGCAAACATCACATGTTCTCACACATACATACCTGCAATCTAAATTCTAGCACATCCCCGTGTAATTTAACAATGATACCTTGTTATCAGCATCCAACCAATCAACACAGGTTGTACAACACATATTCAGGCATATCCCAACTATATTTTTAGAATATATTTCCATCAGCCTGTCAGCAGATGCTCAAAATACCTTTTTTACAGGAGTAATTTGTGACAATTGCAAAGATCTAAAATACTTGTAAATGACTTAAAGGTCACTGAGGTGTAAGAATGATCCCGTGGCCTAAAAAGCTCGAACAAAAATTCTTTATGAACCTAACTAAGAATGCACATCAGATAATGCAAATTCATAGCAAACAATATAAAAAAATCTCATAGTTAACACACAAGAGAGATTAAAGTAACTACAAAATGAAAATGCCTCCAAATAATAAAACAAATACCACAAATTCCACAGACGAATGGTTTTGTTCTCAAGAGAGCCAGTTATTTCTCTTTCCACAGCCAAGAGGAACAAGCACAAACTAAAAGCAAAGAGCTTTTCAACAAATCAATAGCAACAACAGCGTATGGACGGTAAAATTTGATTTTTTTTGTACTTGTCCGATAAATAATCATGCACCAAACCCGATAAATATGGTAGTTAACTTTGGCATTGTATTCAGAAGGTGGGTCGATGAAACTTGCAAACAATACTACTTGCGCATCCATAAAAATAATTGCATCAATTGTAATAAAAGAAAGTAGACAAAATCCACTAGTTCAGCATCATATTATACCTGTTTGGCCTTGTAACCAAGACGGCGAGCCTTGTCAGGGCGCGTCGGATGTGTGACGCGCACGATGGAAGGATGCTGGCGGTACTCCCAGCAACGGACGCGGAGCAGGAATCTCATCACATCCGATTGCTTCTTCCTCCATAACTCCGATACGTACTTGTACGCCCCTTCAAAAACCCAGTCGCAAAAATTATAAGATCATCCGAAACGAAACGTGGAAATGGGAATGAGATCTGAGCAAAAGAGCAAGGAAATGTCGCCACAGCAAGGACGAGATCACTCTGGATACGGAGAAGAAAACTAAGAGCTCACCCATCGCTGGTGCTTCTGCTGCTACTGCCTGCTGCCGATGGCGATCTCCGCGCGCGCCGCGTTACGGGTTCCGATTAGGGTTTGTTTCTTTATATGAGCCTGGGAAATGATGCGGAGGAGGAGATGGCTTCACTACGGAGAGATCTCGATCGTTGGATTCGTAATCACTCCATTTTGAACCGTCCGTTCTGTTCCCCGAGGGTTTTGGTGGTTTTGTGGGCTGGTTTAGACAAAGACAAGGCCTAATGAGCTTATTTGACCCATTTAGAAAGCTCAACAGATGAACTCGATCTGTTTCATAGGCGTATTCGATGCTTAGGCCTAATGGGCCCATTTAATGTATTTGGACTTGGGAGCAGCTGTTGGCACAATTATTATACACTTAGGAAGGCATTATATTATACACGATTCTCTAATTTACACTTCCTTCAATCTCAAGTTATAACTTTTTTCTACTTCGGTTGATTATGTTTGAGAAAAATAATTTATGAGAAATGTTTTTCTGAGAAGAAACTTTTTTTTTACTATTTAACTCCGCCTATGTTTATAGCTGGTCCCAAGCCCGAATAAAGGAGGAGGGTTGTGTTAGGCCCCGACAGTCAGCATAAATGATGCGTAAAATGATGTAGCAAAATAAAATCGTTAGCAAGTGCACTAGTCGATAAAGTAATATAAAATAGGAGTAAGAGTGTCGAACCCATGAGAAATATTATTAATTCAATATCTAATTTTATAAATTAATAAGAGAAAATAAAACATGGACTTTGGAAAAATTTTTGTAATTGTGAATTAAAATAAAAAAAATAAAGATAAGATAATGATGTTGAAGTTGGTCTTAGGATGATAATAAATTAAGGATAAACATGTGAACCAGAAAAGATAAATTAAAATTCTTAAGATGGATTAGAAATTTTTTCAAGTTATTAATTTACAAGATTAACATCACAGAGTCTACAAACTGGTTCTGCTATTTAATCTGACAAATAAACTATCTTAAATTCAATCAAAACTGAAGTCCCACAAATTGATATTCGTCAGATGAGATTAAAATTAAGATGCATTAATATGAAAATTCTAAATTATTAATCATTCCACAAACTTGTATAGATTAACAGACCACACAGATCTAATTCTCCGCACACTAGTTATTAGACCTATTTCAATTTTTAATTTCTCAATAAATCATTTAATTTAACTAAATAAAATCTGGAATTAAGTAGTCCACAACTGGTAATTACTTAACTCAGAAATTTAAATAATTAAATCAAAAGCACTAAACACAATTAAAAATTGATCAAAAGAAATTCAATAATAATAAAGTAAGGATTCACAGAATTTCCCTTCAATAATAATCTCCTAAAAATAAAATCACTAAAACATGGAGTTCATCCTAGAATTATAGAGAGATAATAATAAAATAACAATGATAATCGGAAGAATTACACCAAGAAATAAAATCAGGATCCTTGGATGTCGTCGGAACGTCTGGAATAGCCGTCCGATCGAATCTCTCTCTTGTCGAAGCCTGCGAAGCTCACGACTTGCCGTGGAAGAAAACCAAACTTCAAGGCACACCCTGGGACGACGGCTTCTCTGTTCTATTTATAGGGTGCGGATGGCCTTTAATTCGATCACGGTCGTAACATCGTACGACCGAGTTTAATCTTAAGATGAACTTTTAAATCTCGGCCACGAAAAGAACTTTATCCGTTTTACACCCGATGATAAACTCTTCTTGATAATTCTCGGCCACCAAAGTTGTGCAATGATTAGAGTTCTCGAACGCAAAAATAAATTGTTGGTTAAGGATAAAGTTGATATTGCGGCCGATACTTAATGGATGGTGTGTTTTGCGCCCGTAATCAAAGCATCTTAATGCTTTATCGCCCAATGATAAATGTTTATCTGCATTACGGTTAGACTTTTACGGTCGATAATCTTAATTTGTGATAACGTTTTGCCCCCAAGATAAAGGTTCTTATTTGTATCTCGGCTGATATATCGACCGACAAACTTGCATCCTTAGTTGTATCTCGGCCGAGAATCCCCATATAATCATGTACTCGGCTTCTCCTGCAAAATAATTATTAAAATTTAATTAATCCATCCACAATTAAAATATTCAAAGAATTAACAATTAAAATCAATAAATATGGAATTATGACTAAAAGTAATCTAAAAGGATGCATGCCATGATTAAATTACAGAAAAGTTAACTAAAATAACAATCTAAAATATGTTATATTTTGCATGCATCAAACTCCCCCAAGCTTAATGTATTGCTTGTCCTCAAGCAAAAATTCAAAGTAAAGCTCAAGAACAAGGGTTCCATCATAACTTCCATATTATCAACTGACTAATTTTCTCACACAATTCTTCTGCACACCTACTACTTAGTATCTCACCACTTTCCATGCACTTAACTTCATAGAGGATCTGAATGCTACACAAATTTAAACAATATCAAATTCAGCCTTGTAAAAAAATAAATTGTCTGTCAAATAATGGCATTAATATTGAACACATAAGTACTAATTGAGCTTAAGACTTTTTTTTTCTTTCTTTTATTCTTTTTTTTCACTTTTATTTTCAATCATTTTAAAAGTTCTAATCTTCAAGCAGGATTGCACAAGGAAGTCCATGTAGCGGGCTTTGGACTGATGACTCCCAGACCAGATGACCTTAGGGCAACAAGTGATAAGGCACCCCTCGAGTTTACTTGCCCGAACAACTAAGATTCTGAATGAAGAGTTCGAACTTAACCATGATTCAGTGCTCATGTGCTTCTTCATAGTCCACAAGATGGTCCATGTAGCAGGTTTTCGATCGACGGATCCTAGAGCAGTTACCCTTAGGTCGTCAGCCATGAATCCCTACGGATCTAAATATCCGAACACATCTTGGTTCCGGATAACACTTTTGTACCTACACATAACTTTATTCATTTTTTTCATTTGTTGGGGTTTAACTACCCCTTCTTTTTATAATCTCAAAAAGTACTTGATATGTCAATAAGAAGGCTACTACTATCAAGACTTAAAAGAAATAAATAAAAAGGCATGAATATGATTTTGTCGTCTAGTCATTTATAATTCTACTTAGCATGGGCACACAGTCTATAAGTTTAATACTGAAGTAGCAAGTGATAAGAAAGAAAAGTATTCAAATTTCATCAATTAACGATATGTCTTTGAACTTCTACTAAAAGATAATTAAAACAGTAAGACAAGAGTTTGTAAGATGGTAGCAAAAATAAATGCATGCAATAGTATTTTTTAGAAAATTTTTAAATTCTTCAAATTTTATTTTTCAGAAATACATGCAAACATAAGCAAATAACAAGAAAGAAACATGCAATGCATGAAATGCAAACTCCCCCAAACTTAAACGAAACAATGTCCCTAGTGTTAAGCCAGCAAGAAAAAGTGATACATACTCAATAAAAGGAAAAATAAAGAAATAAAAAAAATAAAGAAAAGGGAAAAGACACCACCGGAATTTACTGTCTGTGGGGTGATGATGGTGGATGGTAGTCGAGATGTCCTTGGCGCATATGATACTCATGGATGTGCCTCGTCATGCGCGCATGCTGATTCTAGAGGGATTCGAAGCGACCCTAACGATCATCCATATTTTTAAAATCAGCTCGAATGTTGGTCAACTCTTGGGCTTGTCGATGTTGCTCTTCTTGAATAGCGTGCAGCTCTCCTGCTTGACGAAGTTTCTCTTCTTGAAAAGCGTGAACTCCCCTGCATGACGAAGTTGCTCATCGTACATTGATTCACATAAGTTTTGCATGGAAGCATAGTCAGGCTGAGGTGGCGGAGGTGGATAGTAAGTCTGCTTTAAGGCTGAAGTAAAAGTGGGCTCCGCTACTATATAGTGATTCTGCCCAGGTTCCTGTAAAGGGGCAGATACTTCCATCGGATCACGTTCATCATAAGGAGTGGCCGGTATAAATGAAGAATCAGAAGAGCAATCATGTGCAGGAGATGGAATTGGCGAAGGCACCGGCATATAAGGTGAATGGGCTGATGTGGCATATTGGGAAGCTGCCAGTGATGCAACTTGAAATTCCTGAGGCTGCTGAAAGTAGTGTTGAGCTGCTGCATAATTAATAGAATCAAACCAGGAGAAAGGCTCATCCTGGTGCGGCTGTACGACAGAGGTAGATGGTCCTGCAGGTGGGATTACTGGATGACCTGTCTAAAAAGTAACCAATTATCAGGATTAATTGGTGTAAATGCATTTCGGTCGCTGCAGGGCACCTCCAAATCATTCTCTTTAAAAATAAAAACTTTAACTCCGGCAGTGTTAGTCTTGGCGAGGCCCATGGCCAGAATAGTTCGTCGATTGAGGTGGGCAATTCCTGGGACAGCTTCGAGATCATCCAGGTCCACTCTGAAGTGTTGAGCTATCGGCGTGATAAGGATGCCCATACTGATACTGTCGCTCCGAAGAGTGGTACGGCGTTGAAAACGCCGAATGAGAAAAGCGCCCACATTGACCTATGTCCTATGGAGCATGCTGTGGATCAAGAATAGTTCTCCTTCCGAGATGGCTCCATCACTGTCACTTCGCCCACTAATACTGTTGCTAAGCATGCGATGGACGAAACGCAGGACAAGATTTTGAATTGAGCTTTCTTTAACTGTGCTCCAGACCAATCGATCTTCTTCAGTTATCTATTTCAAAAAATCTGCAGCATGAAAATCAGTAGGAACAGAATGAGCCCCATAGTTGAGAAAACTATAAATATTATTAAAATCTTCTAAGGTCAATGTGAAGGGTCGCCCGTATAGCTGAAAAGAAATGCGAGGTTGATCGTATTATCTGCCATCCAGATTGAAGACCTTGAGAGATGATAAAAATTCCTTAGTAAGGACTTCATAAGTCGGCCACCACTATTGAACAAAATCTGAAATGCCAATATGAGAGAATAATAAATGAATATCTGCAAATAAATTGTACTCCCTCAGTATCTCAGTGTCTGAAAATCTGGAGGCATTGATTCGTATAGCGGCCATTCTTTCAAAACAGTCTTGATAAGCGTGCTTGGTCCAATAATAATCTCCTGGATATGAAATTAACTGTGAAGATTGAGGCGCGGGCTAGGCGTCCGAATGTCGTCGATCGCGACGCCCCCTCCAAATATTAGCAAATCGCCTCATTATAAATTTTCTCGACGTTGAAGTGCTCGGCCTTGGTGAAGAGTGAGGAAGTCGATGAAGAGAGAAACTCGGCCGGTACGAAGAAATGTCTAAAAACCTCGGCGACGACCTTCGGCCGAGATTCGAGTGGGTCTAGCTTGCGACCGGTACGAAGGTGACAGTGAATCCTTGGCCGCAATCGATGAAAGAGTGTAGGTTGGTGGCCGGAGCAGAGGAAGTTGGAGCTTGACTGCAAAATTGTGGTCGGAACAAAGAAACGTCGAAGCGACGACGGCCGTAATTAGGTGACGAAAGGGGTCTCGGCCGGAGTCCGTCCTCTGTTGTGTGTGGGGGTCTCGGCCGACAAAGAAGAAACTTACGGCCGGATTCTCTGCATGTCGAGCCAAGAACGTTACGTCTGCAAGGTGGACAAGAAGATCCTCGGATAACCGATTAAGTGTCAGCTGCAAGGTGAGATTGCAGCCGGAGTCCAAACTCGTTTGTTGCCGAAGAAGGATAATACGGTCACAATTGGGGGTTGATCGGCTTCGTTTCGACCTGTAAACGAAGTATGGGTAAGTATTTATAAAATGACGTGAACTCACCTGTGAAGACCGGTCAAATCCATTGGAGTGTGGCCGCAATTCATGCATGCAGTGCTCTGCCCGTAAGGTCATCTCGGCGTCAGAGATTCCCTGCCGATAGAAGTCAGGTGATAGAATCAAAGTCTTGCATTTTAGTGCCGGAGACGTCTTGTCTTGTCGATGAACATCGGGTTCCATTGTCGGTGTCGGATTGCAGCCGGAGTTGTCGTGTCGGTGTCGGATCGCGGCCATAGTTGTCGTGTCGGTGTCGGATCGCGACCGGAGTTGTCGTGTCGGTGTCGGATCACGGCCGGAGTTGTCGTGTCGGTGTCGCCCACGGAATAGCACGTCCTCACACACACAATAGTATAGATGACTCCATAATAAAATACCTAATTAATCCTATCTAACTCAAATATTAATTAACAACTAATTAGACTAATCTGAAAAATAAATAAGTAAATAAGCAAATAAATAAATAAATAAAAATTAAATTAAATAAAAAATTTAAAATTTAAAATTTAAATTTAAAATTTAAAAATAAAATAAAATAAAAGGGTAGAGATATAGTTCTGATTTATAGTCTTCAACTTGACTTAGTCAATTCGAGATTTAGATGATAAACAGATTAATCATAGACAAATTTTGATAATATGTGTTATCATGATAGAGTTTAAGTCTATGTCCATTAACTTTAAACTTTTGCTTATGATCCAATGATTCAATTTCAAATGTTCCATAAGGTGAACAATTGATAATGATATAAGGGCCAGTCCACCTTGATTTGAGTTTCCCAGGAAATAATTTGAGTTTACTATTGTAAAGAAGCACTCGTTGATCAGGTAAAAATTCTTTATGTTTAATATGCAGGTCATGTAACTTTTTAGTACGTTCTTTATATAGTTTGCTGTTCTCATATGCATGATATCTAAATTCATCAAGCTCATTTAATTGTAATAATTTTCTGATTGTGATGATTTTAGATCAAGATTCAAAAATTTCGTTGCCCAATAAGCTTTATGTTCTAATTCCACAGGAAGGTGACAAGATTTTCCAAAAACTAATCTATAAGGAGAGGTACTTATAAGTGTCTTAAAAGCGGTTCTATATGCCCAAAGTGCATCGTCTAGTTTCAAGGACCAATCCTTCCTAGATGAGTTCACAGTTTTCTCTAGAATTCTTTTAATTTCTCTATTTGAAACTTCCACTTGTCCACAAGATTGGGCATGATATGGGGTACTGAGAAAGTGTTTGACTCCAAATCGGCTAAAAAGAGATGACATTATTTAATTACAGAAATGTGTTTCATTGTCACTTATAATAGTCCTAGGTGTCCCAAATCGAGTGAAAATATTTTTTCTTAAAAAATTGACAACTACCTTAGCCTCATTTGTTGGTGTGGCTACAACTTTCACACATTTAGACACATAATCAACTGTAACTAAAACGTATCGATTGCTATAAGATTTAAGAAATGGTCCCATAAAGTCAATGCCCCAAACATAAAAAATATCACACTGTAAAATATTTTGGAGGGGCGTTTCATCGCGACGAGAAATATTACATGTCCTTTGGCATTTGTCACAATACTTACAGTAGTTTCGTGCATCTCTGTAAATGGTTGGCCAATATAGTTCACATTCAAGTACCTTAGCCGCTGTTCGATTGGGACCAAAGTGACCTCCAGCTTGTCCATCATGACAGTGACTTAGGATATTCTCAATCTCATTTTCGTGAACACATCTTCGAATTATTTGATCTGCACATAATCGAAAAAGATAAGGATCCTCCCAGTGATAATTTTTGACATCAAATAAGAACTTCCTTTTTTGATGAGTGGTCATGCCCTTTGGATTGTACTGTCCTGCAAGAAAATTAGCAAAATCAGCGAACCATGGTGTAGTGTTAGAAGTTTGAAAAATTGTAGAGATAGAAAAAAGTTTTTCGTCTGGGAATTCTTCAAATATATCTGTAACTCCTCTTGGAGATAGCTCCAAATGGGATAGGTGATCAGCTAACAAGTTCTCAGTCCCTTTCTTGTCTTTTACTTCAACATCAAACTCTTGCAAAAGTAGTATCCATCGGATTAATCTAGGTTTGGCATCTTGTTTGCTCATCAAGTGCTTGATGGCTGCATGATCTGTGTATACAATAATTTTTGAACAAATTAGATATGATCTAAACTTGTCAAAAGCAAAAATAATAGCAAGAAACTCCTTCTCTGTTGTTGCATAATTTAGTTGGGCAGCATTCAATGTTCGGCTTGCATAATATATGACATGAAATGTTTTATCCTTTCTTTGCCCCAAAACAGCTCCTACAGCACTATCACTCGCATCACACATCAACTCGAATGGTAGAGACGTGCTACAACAATAGGTGCAGAAATTAGCATTTCTTTTAATAAATTAAAGGCAACAAGACAATCTGAATTAAAATCAAATTTTGTGTCCTTAGCAAGAAGATTAGTTAAAGGTTTAGTCATTTTTGAAAAATCTTTTATAAAACGGCGATAAAATCCTGCGTGCCCAAGGAAGCTTCGAATGCCCTTCACATTGGTTGGAGGGGGCAGATTTGCAATAACATCTATCTTGGCCTTATCCACTTCAATTCCAATTGCTGAGATTTTGTGGCCAAGCACTATACCCTCGTTAACCATGAAGTGACATTTTTCCCAGTTAAGGACCAAATTCATTTCTTCACATCGCTGCAAAACTAGAGATAAGTTATCCAAACAATTATTAAAAGAGCTACCAAATAGTGTAAAATCATCCATGAAAACTTCGAGTATCTTCTCATTCATGTCTGCAAAGATTGACATCATGCATCTCTGGAATATTGCTGGAGCGTTGCATAGACCAAATGGCATCTTTCTATAGGCAAACGTTCCATATGGACATGTGAACGTTGTCTTTTCTTGATCCTCCGGTGCGACTGCTATTTGATTGTATCCAGAATAGCTATCTAGAAAACAATAATAGCTATGACCTGCAACATGGTCCAACATTTGGTCAATAAAAGGTAATGAAAAATGATTTTTGCGGATAGCATCATTAAGCTTCCTATAGTCAATACAGACTCTCCAACCTGTAACTGTTCTTTGAGGTACTAATTCATTATTTTTGTTACTTACCACAGTGATTCCTCCTTTCTTAGGAACTACCTGCACAGGACTTATCCATGAACTATCAGAAATGACATATATAATACCTGCATCAAGGAGTTTGATGACCTCCTTTTTCACTACTTCTCTTAAAGTCGGGTTGAGCCTTCGTTGATACTGAGCAACTGGTTTTTCATTTTCCTTCATCAAAATTTTATGCATGCAAATAGTAGGCGATATTCCCTTGATGTCTGAGATCGACCAGGCAATTGCTCTTTTGTGTTGCATCAACACTTCTAAAAGTTGGTTTTCCATATCACCTATCAAATCAACAGATATGATAACTGGGTAAGTGTCATTTTCAAGAAAAGCATATCTTAAATGAGATGGAAGTTTTTTAAGTTCAAATTTTGGGGAATAATCCAGTTTATCATTTTTCGCCTCGAGTGTCTTTATTGTTATTGGCGCATTTTCTCTAGATTTCTCTACCATTTTCAAAGCTTCCTTAGCATATGGATCTGAGACAAAATCTGCAACAATATCATAAAAACATCAATCATGTCATCTTCTAAAGAATCAATGGCATAACAGGATGAGTGATCAAAAGGTTGTTTGAGAGAATTTTTTTATATTGAAAGTGATGTCTTCATTGTTGACGCGAAGTGTGAGCATCCCTTGTTGAACGTCTATGAGTGCATTTCCTGTTGTTAGGAATGGTCTCCCGAGGATGATGGGGGTTTTTTCATCTGCCTTCATATCCATAACAATAAAATCTGCAGGAAAAACAAATTTATCAACTTTTACCAAAACATCTCTTAATATTCCTCGGGGTCTCTTGCATGAAGAATCTGCAAATTGAAGAGTCACGTTTGTTTCTTCAAGTTCTCCATAACCTAGCTGCACAAATATAGACTATGACATTAAACTAATACTAGCACCAAGATCACATAAAGCTTGTGCACAAAAGAATTTTCCTATAGTGCAAGGTATGGTGAAGGTTCCAGGATCTTTCATTTTTCTAGATATATCTCGATCGTAAAATGACACTACACTCCGATATCAACATTACTCTCCAAGTGTTTTCAAACTTTCTTCTTGAAGATAATATATCCTTCATGAATTTAGCATAGCTCGGCATCATTTGTAAAGCTTCATGAAAAGAAATGTTAATAGATAATTGCTTCAGAATATCAAGAAAGCGAGAAAATTGTTTATCTAGTTGTTCTTTGCGAAATTTCTGTGGATAGGGCAGATCTTTTATGTTGCTATTATTTCTTGAAGTGTCAATTTCTTTTTTCTTCAGATAGATATCTTCAGTGGCCTGATCTTGTGTCGTTGATGCTTCAGCTTTTTCATTATGGTAAATTACTCTTGGCGAGGGATCTGATACCAAACTTCTCAATTGTTTCCCACTTCTAAGAGTCACAGCTTTGGTCTCTTCTTTAGGATTTTTCTCTGTATTGCTTGGAAGAGCCCCTGGTGCACGACCTGCCATCATATTGCCCATCTGCCCTATTTGCATTTCTAAATTTCTAATTGTAGCATCTTGATTGTTTGCCCTTGTTTCCATTGTCTTTTGCATAGCATAGTGTCAATAACTCTTGCCATCATCTCTTCCATGGGATTAGTTGATTGTTGAGCAGGAACTTCATGTTGCCTTTTCAAAATTGTATAATTTTGTGGATGAGCTTGTCCTTGATTCTGAAATTTCTCAACAACTTGCCATTGATTTGACCTGTAAGGAGACTTCTGATTGTTCCTCCAACCATAGTCATTGTTCCTGAAAAATGAATTGGAGACAAAGTTAGCATTTTCAATGTGATCAGGATTAGAAATGTTACCTTGAGGGCAATAATTGCTCGCATGTCCTCCTCCATAGTTGTTGCACACCATTAATGACATCATCTGCTCAAATTTTTGATTGAGTGACTCTAGTTGAGTCACTACTTCAGAAGAATTTCTACTTTCTGTGGCATGCACATCATGAGTTCGGCGAGATGGTCTCATTTCTTGACTTGACTTGAGGGCTACAACTTCAATAATATCCTGTATCTCACTAGGGCGTTTAGATCCTAGTACTGTCCCTCTTGCTGATTGGTCAAGCTTATCTTGATCTGCAGGTCGTAATCCATAGTAAAAATCTTCCATCACTTGCCATTTTGAAATTCTGTTGTCCGGAACTCTGGCTAATAGTTCCTTATATCATTTCCAGGCCTCATATAATGTCTCATCATTATCTTGAACAAAAGCCCTCAGCTCCCTTCGATATTTGCCTGCTTTTTGTGGTGGGCAATATTTTCCCACAAATTTTTCTACCAGGTCCAACCAAGAATGAATCGATCCTGCAGGCAAAGTTTTAAACCAAGTGAAAGTTTTGTCACGTAAAGATTGATGAAATAATAATAAACGAATAATTTCAGAAGAAACATTATTATTTCTAAAGGTGCTCAAAGTGGCAAGAAATTTGTCAAGGTGATCGTGAGGGTCTTCATGAAATCCTCCTCCAAATTGGGAGGCTTGTATCATCCTCAAGATTGTAGGATTTATCTCAAAATTATTTGCGTTAATATCAGGCAACACGATGCATGATTCTCGATCACTGTATCTGGCCGAGACATATTCTCTCATAGAAAGCTCTGTTTCATCTTCTCGTCGATTATTATATGGCGGAAGTAGTTCATTTTGTTGCTCCAGACTCTGATTGTCGTGTGCTTGTTCCGCCATTTTTCTTATATTTCTTCGTAATCGACGATAGGTTCTTTCAATCTCAGGATCAAATTCCAACAGTGGATTTGAGCTCCTAGTGCACTTATCAGAAGATTCCAGGATTGGTTGTGATTTAATTTTTAATTAGTACCTACAACAACCAATTGTCAGTAAAATAAAAGAAAGATAAAATATATACAAAAATAAATATAGATAATAAGTCACGAAGAAATAAAATTTAAATCAATAAAAGTCTTTCAGAATTATCGAGTTGAAAATTCATCATTAAAATTAATTTCCGAGAACAATTTATCAGAAACCTAATTACGGCGCTCTTCAAACCAATTCATATGCCAAATAACTCGATCGAAAGAATCAAATAGATAATCATAAAAATTATGCACTCGTTCGGCCGTAAAAACTATGAAACAGTGTCGAAAGGATTAATCAATGTGACGGTGTAAGACTCGTTAAATTACGGCCGAAACAAGGTCAAATTAAAATTCCGAACAACCGATTACGACTTCATCAAAGTCGGCCGCAAACAAGATGAAGAAAACAATTCTCAGTCGCAAACGCTCGTCTTGCGTTAATCGAATACTTAATCAATATTGAAATAAGATAAAGAAATCAAGTGAATCTTGATCGTAAAATTCAAATTATCGTAAAGCCGAAACGAGGTCAAATCGAATTTATACGTTCAAAAATAATCTACGGCCGAGATGAAGTCGACAATCTTTGGCCGTAAAACAAAACAAGGTTTCGGTCGAAATGAAAATCGAAAAATCGAACGAAACGTCGACAAATGAATCATTACGGCTGACAAAAGAGTAAAATTCATATCGGCCGTAAATCGATGAAAATTAAGTTGAACGATCCTTTATGGTGGAGAAAGAAAAATCCACAGATAAACTGGCCGAAACAAATGTTCAGAAAATATAGGCCGTAAAACCATTGAGATGAAAATTCGAGGCGTAAAATAACACGAAACCAACGTCATACCGCAAAGAAAATTTCAGAAAGCGCTCAATCAATTCAATGCACTCATAAATCAATTCAATCATCATTGATAAAGTGTCATTTCGATCGTAACACTAAATTTGCCAATCGCAAAAAAAATAAAAGTTTATCCTTAAACGTCTTTTGCGGGCGTAAACTCAAAGTAAGTCGAAATGATTAGACGTTTGAAGGATCAAAACTTTACGGCCGCAAGACACAATTTAATCAAATCAATTTGAAATCAAATACGATCGAAGCACAAATCAAAAGTTCAATTTTGCGGCCGCAAAATTGAAAGTTTAAAAATTAGAATCGATACATTGCAAGGCCGTAAAACAAGTAAAGCCGACAAAATAAATCTAGGTCGTAAAACCACGTAATTTGAAAAATTCAATGTCGAAAGTCAACAAATTTAAAAAATGTCGTGACCTTTATCTGCAAAAGAAAAATGTTAGTTTATTCACAGAAAAAATAATTAAAACAAATAGTACATATTGATAGAGAATTATTTACAATTTATTTACATCTCCTCATAATTCATAAAAATCAGAAATTAATTAATAAACTATTCCCCGACAACGGCGCCAAAAACTTGATGCGTAAAATGATGTAGCAACATAAAATCGCTAGCAAGTGCACTAGTCGCTCAAGTAATATAAAATAGGAGTAAGAGTGTCGAACCCACGAGGAATATTATTAATTCAATATCTAATTTTATAAAGTAATAAGAGAAAAGAAAACATGGACTTTGGAAAAAGTTTTGTAATTGTGAATTAAAATAAAGAAAATAAAGAAAAGATAATGGTGTTGAAGTTGGTCTTAGGATGGTAATAAATTAAGGATAAACATGTGAACCAGAAAAGATAAATTAAATTTTTTAAGATGAATTAGAAATTTTCCCAAGTTATTAATTTACAAGATTAACATCACAGAGTCCACAAACTGGTAATTCTGCTATTTAATCTGGCAAATAAACTATCTTAAATTCAATCAAAACTGAAGTCCCACAAACTGATATTCGTCAGATGAGATTAAAATTAAGATGCATTAATATGAAAATCCTAAATTATTAATCACTCCACAAACTTGTATAGATTAACAGATCACACAGATCTAATTCTCCGCACACTAGTTATTAGACCTATTTTAATTTTTAATTTCTTAATAAATCATTTAATTTAACTAAATAAAATCTGGAATTAAGTAGTCCACAACTAGTAATTACTTAACTCAGAAATTTAAATAATTAAATCAAAAGCACTAAACATAATTAAAAATTGATCAAAAGAAATTCAATAATAATAAAGTAAGGATTCACAGAATTTCCCTTCAATAATAATCTCCTAAAAATAAAATCACTAAAACATGGAGTTCATCCTAGAATTGTAGAGAGATAATAATAAAATAACAATGATAATCGGAAGAATTACACCAAGAAATAAAATCAGGATCCTTGGATGTCGTGAACGTCTGGAACAGCCGTCCGATCGAATCTCTCTCTCGTCGAAGCCCGCGAAGCTCACGACTTGCCGTGGAAAAAAACCAAACTTCAAGGCACACCCTGGGACGACGACTTCTTTGTTCTATTTATAGGGTGCAGACGGCCTTTAATTTGATCACGGTCGTAACATCGTACGGCCGAGTTTAATCTTAAGATAAACTTTTAAATCTCGACCACGGATAAAACTTTATCCGTTTTACACCCGATGATAAACTCTTCTTGATAATTCTCGGCCACCAAAGTTGTGCAATGATTAGAGTTCTCGGCCGCAAAAATAAATGTTGGTTAAGGATAAAGTTGATATTGCGGCCGATACTTAATGGATGGTGTGTTTTGCGCCCGTAATCAAAGCATCTTAATGCTTTATCGCCCAATGATAAATGTTTATCTGCATTACGGCTGGATAATCTTGATTTGTGATAACGTTTTGCCCCCAAGATAAAGGTTCTTATTTGTATCTCGGCCGATATATCGACCGACAAACTTGCATCCTTAGTTGTATCTCGGCCGAGAATCCCCATATAATCATATACTTGGCTTCTCCTACAAAATAATTATTAAAATTTAATTAATCCATCCACAATTAAAATATTCAAATAATTAACAATTAAAATTAATAAATCCGGAATTATGACTAAAAGTAATCTAAAATGATGCATGTCATGATTAAATTACAGAAAAGTTAACTAAAATAATAATATAAAATATGTTATATTTTGCATGCATCAGTAAAACTCTGTCGAATCTCATGAATATGGATCAACGAATATATTGTGTTAGCCGACCCCACCTAGTGGGATAAGACTTTGTTGTTGTTGTTGTAAACTTTTTTTTTACTATTTGTTGTTGAATAAGAAAAATAAAAGTAAATAGGTTAATTAATTTTATTTTGGACACCAATCACAGAAAGACATATATTGGAAATTTGACTTCTTTTTTACAAATCTATATGCAGATGCTTAATCAACCAAAACGTGTTGATTAAAATTTTGATTATCACCAAAGATATAAAAAAGGGATGAAGATCACCTACATGGGAAATATTTTTTTATGAAGCTGACACAATTTTTAATTTCAAATATAATGTTAGATAGTCTTTTTTTTTGTGAATGTTAGGTGCTCTTTTTATTGTAGGTGTAACATCTCGATTCCTTAAAATAATATTTATTTATTGGGTAAATTTGAAATAAAAGATTATAACAGATTATTAGAGTTTGAGAGAAAATAAGATAATGAAAGAGAAATGTTGGTTGGAAAATAAAATTGAATTAGGATAAGATTAAGAATTTAAGCTTAACCATAAATTTGTGTTATAAAAAACTCCTAACTAGAATTAAAATATTTAAAAAATAAGAGTTTCAAGTTTAAAATATTAAAAATTAATGCTAAAGATAAGATATAAGATTAATAACAAATTATTTAATATAAAAGTTCAAGAAATTTCTTAATATAGATAGAATTGAAATAAAATAGAATGGGATTAAAAATGAGATTAGATTTCTCATAGATAAAGACGTATGAATTTCAAAATACAAAGTAATATGCTCCTTTTCTTTTGCTATTTAACTTTTTTATATTAGGTTATCGAGCCTCCTTTCATAGTAGAAAAAAAGTACTCGGAATAACACATATACAATAAGCATAGTTGGTGATCGTTCTTGAAGTTTATCCATATTTTCATGAGCTTAAATATCCTTATATTAGTTTAATGAGTGTGTTAACCACTTTTCATACAATATGTATTATAGACTCTTTCTCTTCGGTTATCTTTCGTGTAATATTCCTAATCTTCAAAAAGATAGTTTTGGACTTAATCTGAAAACCTACATATTACCAAATTATAAAAGGCTAATAAATACTCAAAATCTTTTTATCCTCCCCGTATTCCCTCTCAACTCTCAAGCCAATCAACAAAATCTTCTCTCCCTCATCTATTTCTCCATCAAATGTTAAGAATGGAGATTTATTATTTTCTCACGGGGGAATGTGACAAAGTGGATCAAGGCTGATAGTATAAGGATAAGAAGATCTAAAGATTTTTATATGAGAAAGGAGGAGAATAAGTGATAAGGAAAAAGGGAATTCTAAATCTAAATCTCAAAAATATGTAAAGAAAATTCAATCACTCATCTTCCTCTTCAATGATTGTGTATTGTTTGGATTGAGGAGTTAATGTCATGTTTTTAAAGTAATTAATGAAAATTTGCACATATTATGGATGGCCAAGATCTAATGTCCTATGCTTTGATCCCTGTCTCTAAACATTATGTGTGAACTAATATTCATATTGTTTAATATTTGTTATTGTTTCAAAGATATGAATAATCCCTAATGAGAATCATTTGTCGTACAAATGAACACTATAAAACAATTTTCAAAAGTTCATTACGGCCCGGTCATCACGGGGCTACAAGTAAAATCGTAACGATGTGTAAGGTACAATCTAGCAATCCAGATGAAATCGTAGCACTTTTTTCAAGACATAACTAACTAGTTATTATTCAATTATTTTTAAGTTATTAAATAAATAATATTTAACTAATTTTATTTAAATATTCTTATATTAATGTTTTATGTTGATAGGTGAAAATAATGTTGATGTTATGTTTCTTATTACACATAAAACCTTGTCTAATGATTGATGATCATCTACATACCATGATGATGTTGAATTGTAAATAGGTTAAAAATATGTCGATGTGTGATGTAATTGTATGATATAAATGCCTAATACAATAATTGAGTAATATGTTCTTATCACTTTATCAAAATTAAATTACAAAGTAACGATATGTGTGTTTCTAAAGGTGCTTGTTGGAGACGAAGAGGAGCTAATAATTTCTTGTGAGTGAACTAATGATGAATCGTCAGTTAATAAGATATAAGATGATGTATACTAATGATGAGTTTGTGTGAAGTACAAAATTTGAAGTATCATATGATAAAAAAAAGTTAAAGATAATGAAGGCCAGCAATAAGACATGTCTAAAGGTCTATTTGGATGGAAAATCATTAAGGAGGTGTGAAGGGGAAGAAATGGAAGGAAAAAGAGGGAAAGAGAATGAAGGAGAATAGTTTATTTTGTTTGGATGACATGAGTAATGAAAAACAAAGAGAATGAATATTTCATAATAATTTTTATTTAGACAATTTTATCTTTTATATGTGTATTTATATGTTAAATTTGTAAGATTAAATATGGAATGTTTTGATTACATCTTTTCCATCATTTTTATTTTTTATTTGGGGTTGAAAGAAAAATAAAATATTGAAAGAGAATAACGAGGAAAGAATGAAACTTTATTGTCCTTTCCCCTTTATTCGAAATTCAACCAAACATAATAAATCTATCCCTTCCCCTCCTTTCTCTTCCTCTCTTTTAACTTCCTTTCACCCCCAACCCAATAGGCCTTGCGGAATTATAAAGCAACATCTCAGGAGATTATATAATTATTGATGATAAAAAATTTCATGTGTATCTTCATATAATAATAGTACATTTGATATAAATTCCTTATGATTCATTGCACTCACTTAGACGTTTGTTGATGTTTTGCATATATTTCATAAAACCATTTCATCTTGACATATAGGTACATGAAGGCATGTGGTAGTATACAAACTCTTGAACAAACAAAGTAAAAAGAAAGAAGTAAATATCTTTCTCATTGTTCGTAAGATATTAGTTAAAAAGATGGAGATGTGTGCATAGGAGATGAGGGAACAAAATCACAAGGAAAAGGGAAAGTAGAACACATTTGAAGCTACGTAATCATTCTTGAATATTAAGTCATATGTCTTTAACTGAGAAGTTGTAGGAGAGAAAAGTTGTAGCTAGAGTTTTTTTCTATCCCCCTTGTATTATTTATTTTTTGTATTTTAAACTCTTTGCATTTTGTTATATTTATGATGGATATTGTAGATTCAATATCATTGTTGCTTAGATTAGTTTCATTTTTTTGGCAATTCCTCTTTAATACTTTAGATTTGCCTTTCTTTTTATATTTGAAATTGATTTACTACATTTGAACCTTACAAATTTGTATCTCAAGCTCTAATAATGAAAGAATTTTTAGAATTAGACTATGACACAAAAAAATCCTAAACTAAGGAGAACTCTCAAAGGCACTTGAGTAGACAAGTTAGTTATAATGCTCAATAAAATATTTAAGTGGCAAATATTTCGATGCTCAAAATCCTCTTTAAGAATTATGCACACCTATTATCATAGAAATATCTACTGTAATAATCAGATGCAAATGCAAATAACTTTTAGCTCAATCATGTCTTGCTATATGTCTTGCATCCCGTTTGTTGGAATTTACAACATATATAAATTTTAGAGGTTACGAAATATCTCTTGCAGCGAAAGCAGATCGTCGGAACTTTTTCACGAACTCTTAACGAACGCACTTGCACCTCGAAATCGGGAACCAAACCTCTGGAGAACAGAATTCTTTGTTACAACACAAGTACTCTGGACGAACCTCTGCGAAAAAGTGTGTTTGGGATCTATCGTATAGGTCCCCTTTTATAGGGTAGACTTGGGCGACAAGTTAGGAAGAACGCATCATGTGCGTCCATCACGCGTATGATGACATGTCTGCGCAAGCATGCGCCTCGTCCTTGTGGGCCGCGTGTATGTGCGGCCCATGTGCCCAAAAGGGCACTATTCCAACAATCTCCCACTTGTCCGCATTGGGCATTGTACTTTCGTTTATCCAGAATTGGTAAATGTGTCGTGCGACCCACGAGTACAAGCACGCTTCTTTATAGGAGTTAGAAAGATGTTTGTTAAGGTTCAATCGCTTAACTATCTCTAGAGCGTATGTCATGCCCGTTAGGAATTTATGACAGCTCACACATGAGCCAACAAATGCTCAAATAATGTAACTCATTATGCCCTAGATCTGTCTTGCAACATAGCCAAGGCAACGTACGTCTTGCTCCGCGGTAACTGTCTTTCGCATACACTATTTTCAAAAAAAAATAGTTGGTCAATTGTATGTGAAAGTTTAACACATCTCATAACAGTTCTTTCTCTCGTCCTCATGTCTCTTAGTATTGAATTAGCTACTTTCCTAGACGTGGTTCGTTAGGCTACTTTGCTTTTCACCTTTAAATGCCCCGCTAAAGTAACAAGCACTAATTTCTTTCCTTAAGACATAGTCAAGAGTCTAAGGACACGTGTAGATGAATCATTTGTCAAAGACTCACACCATGATGATTATCGAACTAATCAATTCATCATGTCTCTCTAGGTCGACTTTGCATACTTGGTACTAACACAAGTACTGCGGTGGAGACTCTCACTGAAGGAGCGTGTGTCTAGCTCTATTTAATTATACACCGCACAGACTTAACTCCAGTCGCTACCTTTTAGCGCCTAGCTAGAGTTTTCAAATTGCTCGCTATCCAATAGCGCCAAAATTGAATCTCGCATCTTGCCTTGCTCTCTCTTTATCAGGCGACATTGAGTTACTAAAACTCATGTTTTAACAATCACACTATGACTCACATAGTTCATTCCGCTCGTTATCTTCGTGAGCGTCGGAAATATTTGTTCGTGTGAATGAACGAATCTAGGCCTGATCGACATACTTTTCATATGCATAACAAGACTTCACAACAATGAATTTATCAAAGAAAAATAATATTTTATTCATTAAAAATTTGAGTACATCATTACATTTATAATCTACGCAGCCCTAAGGCATTTACATGTTTCAAGAATGCCTCTCTTGACAATGGCTTGGTGAACGGATCAATAACCATTTTGTGCGTTGATATGTACTCAATTGAAATCTCCTCTTTGACTTCTTGATTTCATATAAATTTGTACTTCGTGTCGATATGCTTTCCTTTGCAATTATATTTATCGTCCTTCACATGAGCTATGGATGCTTGATTGCAATGAAGGATCATCTTCTTCATTGCATTCTCAGAAATTCTTAGGTTTTGAAGGAATCTTCTAAGCCATAAGGCCTCTTATACTATCACTGAACAAGCTATGAATTCTGCCTCCATAGTTGACAGTGCCACACAATCTTGTTTCTTGCTACTTCAAGTTACATCACCATTGTTGAGCAAGAAATTGTATCCGGAGGTGGATTTCCGTTCATTAATGTCACTAGCCCAATCGGCATCGGTGAATCCAGCAAGTCGTAGACTTCCTCCATGATAGTACAGTGCAAGATCTACAGTACCCTTGAGGTATCTCATGATTCTCTTCACTGCCTTCCAATATTGGCATCTTGAATTAGTCTGATATCGACTAACTAGACCCACGTCAGAACATATGTCCGGCCGAGTACACATCATAGCGTACATCAGGCTGCCGACCATACTCGCATAGGGAACATTGGACATTTTCTTTTATTCCTTTGGAGTTTTAGGGCACATGTCCAAGCTTAAAACCTCGCCTTTCATAATAGAAGTTTCAATGAGTTTGAAGCCATCCATGCGGAATTGTTCCAAAACCTTCTTTATATATGATTCCTGCGACAAACCAAGGAGTTGTTTGGAACGGTCGCACTGGATTTTCACATCCAGTATGTATGTTGCTTCACCCATGTCCTTCATCTCAAATATGGAGGACAACCATTGCTTAATGGTAATGACGTAGTCTCTATTATTCCTAACTATTAGAATGTCGTCCACGTATAACGTCAGGATAACAAAATTATCCTCGGACTTATGAACATACCCACAGTGATATTCATCAATCATGTTAAAACCGTACGAAATGGTTGACTGATGAAATTTCAGATACCACTATCTAGATGATTGTTTGAGTTCATAAATGGATCGATGCAGCTTGCAAACTTTGCGCTCTTCTCCTTTTACAACGAAGCCTTGAGGTTGTTCCATGTAAATTTTCTCATCTAATTCTCCATTGAGAAATGTGATTTTTACATCCATTTGATGTAATTCTAAATTCATATGTGCGACGATAGCTAATATTAGGAGAATTAAAGCAAACCTTACGACAGGTGCAAAAGTTTCTTCACAGTCAACATTCGCAGTTTGGGTGAAACCTTTCGTCACTATGCAGACTTTATATCTCTCAATTGATCCATACACGCCACGTTTAATTTTGAGAATCCATTTATTTCCAATTGCCTTACGGGCGGAAAATCAACCAAATCCCAGACTTGATTTTTCTGCATGGACCATAACTCTTCCTTCATTGCCTTAAACCATTCTTCCTTAGCAGGGGACGAGAGAGCCTCTTTGATGGATTTGGGTTGAAGTTCATCTTTTAGACTTACTATGTTGACCTCATGTGGTCCATGTTCATGCAGCCCTTCGATTTCAAATTGTCGATGCGGAACATGTGTTCTAGTAGTCCGTCGAAGAGAACTTTCATGTTGGTCATCAGTTGATGGTTACGAATCTCTCCCACTCGGATTAAGCTATGGTATGGAGGAGACTAACTCCTCAACGGGTTGATCCACTTATGTCGTCAACTCGGGATCTTCTTCATCTAAAAGAAGTCATGTGTCAATCTCGCTTTACTTAGGAAATCCATTCTCTATAAATGTCACATTCCTTCTTTCGATTTTCGTTACCGTACCATCTTTCTCTTCCTCCTATGAATACATAGCTCTTGGAGGTTTCACAATATCTTATAAAGATACATTTCTACCCTCTATGATCCAACTTTCCATACTTATGGGAGTTGTTTAGAACATAGGCTGCGCTGCCCCAAGAGCACAAATAACTAAGGTTAAGTTTTTTGCCTCTCCAAAGTTCATAAGGCGTGGTAGGAACGGATTTCGATGGTACACAGTTTAAAATGTAGGCAACAGTCAATAGTGCATCTCCCCAATACAAAATTAGAAGATTTACTTGCACCATCATGGATCGGACTATATCAAATAAGGTACGATTCCATCTTTCCACAACACCATTTTGTTGCGGAGTTCTCGGTACTGTTAGTTGTCTAACTATACCCTTTTCATCACATAACTTCTTGAATAAGTCAGAGAGATATTCACGTCCACGATCGATTTGTAAGGCTTTAATCTTGCGATCCACTTGATTCTTGGTCATGTTCATGAATCATACAAAATAATTCAAGGCTTCAGACTTATGATAAATCAAGTATACAATACCGTAACGTGAATAATTATCAATAAATGTGATGAAGTAAGAAAAAACTGTGTCATGCGTGAATATTTATCGGGCCACATATATCTGAATGGATTAATTGTAATGGATACTCAGCGTGTTTTCCCATCCCAAATAGTGTTCTTGTTTTCTTACCAGCTTGGCATTCCTTACAAGTTGAAAGATCAACTTTTGCAAGAGACACCAAGAGGCCTTCTCTAGGAAGTATATTCATTCGATTTTGACCAATGTGTCCTATTCTGGCATGCTAAATGTTGGCACTATCATTCACATCAACAGATGATATAAAAGAATAATTATTAGCAATATGTGCTATATTTAAAACATAGAAATCATTATTGAGAAAATCATTGCATAGAAGAACATTGTCATGACATATTGTCATTTGTTTCCTCTGCAAACTTATTACATAACCAAGTTTGTCTAATGCTGACACGAAAAGTAAATTTCGTCTAAAAGCTGGAGCATATAGAACGTCGTGAAGGTAAAGTATTTGGCTGTTGCGAAGTTCTAACTTGCACGATCCAATGTCTTTAACTTCAACTCTTTCGTTGTTTCCAACGTAAATCCATTTGCTCCCCGCACTTATTCGGCGAAATTTCATGAAGACCCCGCGATCTCTTGCTACATGGTCGGTGACTCATGAATATGCAATCCACGAAAGATGAGTTTCAACAATTAAGGCACAACTTGAGACATAAGAAAAAAAATTGTGGTAAGGACAAACCTTCTTTGGCTCAGTGCAATCACGAGCAAAGTGACCACGTTTGCTATAATTGTAGCACTTTACTTTATTCATGTCTACTTTGCCGCCACGTTTTCCACGTTTGCGATGTGACTTTCTTCTGTCCAGCATCTCTGTTCTTTTTATTTGATTGCGACTTATGTGACCTTTTTCTCTTGGATTGGGAACCAGCTCTTTGTCCACCATTGTCATCAACTAATGCTTCAGAGGATTGATTTATGGCTTGAAGAGTCTCATCCTCCATTTCAATGTGGCGAGCAGCTTGGTCAAAAGTTTTGATACCTTCGTTGTGCATCAAATTAGAACGCATGTCTTCCCAACTTTTTAGAAGAGAACGGATGAGAGCTTGCACATGTTGCTCGTCATCGAGCACTTGTCCCGCACTTTTGAGTTCACGGATCATGTTAGACATCTCCTGAATATGCTCCCTCATTGTATAATTTGGTCGCTTTCGATAAGAGTCAAACTTGACCGTGAGCATCCAACGTTTTGTGGTCGTGATGACCCCATACTTATTGCGGAGAACCGCCCACATTTCGAATGCTGTCTTATAGACTTCGAATTCGCACAAGAGAGAATTGCTCATCGTGCTCAGCAATGTAATGCGAACTATACGATTCTTTTTTGTCCAGGCCTGATAGGCCTCCATATCCCTCTAGAGTTGGGCATTATGCCCAGGTGTAGGTTCATTGACAACATGGTTAATGGTCTATAAGACTTCTTGTTCTTCTAAAAGATATTGGACCTTGCGGCGTCAAATATCATAATTGTCGTCGTTGAGCTTCTCATTCTTGTTCGAGTTAGCAATTATTGTTTTGAAACTCATGGTTTAGTTTGATCACAAAAATAGGAGAAATCAGTGTTATGCATGTTGCAATTTTGTCCGCAAACAACGTAAAAAAATGAAATAACAATATTCATGAAGTAGTGACATCAAGAGGTTGTTAGACTCACACTCATCTCCCACTATCTTCAAAAAAATATTATCATTCATTATTTTAACAATGCGACAAAATTAATCTAAATGTTTGGATTTTGAATCAACACATAATTCAAAAATTTCTATTCTATGCATTTTGAATCAACTTATAATTCAAAATTACCGAAATTCACTTCGTGTGGTGCACCAAATTATTTCTAATATGATCAGGACAATCAGGACTAGTGCAACGTGAGCTCTTTCCTGATGGGTGCTAATTAAATAATCGTGCACTATCCTTCACCTCGACATCACATTATAAAAAAATGTGCTCCCACTGTCATATGTCAACCCTATTCCTGGAGACTGCGTTGACCATGCACCAGGACAGTTCCTTGAAACCTTTCTAGACATACATTTCGGGACACGCACCACTCAATAGAAAGACATTGATTATTATGACAATATGTGAATCTCAAGATGCCTTAATCCTACAAAAGAACTACCTATGTTTCATGCATTCTTTAGTTATCTATAGTTTGTATAATCAGACCAATTAATTATTTTATTATAGGCTTGCATGAAACATGTATTTCAGTACATAGTCAAAATTAATATTGCCATCTTAATTAATTCTCACAAAAGAAATTTCAAATCAATTTGAAATTCTAAGCAAATTATCATGCTTAATAAGATTGGACATAAAATTTAATTTTAATACATAGTCAAAAATTGAATCACAGAAATAAATATCATTATGACATACATAAACAAAATATTTATTTCATGCATCATAACACATTTATTAGGCAATCTTTGATATTGACATGCAAATATAATCATTTCATTTAATGATTTAAATCAACAAATGATTTTCTGTTGTTAAATTGCATGCATATTATAGAACAATTTCTAAGGAATTTTTTTTCCTAATTTTTCGAGATTTTATAATAGATATTTTCTATTTTTGAAATATTTTTAAAAATTGGCGAAAATCAGAAAAGAAAAAAAACTGGTTATTGGGTCTCTCAGTCAGCCCAATTAACAACCCTTTTGTGTGCAATTCTTTTGCACCCAAAATTGGGCATTCTAGCGGGCCATGTGTTTGCTGGAGCAATTTTCCTTTTTTTGTTGCAACATATGCAAAAAAAATCGAAAAAATTGCTAAAAAATATTAAAATAAATTCGAAAAATATATTATGGTCTAGGTTCATCCATAATATATTTGTGATGACAAACTCTACTTTGTCCCTTGGTTATGGTCATACAACCGAGGTACACAGTTTCAAATAATAACAAATATTATTTTATCGACGCAATCATGAGTTCGAGAAAAACTTGAAAAAACTCTGATAGCAATGTTGGAATTTATGACAGATATAAATTTTAGAGATTGTGAAACACCTCTTGCAGCGAAAGCGGATCGTCAAGACTTTTTCACGAACTCTTGACGAACACACTTGCACTTCAGGATCAGAAACCGAATCTCTGAGGAATGAAACTTTTTGCCATAGCACAGGTACTCTGGACGAACCTCTGCGAAAAAAGTGTATTTGAAATCTATGGTATAGGTCCCAGATCCTATTTCAATAGGAACTTGATGAGTCGATCCGCCTACACGTCTTGCTTTTACTGCTATATCGGGACGCTTTCATAAAAATTCTCGTAGAATCGATAATGAAGTTTTCATTCTGTACATGCCAGATCATGAATTAGTAACTGCATCCAACCCTTTTATAGGTTAAAGAGACTTGGGCGATAAGTTAGGCAGAACGCATCACGCGCGTCCATTACGCGTACGATGACGTGTCTGCGCAGACATGCACCTCGTTTTTATGGGCCGCGCGTGTGTGCGGCCCTGTGCCCAAAAGGGCACTATTCCAACACCGTTAGATCCCACTATTCCCAAGTTATCGTCGTTGCTCACGCATATCATTGCTCTGCTCGGACTGCATCATCGCTTGCCTGACCTAGCCGCCCAACCAACCTCATCGTTCCCAACTTCAATGATGCTCAACCCCACCTCACCACGCGTTCGTATCCATGTCAATCATGGACGTGATCCTGACTCTCTCCCATTGTCGTGCGGTGGCGATCAAATTGTTGGTGACAAGGTTGTTGAAGCAGCAGAGTGGTTCTTGAGGTGATGAGGTGGCTAGTGCAATGATGATGAGGTTGATAGCTAGGTGGCTACTATGGCGGCGGCGAATTTGGTGCAAAAATGGGATGACGATCGTTCGACAGCATGAAGGGTTTGTTCGGAAGTGGAACACACACGTGAACTAGCCCATCTTGCGTGTTAATCGATCGAACTTGTAGTTGAATCGCGTGTCTAATCAGACGCCTCTAAGCATACGGAGCAAATTGCTACCCATTTAATTGGGGAACTAGCACATTAATATATCACCTATGTGACATTTAGTTTTATGAAATCGACATGTAGTATGTGTTAGTATTTTATAGTTCCTATTAAATTTGACGTGATTAATTTTTTAAAAGGTTTAAATCATTAAAAAGAGCAACATCAATAATTGTATATTTTTAAAACTCTTTCTCACGTGTTGACTGATGATAATTTTAATCTAATCTAGCTCATAACGTGAACAACAAAAAGAGAAAAATATTTTTTTAACAGAAGGTTTATGATGTTTGAACTCAAGATTCTGATGTTAAATTTGATGTGCTAATCAATTTTTTAAAAAATTTAACCTATTAAAAAAGAATAACACGAAGAATTTTATATTTTTAATAGTTCCATCCATCGAATTTGTTAAAATTATATCACAGTTTTTGAGCGACGTATTTAAAATAGCAGGACTAAAAGTTCTCAACAAATATAATAATAATAATAATAGGAAAAAATGACGTCACATATATTATTAGATACTAATAATAGTAGTAATGATGAGCTTTAGGCCGCGGTCGAAACGCAAACGTCGACCGGCATTAGACGGCCTGCGCCGTGACAGTTACTGTTTTTTCTTCGGTTACACCGTCACAGTTACTGTTGAAACGCCGTTTCTTCTACCGTTACGGTTACAGTTGTGGGAACCGCTACCTTGTGACGGAAGAACGAAACGTTATCGTGTCCCGGAGAACGGGAGGAGGTGCATGTGGTCGCTCACCGTTCGTCATCCCGTTGCGACGGGCTCCGCCAGAATCCCGTTCCATAGAACTTGCCACACAACTCCTTCTCCATCTCCTCCACCTCCGCCGTCGACAACCTCGCCGCCCACAGCTCCGATACGCCCCCGCCGAGCGCTAGAGCAACCATGCCCCTCTCGGCCTCCAACTCCCCCTCGACGTCGTCGTCGTCCTCATCCTCATCGTTCTCCGTCTCCGCCGAACCGGCAATGCCTCCGACGATGGGATCGCCACTCGCTGCCGCTTTGGGCCCGAGGAGCGCGCCCTCGGCCTTCCGCCTCTTCATTTCCTTCCGGCGCCTCGCCCTCGTCCGCAGCGCTCGGCGACAGAGTCCCGCCGGAAGCCGAACGGTCGCCAGAACGAGGAGGTTCACAATCCCGATCGGGCAGCAGCACACCACCGCCGCGCAGTTCGCCGCCGTGCCGCCCGCCACTTCCGCGACCCGCGCCTTCACCGGTACCGGCTCCTTCAGGATCACCGGCTTTCTCCTCCTCGGGGGCTGCTCCGGGGCGTCGTAGTTAGGCACCGTCACCCCCGCGCCTAACAAGGCGACCGGAGGATGATGAGGATCCGGGTGGAACTTCGGCTTCGCTCTCCTCGCCATTAGCTCGAAGAGGGCGGGGGTGTTCAAATTAGCGTCATCGATCGCGCACGCGGTTCCAAAGAATGCTCCAGCCGCCGGCGATGGTTACGAGGCTGCTCGCCGGGGAGAAGACGATGACGTCGGGCGGAGGGTCGAGGGAGCCGAATGGGGGGACACAGGCAGGAGGGAGGAGTTGGCCTCGAAGCGCGATTTAAAAGGGGACAAAAGAAGGCTCAGCATAAAGTTTTAATCGAACCATTCCACGCGGCTATTAATAGCACCCCTTCACCTGCTCCGCGGATCGCGAGAGAATTCGCCGGAACCGGCTACGTGGCGCGGGTCTATTGGTCTTGGTGCGTTATGGGGTTGCGAGAGAGGGGAAGCGGATAAAGGACGGTGATCCGCGAGGGACGGAGCGAAATAATTGGGACTGCGACACAGGAGGGAGCCCCGCGCGGGCACCTGCACGTGTCAGGGGCTTTTTTGCTTGTTTAAAGCTTGGCGGGCACGTGTGTCTTGTTGTCTCTTAGTTGGGTCATGGCTGAAAGCTCCATTATAGTAATTAGAACGCAAATTAAATTCATAGTTTCGGTTTCAAGGCTCTTAACGTGTATCATAAATGTCCATTTGGGGTCTCATAATATTTGAACGTTATAATATATATATATATATATACGTTTTCCTTTGAAATTATTGACCATCGATTACCATATGTTGACGTGGTTGGCTGCGTCGAATCCGTCGATCCATGTAGAGGGCAATGGACGAGTGATCGAGAGGGAGGGAGAGGGAGAGAGATAGATAGATAGAGAGAGGTGATATGATCAGAGACACTTTAATGGAGGAGAGATGAGAAGTGGAGTTCGAGTAATGGTGCAAAGATCCGACATGGATTGGACTGAGTTCAGCAAGGTTGCCTCCTCCTCTCTCTCTTCATGTGGTCGAAATAATTTGTTCATCGCCCGTAAATTTACACTGTCAATGATTAATGTGCGGACAAGATGTTTACCAAGAAAGACAGAACATAACGTGAGAAATTATTATTATTTTATTCTTGGAAAGAAAATGGAGAGTGAATAGGATATTTTTATGTATTAAATTTACAAAATTAAACTTGTATAAACAGACTGCCCCCTCCTCAAATTTACAAATAATATTGGTCCATCCCTCCTATTAGTCTTTTTATTGTTATTTTTCTTATGTTTATTTTCTTATTTTTAGTGATATTTTCATTCATTAAGCTAAATTTAATTAGTTTTCAAATTTATTATTTTAATTATATAATATTATAATTAATTAATATGTTGGTCCACCTAATTATTTCTGATTCGTAACTGATGATATTTTGGCCGTTGTCGTGAATGGATTCAACTACAACAACAAAGTCCATGCATCTGTAAGAACTTTGGATGAAATAATACTTTTGTCGACATGTTCAGATCTATTTTCCTGTGCAATGTTCTGTCGACGTGTTTCTTTTCAAGTCGTTTGTTGATTTTAATTTCATCATTGCTATAATAAAAGTCTAATTACTTATAAGAAGGTATAACTATCGAGAAAAAAGGTTATATCCAAGGAATATTTATAGTTTTCATGTAGCTACATATACAACAATAACAACAAAGTCTTATTCCACTAAGTGAGGTCTGCTACATGGATCATATGACGTCATTTCGCTCCAGCGGCTCTTGCTCTCTTATCACTGTACCCGAGCTGTACAGCGCATTACTTACGGGTAACGACCTAGCATTAACATAATATATTCGTTGATTCATATTCATAAGATTCGACAGGATTTTACGCTGGCTGTCGGGGCCTAACACAACCCTCCTCCTTTATCCGGACTTGGGATCGGCTATAAAATATAGACGGAATTTTTCATGTAGCTACATATATATTTTCTTTTTCTCGTTAACTCGTTTCAATAGTGTGCATTTTTCTCATAAATAGTATGCATTTAATATATCCTAATTATTAATAATAAATATGTGATTAACGTTTAATAACATAAGTTTGAAGTCAACAGAAAATGAATCTCAAAAGTTGGAGAAAAAAATAATTGCATAATCCTTAATTCAAATCTTAAATCATTTGAGCTTTTCTTGTGTGTTCAGAAATAATTCCCACAAATTTACAATTGATTTGATCAAGAGTTATTTCCACAATCGTCCCAACTAAACTAGGATATTAATTAATTAAATGCATATAATTGGTACAAAGTTGATCATCGATCACTCTGAAGTCTTTGCACATCTTTATTTTTCCAAAGAAAACAAACTAGTTTTTAATTGTTTAGCTGTAATATAGTATGTGCCTACATATGCCACAAAATGCATGCATGCATGGCTAGGTTACGTGACACGCTAATTCGGTAATTCCCTGTTTCCTCGTGTCTCAAATTCGTAACATATTGTTGGTCACCCACGTCTTTTGTTTCCGTTGACACCTTGGTCGGAAAGTGACGTGGATCATCCAATTTTAATTGACAACAAGAATTATGTCCATTGATCATGTATTAAAATTTGTCATGGATTAAAATTTTGACTTATCATCGAATTTAATTAATTTGATGTCGTCTCGAATATTTGATTATGACAAGTGAGACTTTCAATAAATTTTTTTTACATTGACAAAAATTCAAACTCGAAATATTTACTTAAGTGATGATGTCGATCGCACACGACTCCGGACGCATCGAGAATCATCATAATAGGGACCTACGAAGTCGTCCCGCCGTCGTAATACCCGCGTCGAGGCCTCATTTTCCTCTTCTTCGCGGGCCGACGCGCATCGCCATCCGCCACGAGGCGCTCGACGTGGCCCGTCGCCCTCGGGATAAAAATTGCCCGGTCGACCCGAAACCGTGATGGTTAGCATGCCACCCAAGATTAGTGCTCCACCCCAACATCAGTGCCGCCCACGTCTTTAATTAACGATTTTAAGATTTGTTGACAGTTGAAGGCTTCAAGGGCAGTGGACGTTGTTTAGGTTTAGACATCATAGCTCCAATCGGTCAAAAGTTTATGGGTAAATTAGATAAAAGAGTTTGAACTTTGTTTTTTTTTAATTCAATCTAATTTTTCACTTTTACAATTTTGATTTTATTTTTAAATGTAGCATGAAATTTTATTTTTAGTAATAAATTATAAACATTTAAATTGATTATGAGTAAATCCTACTATTATATGTTTTATTCAAAATATTAATTCAGTGATCTATATAAAGATAAGTGAATGACATACTACAAAATTTTAAACTTAAAAATGATTAAAATTAATATTTTAGCTTCTTTTTTGCAATTTTAACTTTATAAAAATCAATCAAAATTTAGCCTATGTAAATGTAAAATAATCTTTACATATAGTTATCATAAATAAAAAACATTAATTTGATAACTCAATTAATATTCAATTACACGTGATAAAATAATTTAATCAATATTTCATTATCTATTTATAAAATAAGTTAAAATTTCAAATAATTTATCATCAAAGTGCTAAAAAAAATATATTTTATAATGAGATACAACAACAACAACAAAGTCTTATCCCATTAGATGGGGTCGACTACATGGACTTCGTTGATCTATGTTCATGAGATTCGACAGGGTTTTACATTGGCTGTCGGGGCCTAACACAACCCTCCTCCTTTATTCGGGTTTGGGACCGGCTATACAACATAGGCGGAGATAAAATGATATAATTAAAAATTACAATTTAATCATTTTAAGCTTAAAAGTTTGTGATATATCATTCATTCATCTATTTGGTGATCGCTGAGTTAATACTTTTTTTAATAAAATATGCTTATAGGCTATGTTTGTAATTAATTTAAAGCTAATGTCCTTTTACATAAAAAAATCAGGTTAAATTTGAGAATAAATTAAATATTATTATTTTTTACGCAAAAATTAAAGTTTAAACCAAATTTGATTTAATTATTTTTATACAATTTACCAAAGTTTATTTAATTATTTTCCTGATTAATCTGATTTTTGAAACCTAAAAAAATGGAAAGGCCATTTTGTTTTTTTTTTCGTTGTTAATTTTATATATTGACCAATTTAATTTGAGATGGAACTCCCCAAATTTTCAGCAGTTACATGTAAAACAAAAAACACGCAGGAAAAGTTTCTAACTAATTAAACTGACTAAATATTCTTTATGCTGATTTTATTTTGTATTTGAAACTAATAAAATGATACTTCTTATAGACAGGTCACTTTGTGTATTCTTTTGAATATTAATCTTACTATTAAGAAATATATTAAGTTTTAGAAGTATTAAACATAATTCACTGTAGCATACTCTTGTAAGTCATAGTAGCACCTAGGAGGCAACTTGATAAATTTCAGATTATTGGTATTTATTAAAATTTATAATTGTATTGGCGTTTTTAATGCCTGATTATCTATTAATATGTTAGATGGATTTTTTTTTTGGTGTTGGATAGTTGGGTTTCATGTTAACATTATCGAATATTGTTTAAGTGTACATATAGATCTGCCCTTCATCTTTTCTTCAAAGAGACATATATAACAAATAACAACCATAAATGCTTTGCTCCCATTGAAAATTATCAAATATAATATATTTATCTCGTGTTACTAAAATATATTAGTTGTTGTTGTTTAGGAATATTGATATGTGCATAAGGATGATTTTACAAATAAATTTAGTCAGTACATAAAATTCGAATTTAATATATGATTTTATCTACGAGTTTATGAAATATAAATTTAATTTATTTAGGCTCTTGAACAAGATTAAAAGCCGAGCTAATGGTGACACAATTTGTGTAACACTCAACTCCCCGTTAGGTGTCACAAGAGTTGAAATCCTAAAATAACTCATTTAAATTCAAACTAAAATATTCATAAAAAAATATCGATAAAACATAAACTAATTCTAAAAATTTTCAAAATTTTTGACATGTTGTATGCTTGAATTTGACAATAATATGCAACATTTCATATATTTCATCACAAGCAATTTAATTGTGAAATTTTAACTATGAGTTCTAAGAGCACTTATGACAATTCACAATAAAAACAAAAGAGTGGGACTCAAGTCGAAAATAGTGATTCAAAAGCTCACTCTCCAATCAAAATACGAGCCCAATGTTCGTATATCACATATCACGAGCATCCACTGCGCTACACTATAATCTGATGACCTCAAAATCATTCAAAACTATCTTTGAATTAACAATTCATATAGGAAAACAAATGAAATACAAAGGTAGCACACGTCTCACACACTTGCTCATTCCTTACCTCTTTTTACATTTCTTATTGCATGGCAAGCAAGCAAGCATAATTTCATTCATTACCTGCAAAAATTAAACATGAAAGGTAAGCATGGACAAAACGAAAATCCATAAATTCAAAATACGAAGAAAATTCTTGGCATGTATCAATAAAACTCAAACTCAAATGAAAACGATGCTCATGTATGCCAAGGTAAGGAATTTTATGCTCCTTTTACACAATTTCAATTCATGAGGTCATGCACGCGTATTCGCTCTTCAGACTCTATTTCATGTCAAGAACTATAACATTTTCTTCTCAGTCCATATTTCATTGCCAAGAGTTATACACATCCACTCCTCAATCCCTATTTCATGCTAAGGATATATGTTTTTACCAAGTCGCCTATGGGCTAATAATTATGCTCTTAGGCCCTATTTCATGCCAGCATCTAAGTGTTTATTAGACATCCAAGGTAAAGACATGCAAAAAGCATTTTGGTGTGCAATGCATGAATGCAATGTAACACATAGTTCACTTGATCATATATAATCAGAAAATTTTCAAGTACTTCAATAAGCTCACACATAAAATCAACATCATAAATTCATATCCTATAGAATTCATCATTTTATTATTGTAACATAACATAAATAAGCTTAATAGCATATAGAGACACTCATACACTAAAAAACATTACACACCTTAAGTCAAATAAAATCAATTGCATATGATATGAAAAAGAAACATGTAACGAAGGTCATCGTCATTATTTTTATGGATGACTCATCCATTTGAGTTCTTTAGATCTAAATTACCACCTTGTCTCAATTCAATAACACATAAAAGTACCAATTTACATTATTTCCATTTCCTTTAAAAATAAACAATTATAACAAATTTCATACTAAACCTATCACCATCACATAATCTTATTTAATTGGCATTACCATTGCTATTATAATCATCACTTAATCCTTAGTAAAATAGCTTTGGCATGCACCGCCCCACGTAAACAACATATCAAACAGGGATGGAACCAGCCTTGGTTGCCCCCTTCCCCGCCAATTTTTTTTTAATTTTCCTATATTATATATATATATATAGTTTTTATAGGAAAAATATAAACATCACTAAATGCATCATCAAGTAGCAAGCACTATTTTCGAAAAAATAACTTAGAGACTTGCCTTATGCTTAGTAAGATATAATGATCTATTAGATAAAAAATTATTCTAATCTAGTTGTAAGATTTTAGATCTAGAATTATATCCAATCTAGATTCGGATATTAAAATTGATAGTATCTTACGCTGTGCAAATCTTTTTATTATGATACAAATTTTAAAGGTAAATATAAAAGACCTCAATTAGATTCGCCGAGTACTTATCAACTCTAATTAGGGGTGGCAAAACTCTCCAAAAGTTGTGGGGTTTGTGGAGAATCCGGGTCCCTTCGTGAGAATTTTTATCCCCCTGAGGATGGGGCGAAGCCAAAAGTAGTCCCGAGGGTCACCTCAGAGATCGGGACAAGAATACATCCCGTTCGATCCCGATCCCTGAAATTAATATGTTGGATTTTTTAAATTTTAATACTAATTTAATAAATTTATTTTTAAACAATATTATACTTGATCCTTAATATTGTATAATAAAATATTATGTCTTATTATTTAATCATTTATATTTTAATTATTTAATAAATATTAATTACTTTATTATTTTTAAAAATATTTAAATATTATTATAATTATTAATTATTTTGTAAATAAAATGTTAAGAGAATTGGGGACCCATAGGGATCCGAACAAGGATAAACGTAGCCCCATCTTGAGAATTAGGCCGGTGACGAGAGTCGGATGGTAAGGGTGGATGAGAGCCATATCCTCCACCTAGAATAGGGGAGGGTGCCACCCTAACTCTAATGACATTAAATAGTTCAATATCATATCAATGATTCACAATTATGATATCTTGCATCAAAATTAAATATTATTTTTGCATATAAACTAATATCATATTCTTTATAAATATATTCTTTTATAAGGTCCAATATATTATAATTATTATTTTCAATACATATATTAAAAATATCTTCATAATATATCCATATATATATATTATTAATTAACTCTTTATACATATATGTATGTATATATAATATTTGTTAAAATTATTTTTCTATTCATAGAGTAAGATCTTATGTTTCTCGAATTGATAAATCGGGCCTAAAAATTCTTACTATCCTACTTGAAAATAATTTCTCACAACGTTGATTCAAAGGATAATTAATGTACCTTAGAGGAGTATGATCTAACTACAATTAATTCATAACGCTTGTGTTATTACCATCACCGATCAATTTACATGTGTAGTTTGATTGAAGTTAGGGTGTTCAAAATCAACTTCTAGATCCAAGTAGGTTTAGGTTGAGAGTTTGAATAAGAACAAGGTAAGGACAAGGCATCTCACACTTTTGAGTCACTATATTTACACAAAAGGGTCTTGCCGCTCGTTCAAAATTGTCAAAATTCGCTTGGTCAAAAGCGAAGATATCAAGTTATTTGATGTTTCTTATATCGAGTCCCCTAGGGATTTGTGAGTTTTATCCCATCGATCAGATAAGCATTAGATCTTTCTTTCATAGAATGCAAAAATAATTTTTCTTGTCTATCTTTCAAGTGTCTCGATTGTTCAACTAGAGAGTAATATTGAGAATGATATTTAACACTAACTTGATCAAAATCTCTTTACTAGTCTTATTGAGAGAAAGCGTGCAAGTCTAGCAACACATTTGTTTGTGATGATTGTCTCGTGAGTTTAATAATTATAATATTTAGGAGATTAGGATGTTCATATAAGAAGAGTATTTTTCAGTGGGCATCCCAAGTGTTTCTTTAAGTTTGTTTTCCTTCCAAGATTGAATTTAGGAGGAAACTATAATGCAAACTTGCCAAAGAGGAAAGAGTTGGAAGATGTTCATCTAGTAATTAAGTCAACAATGTTTGCAATTTGATCTCTTCTTTGATCACTAATATACCAACCAAGGCAATTTGGCATGCATGTTGCAAGAATACTTCGACATTTTGTATTGGAGGTCGTGCTTTGTCAACACATGTACTCAACATCTATGTCAACACATTGAATTTCCTTATTTTCTTGAAGGTCATGCTTTGTCTAGCATTGCCTATGTGTTCAAGAATTTATCTATCAAAAGTAAAAATCCTCCATTTTTCTTTTCAAATGTTATCAATCAGAACAAATCTTCTATGCTAATGTTAGTTGCATAATTAACCATTGAGGGTCCATAGCTTAGTGGTAGAATTGATTGTATTAAAAGGTCATAGGTTGGAATTTGACATTTTTCTTATTTTAACCTTGATTGTTTTTTTAATTCTTCATAATATCTCTTTTTTATATATTTTTTCATTGTATAGACATGCTATTTTTGTTTTAATTATCTCCCATAGATTTCTTTTTTTCATACATTATTTATTTCTCGCCTTATATTGTCTTATTGTATGCATGATTAATTTTTAATTCTCGTCCATCCCCTTGACTACTACTTAAAAATATTGATTTATTTCACAATCATATGCAACCTCTCAGGTTCTCTATTGGACACTTTTTTCATTTTACTTTTCTGCCCTAAATTTCTTTTCATATTCATCCATTGGTTTATTTTTCATTGTTTTCTAATTTTATCTTTGATTGATTTTTAATTCTTAGAAATGTCTTTTTTTCATGTACTTTTGCCCTTAGTGGATGTCATGTTCTTTTTGTTTTATTTTTTGTCCCTATAGATTATTTTCAATACATTCAGTTCTTTTTAATCGGATTTTTTCTTATTTTATCTGATTAACTTTTTAATTCTTCCAAGTATTTTTATATACTTTTTATCTTTGTGTATAATCATGTTCTTTTTGTTTTATTTTTCTCTCCTAAATTTCGTTTTTTCATCCAATCATTTATTTTTCACTTATTTTTTGTCTTACTTTATCCTTGATTTATTTTTCATTTCCAGCAAATATCTCTTTATTTATATACTTTTTGCCTTTATGTATTATTTTATATGTCACATTGATTTCTACCTTAAAAAATATGTATTACTTAATTATTTCACAATAAAAAAGAAGTTAATGAATCTATATTTAATATAAATTCATACATAATGAAATTTTTGCAATTAATTTTAGAGCTTTCCCATTATTGACATCATGAAGACATTAAATTTCATAATATCATCATTAATGACAGCCTATTTTATTTAATTTAAAGATATCCTATTTAATTTACACACAACTCGTTTGTGAAACTTGATGAATGCTTGGAGGATGGTGATGCAATTGTCCTAGGCGGATCTTTCTCGAACCGAAAGTGGTGCAGCTATTAGGAGATTACGAATGGCTGACCAACGACTCCCCGTCTTCAGCTTTCCGCTTCTGATGGGACTTCTCGGCATCGGTGAAGTGTTGGGGGTCAAGGTTTGAAGTGGGCTTCCCAACGTCAGTCGAGCGATCTTCCACCACATCAGAGGAGGATTTGTAGGGCTGAAAGTGCTAGGGGTTAGGGCTTGAAGTGGTCTTTTTCTTGTTCATATATAATGTTGCACAATTAACAAATAAGGGTCCATAGTTTAGTTGAGTAATTGATAAAAATCAGTTGGGCCCTTTATGTTGTCTTACTTTTCTCCCCAAATTTCTTAATTCATTAATTGTTTCAGTTTTCATATAATCGGTTTCAAATCTTACTCTTAATTAATTTTATAGTTCTTCCCTATTTATCTTTTTTCTATACCTTTTTTCTTCATGATATGTTCACTTTGTTTTATTTTTTGCTTTTATATTTCATTTTTTCATCCATTTATTTAGTTTTCACCTGATTGTTTTTATTATTTTTATCTTTGATTGGATTTTAATTATTCCCAATCTCTATTTTTTTATATACTTTTTGCCTTTGTGAATTTTTAAGTGTCCGCTTGATTTCTATTCAAAAAAAAATATGTATCACTTAATTATTTAACACTAGTATGTGAAAGAGTTAATTGATCTGAATGTAAGATAACATGACTAATAATTAGAGATTCACATATATGTGATAGAGCAATTGGCTGCGAATCAATAGGTCATTGGTTTAACTTTTTCTTATTTTATCCTCCACATAAATATGTTTTTTTTTTTCACCCATTCAATTATTTTTCAGATTTATTTTATCCTTGATATGTAACACTATATAAAATAAGTTACTTAATTTATATATAATGTTGCATAATTAAAAATAAATAGGAGTTCATTGATGTTGTCTATTATCTATATGTCCCTTTAATTAAAAATTAAGGGTCCATAGCTCAGTGGTAGAGCAATTGACTGCAGATCAATAGGTCACCGGTTTGAACCCGGTTGGGCCCTTATTTTATTTTTTTCTCTAATAGATTTTATTTTTCTTAAACATTCATATTTTGTACCTTTGATTTTCATTTTATCCTTAATTAATTTTAAAATTATTCCAAATATCTATTGTTTTATATATTTTGTTCTTTGTGTATAGTTCTTTTTTGTTTTATTTTTCTCCAAAAATATGTATCACTTAATTATAACATATGTGTCCGTTGATTATGTGTATTATTTTAGGTGTCTTATAGATTAATAAATAGAGGTTCATAGCTCAGTGTTCAAACTTGATATATTTATTTTTCTCACATAGATATATTTTTTCACCCATTCAATTATTTTTCACCTCTTTTTTATTTTATCATTTCTTCCATAGGTGTGTTGTTTATATATTTTTGTGTCTGTGTACGACCCTCTTCTTTCATTTTTCATACTCATTTCTAAATGGAGTTAATTAATTTATTTTATAATCTTGCACAATTAACAATACTAGAGCAATTGACTATTTTATTTTTTCCTCTCCTTATTTTATTTTTCTATAATAGACATCATTTTTCTTACGCATTCAATTTTTTGTACCTTTTACTTTAATTTTATCCTTAATTAATTTTAAAATTCTTCAAAATGTCTCTTGTTATATATATATATATATATATATATATATATATATATATATATATATATATTGTGTATAGTTCTTTTTTGTTTTATTTTTCTCAAAAAATATATATCACTTAATTATAACATATGTGTCCCTTGATTGTGTGTATTATTTTAGGTATCCTCAAAATTAATAAATAGATGTTCATAGCTTAGTGATAGAGCTATTGATTGCAGATCAAAAGATCAAACTTGAAATATTTTATTTTTATTTCATAGATATATTTTTTCACCCATTCAATTAGTTTTCACCTCTTTTTTATTTTATCCTTTCTTCCATATGTATCTTGTTTATATATTTTTTTTTTGTCTGTGTATGGTCCTCTTCTTTCCATTTTTCATACCCATTTCTAAATGAAGTTATTTAATTTATATATAATATTGCACAATTGACAATAAAGTTAATACTAGAGCAAATGACTGTTTTATTTTTTTCTCTCCCTATTTTTCATTTTTTTTCACCCATTCATTTATTTTTCAAATAATATTTTCTTATTTCATCCTTGATTAATTATTTAATTCTTTCCATAATGGTTGTATTGAGGGATGCGAACTGTAACTAACTGTCCAGCTGAGGCCAGGAGGTGCCTGATGCATTCTGGATTCATGTTCTCTGTTCTCACTTTACATCGTCGTTTTCATTGGTTGAATTGAATGTCGAGATTTGCCTTTGTTTAATGATATCTTTCTTTGAGGTTTTGAATCACTATCACCACACCCCCTCACCAAAGGGATGTTTTAGGCTCTGTGCGACTGGACGCAAAGACATCGAGCATTGAGAAATAATTCTTTCTTAGTTTCTTTTGTTTCTTCGTAGCTACAATCTAATTGAGGTTTTGAATCGCTCTCGTCACGCCCCCTCACCAAAGGGATGTTTTATGCTCTGCACGATCGATCAGAGACATCGAGCGTCGGTGAGGTGATTCCCAATTTGGTTTTAGTGTTATTTTGACGATGGTAGCTATTTGTCATCCAGTTTAGACGTCGCACATTTTTGAACTCGAAGCTCGATACGGACATGCGTATTCTAAAGCTTCGGTAATATATGACCGTGTCGTATAAGGGCTCAGACCATTCTAAACAAGTTTAAAGTGTGTGCAAAGCTCTTTTCATTTCCTATTTTGTTTCACCATTCCCATCTCTGATTTCCTTTTGATTCTAAGAGCTTTTGCCCGAGTGGAAAGGTCTTATTCCTCCTTCGTCATTGGCGACCCGAGAGGGCATGCGACGATTGAGTTACGTCTAAAGAACTCTTAGTAATCTTAGGCTTCATTTTCAAATCGGTTTCTCTCTCTAAATCGTATAAACGCTCTTTGCGATATCCCAATTTCCTGCGTTCTACTCGGGAGGGTTATCCTTATTACTTTGAAATGAATGCAAGTCGACCATAGCTGTCTTATTTTCAATTTATTTCTTTAAGAACACATAGGTATCTGGGCATCGCGAAGGCTTAGCTCAATCCAGAGAAGAAAGCTCGATTTATATGTTTGGGCATCGTGCACGAGAGTGGCGGTTGCGCCAGACATATGAACACTTTCATGTGTGGAAACTGGATTTCTTATAAGCACGAGAGTGTCGCAGGTAAGTCGAGTGTCTTTCATCGCAAAGTTAACCAAATACACACGTGAAGAGGCATTTAGTCATTTTTAGCCATATCAATAGAACAAAAGAACTTGAGCCTTAAAGCAAAAGCATTTGTCGTAAGTGTTGCAACAAAGTTTTAATGCCATATAAAATTATATTTTGATGATACAAATCTCGAAAGATTGAAGTTAAGTGCTGAAAAAGTTTAACAAAAAGGGACAATTTTATGCACTACACTTTGATTAAATAATTGACTATGATTTTATTAGATTCTGAATGAATGATGATATCAAAGTTGTAGAGAATCCTGTTAGCTATCCATATAATCTAACATTATCTAATTTGAATATCTGTGCAAAAAGTTATGCCCAAAATAGTACAGATCGATCAATTAGTCGGTCGAAGCAAAGAAGGACGATCGAGGATATACTGGTCGACCAATCAAAGATGTCGGTCGACCGATAAATACATGAGCTATCCTAATCGACGTCGAGACAATACAAGTCGACTGACCGGTCGATAGTCTGATCGATCGACCAACTGCGGCCAGAGAACAAATAAGCACAACGATCATATAGACCGGTCGACCGGTCCATTAATGCGGTCGATTGGTTCTCTGTTGGAATGAACAGTAACAGCTAATTTTGAATGAGAAAATTGTGGAACAAATTCTGAACAAATTTTTCACATATTGAAGCTTATAAAATGAGTGTCAAAGGCAGAAGCAAAGGCATCCATCAAAGCATTGAATCAAAACTTCAAAAAATCAAAAGAAGACATTTTTCCTTAAAGTTATCATTTTAAAGTTATCTTTTCTTTCTCTCTTCTCTTCTTGTGAGCATTCTATTGTAAAATAGAGAAATCATTTTAAAAAAGATTATGAGATATCTTGTGTGAAAGATGTTCCAAATCTTACCTCTTGAGCGTGAGAAAAGATTAGCTTCATAGGAGAAGATGTTTACTTTGCCTCTCGAAGTGAAGAAAATGTGGTTGTGTAAAGAGCTTTCTTCTTTGCCCCATTTGGAACAAAGGAAGAGATTCTAGTGGAATCTCCGGCGGTCTCGAGGTCGAGAAGTCAAAGCGGGAACGTAGGTCAAGGTGTGACCGAACCTCGTCAACGACCACATGTGTCATTGTGTTTGAATTCTCTGTCTCCCTCTCATATTGTGTTTGACGTGATCTGAATTGCATTAATTTAAAAGGTTTTAAAATTTGATTTTAAGCTTCCGCAACGATTTTTGTGAAATCGATATTTTTGGATTGAACACCAACAATTCCCCCCACCCCCTCTTGGTGCCCTTTGGGATCCTACAGTAAGTCCTCAACATATGTTTCTATTGATTGTCTTGCACTCTCCATATTTCGTCAGCATTTCCATATTACTCTTATATTTGAAAAACAACAAAAATATTAGATTTCTTGTGTTACCTTCTTTTGCTATTATTTTACCACAATATTTCTTTACCCCTATTTTTAGCGTCTTGTTTGCTATCGAGTTAATTCCGAAGTGCTTTTTGAGGATCTCACAAAGTCATTCCCTATGGATCGAACCTCAAGTACTACAATGATGCTCCGTATATTTGCATATTATATTTCGATAGTGTATAGAGAGTTACAAATTTTAAAACTTCATTCGACATTTTTTCTTGTGTTTGAGAGTAAAATGCTAGTGTAAGAGATAGATATACGTCTTGAGGCTTCTCGTCTTTCATATATGTTCCTATTACATTAAGTCCACTAGTTTCATTTCACGTGGCATTCTCTATACACATTTTATGCAATCACTGAGGCGTACGTTTCTTTAGTTTGATGACAATAAGTTTGACTTCTTATCTTTCGAAATGCTTTTATAGTAAAAAATCCGTTCCACTATAGCAAGCCAATCGATGAAGCTTTCTCGACGTAGTTAACCTTCAAAGTCGGGGATGTCAACTTTGATGCCGTAATCACCACGTTGACATCGTTGATTGAGACGAAAAGAACTCCTCCTACTAGTTGAATCATTATCCTCTTCGTGAAACGGATTGAAATTCTCTTCATCATCAACTTGAGAATCATGGCATTACTCGTCATGATTTGTAGCCTGATAACCTCAAGCTATTGTTGAAGTTGTTGCACTTGCCTTCTTAACTCGTTCATCTCGATATCATGAAAATCGTGCTCGTTATTGCTCATGTAGGCATTCGAACCACGTCGACGATAGACAACCATGGAAAGAATCGAGCTCTTATACCAATATGATGGTAGATGGATTAATAGAAGAGAATGAAACCTCCAAAAATAACAAAAAAGCAACTAAGTATATCAAGGAATCCATCAAGACACCTGTAGTCTAAAGATGAGAACTCAAAGTTCTTAACTCGACAAAACATAATCACTTCTTTTTATAACTTTAGTGACTTCTTTTTAGAAACTCCAAAAAGTTTCATATCACTTCATCTTCAATCATTAGTTCTCCATCATTTTCACCAGAATTACTTTCTCCTAAATTAGGGCAGTCTATAGATGGATACCTTGCAACAAGAGATGATCGGAATTTGTTTTTTGAACTTTGGGCTCTACTAATTGGGTTTTTTCCTCTCACCTCATCTGAATTATGATTTTTTTTGCATCTATCCACGACTTTCGTATTTTCCACGGACCTCATCTAAATTATGCCACTTTTTCCATTTAAGTCCATCCGTTAACCTCTGTTAACTGTTTTGTTAATTTTATTATTTTGATTTACGAAATGACCAAATTTCCCTCGCGTATTTCAAATAAGTGAGCTCCCCCTTTCTTCGTTGACCTAGATGAGCTCACTTATCTGAACTGCACTAAGGCATTTTCGTCATTTCATAAATCAAAATAATAAAAATTAATGAAAAGTTAAAAGAGGATAACGAATGTAATTAAGTGGAAAAAATGATATAGTTTAGAAGAGGTCCGCGAAAAATTTGAAAGTCGTGTAGACATGAAAAAAGCTCATAATTCATGGGAGATTAAAAGAAAAACCCCGACAAATTTCCCTGCTTCTCTGATAAACTCCTTTCCCATTCAATGAAAAAGCTACTTTGAACATCCTCTTCAATCTTTGACAGACATCTTGCTAAAAGTATCTGATACCATTTTTATCATTTTAGGGGTCATCTCTGGGAAATTAGATCCATAGGTTGAATTACCTGGGCCTTTTGCATTCGTTGATGATGCCATTCGCAACATTTCCTGAAGGTCTTCCGGCTTCATGTTGCTAACACTATCTGATGTCACTTTGACCATTTCAAGTGTCATCTTCGAAAACTTGGATCTGAGCTTTGAACCAGACGGATCATCTCCATTAAAGAGAAGAAGACATCTCGTACATTTTCAGAACAACTTCAAGCTTCGTCTTCCTAATCGTATATGTGGCTATTCTAAGCATGGTGAAGTTCTTGGCAAACCCATGATTTCTGATGTGTTTGGCCTTTGATTTGAAGAATTCTTTTAAATGACCTGGAACATAACAAATTTAAATCAGATTAGTTAACTGAAAGAACTTAACCAGTCCTTCAGGTTGCACCAGGAAAATATATCTACAAAAATGTTTACACGTCAACCTTGCATATCTTTATACAAAGTTCATGATCAAAATCTATGATAAGCAACTATGTCAATGCAGCAAAAAAATGACTTACGTTTAGGAAATTGAGTTCTTGTGATACCATGTATAAAGATATGCAATTTGATAAACTAAACAATACCTGTTGGCTTCGCCCCGAGCGGTCAGATCCATCTCTCTCTCGCTCTCTTGGCTTCGGTGACTATCCCCCCCTCCCCCTCTCGGCGGCTAGATTCGGCCCGGCCAGATTTGACTGCATGTGACCAGATCGGTCGCGGGCAGCTAGATCAGGCCACTTGTGGCTAGATCGGTCTCTCTCTTGCTCTCTTGGCTCTGGAGAACTCCGGTGAACTCGTGGCGACGACATATCCCCCTCGGCAAGATCAGTCGCGGGCGACCAAATCGACCAGTCAAGGTCTCTCTCACTCTCTACTCCGTCGAAGCCACAACGATGACTCATCGGTCGCTTGCCTAGTGGCAGCAACCAGCTCTTGCCGTCAAGTGACCGATTTTTTTATATTTTAAAAGTGGTTTTAGATGGGAGAACTCATCGAAACTTTCGAAAGTGACCGTCATTTGGAAGTTCCGACGGGCATTTTTCATCAGAATTTTTGAAGGATGTTTTATGGCAACGTCATTCATCGAAAATATAGCCGATTTTTATGTGTCTTTACGAACAAGCATTTTCCTTACGATGTATGTTCTATTGGATCCATCGAAAAATAAATTTTCGGTTGGATTTCATTCGGTTTCCATCGAATTTGGCCGTCGAAAATCTTTAAAAATGTTGTAGGGTTCTCATTAGAATTAGATTGATTCATATTTGGTAGATCACACCAGTTTCAACTGGTGGAACAACAGAAGGGATATTCCTACAACTTCTTATGGCATCTCATCATTCACTTCTATTATTTCTTCAATCACCAAACTTGTAGATGAAGAAACACCACATACGCCTGATACTCTCTGTAAGTCCAAATGATGCAGATACTTAAAAGAATAATACAATCCAGAGCTATTATCTAATTGGTTTGTCTATTAAAGGAACATACCACGTGATGTTTTATATTTATTTGCACAAGATTAATGTGATTTTTATACTACTAACACCGCCATTATCGGAAAAACATCGAATACATTAGTGATGTTTCCTACCTCAAAACAGCTGCAATAGTTTCATCATCAGGGTGAAATTTCGTGTGCATTGCTCAAATCAACAACGACAGCCTGATAAGATGTTCATTTTATTATAAATTATAATAAAGAAAAAAAAAACTTAAGCGATACATCAGGTTTGACAACATTTGAGCAACATTTTCAAGATCGATGTAGATCTTATGAATTTACAATTTGGAAATTCTTAATTCATCTCAATCTTACTTCGAGAATTTTATTTGTAAGATCTTAGTAGAATATTAATTTAAACCATATGATGTTATCCAGTTTTACACGATTTCATATTACTAACAAAATTGTTTAAATGATGATAAATTTGTATTCATAATAAAAAAAATTGATTCAGATGGAATTCAATATGTTTTCTCACCTTCTATTATGTTTTATTTATATTAATATATTTTAACTTATAAATTGCTAGGATTATGACCTATGTAAGTGTCATTAAAGATTTAAAGCATGAAAATTTTTTTAAAACTATTAACTATCTTTTTACGGTAATTGGTATGGAGCACAATAAAAATCACAAAGGAAAAAAGTAATTGACTTCAAAATTTTCAAGTTCCTTATAAGCTTGATCTCTGCCATAAAAAGCCTTCACATTTCTACAATCATATGTTAACACCAGAAGATGAAGAAATACCTCAGTCAGAATAGATCATCTTTGAAGTATCAAAGACATGCTCAAGTTGGCTCTTTTTTGGATTATAGTTCAAGTAGACTCTACATCCTGCTTTAATGCATTTTCGATATTTTATATGGCTCAATTCCAAGCTTAAAAAAATTAGCAAATAAAAGTATTAACCAAAAAGTATCTGTTATTGAAAAAAAAAGACAAAAAAAGTTGAAATTGTTTGGAGTCTGGAGAAAGTAAAAGTGAAGTATTTATCATACCTCTAAACCAATATTGTCAAAATCGGATCGGACTAGTCGGTTCAACTAGTTCAATTGTGAACTAGAAAAAATCGGAAAAATCTATCATCATAATATTATTATAAAATTGGCTCATACCAATGATGAAATTGGTTCATACTAATGATGAAAAACTTATACTATAAAACCGGTTTTGACAACATCGTATAAAATTGGTTCATACCAATGATGAAAAACTTATACCATATCTTTGTAATTATTATAAATATTCTTTGTAATTATTCTAACTCCGCCTATATTTTATAGCCGGTCCCAAGCCCGGATAAAAGAGGAGGGTTGTGTTAGGCCCCGACAGCCAGCATAAAATCCTGTCGAATCTTATGAACATGGATCAACGAATATATTGTGTTTATGCTAGGTCGTTACCCGTAAGTAACGCGCTGTATAGCTCGGGTACAGTGATAAGAGAGGATTAGGTTAAATGGTTCCAAACTTTGGTACATAGGTAAGGTAAATGGAAGGAATGGTGTTGGTATTATCGCGGATGCGGAATGGAGGAAGAATGTTGTGGAAGTTAAAAGGATTGAGAATCGAATCATATCCGTGAAAATAATTGTTGGAAAGGAGACTATGAACATTATTAGTGCATATGCACCCTAAGTAGGAGCAGAATCACATCTCAAGGAGAAGTTTTGGGCAGATATGGAGGGTTTGATTGAAAGTATACCAACAACCGAAAAAGTTTATATTGGGGGAGACCTTAATGGACATGTTGGTAAAGATGCAGGACCACATGCAAGGGTTCATGGTGGTTTTGGTTTTGGAGAGTTGAATGAGGAAGGACAAACTATTATTGATTTTTCTTTAGCATACGACCTTAAGATTATCAACACTTATTTTAGGAAGAGAGAGGAACATTTAATCACATACAAAAGTGGAATTCATAGGTCTCAAATCGATTTTTTCTTGATAAGAAATACTGATAAAAGACGTTGTACTAATTGCAAAGTAATTCCTGGGCATGGGGTGACTACACAACATAGATTGTTAGTTCTTGATATGCAAATGAAATGTATAAAACCAAAATCCCGAACAGTTTTTGATCGAAAGATCAAGTGGTGGCAGTTAAAGGGGGAGAAGCGAGAGACTTTTAGAAGTAAGTTATTAGAGGAAAGTGTGTGGGAGTTAGAAGGAGATGCTAGTATCATGTGGGAGAATGTGGTAAAAAAGGTTGAAATGATTGCTAAAGTCATTTTAGGAGAATCAAAATATTTTGGACCACGAGATAAGGAGACTTGGTGGTGGAATGAGGAGGTCCAAGAAAATGTGTGTAATAAGAAGAATTGTTTCAAGGCGATACACTTGGACAATAGTTCTGACAATTGAAAAAAGTATCGTTTGGCGAAAAAGGAGGCTAAGAAGGCAGTTAGTGATGTTCATGCTAAAGCGTATGAGGAGTTTTATAAGGAGTTAAGGACAAAGGCTGACGAACAAAGGATTTACAAGATTACAAGGAATAAAGAGAAGGAGTCGAGAGATTTGGATCAAGTAAGATGCATAAAAAATGAAGTTGGCAAGGTTTTAGTTACTAAAGGAGATATTAAGAACAGATGGAAAGAGTATTTCTATAAGCTATTTAATGATGGATGTAAAGGTTCCCGTTGTGATTTGGAGGACTTGACAGTTAGCGAATGTGAGCTTAATAGGTCATTTTATCGTAGAATTAGAGTCTCGGAGGTTAGCGAAGCTCTTAAGAAAATGGAGAATGGTAAAGCCGTTGGACCGGATGGTATACCGATTGAAGTTTGGAAATATTTAGGAGAAAAAGGTGTGTTGTGGTTATGTAAACAATTTAATGAGATTTTACGGTTTAAAAAAATGCCTGATGATTGGAGATTAAGTACATTAGTTCATATTTACAAAAATAAAGGGGATATTCAGAATTGTGCAAATTATAGAGGGATTAAACTTATGAGTCACACAATAAAATTATGGGAAAAAGTGATTGAGCATAGATTGAGAATGGAGACTAGTATTTCTGAGAGACAATTTGGGTTCATGCCAGGAAGATCCACTACAGAGGCGATTTATTTACTAAGGGGGATGATGGAGAAGTATCGAAGTAGGAGAAGAGACTTATATATGGCTTTCATTGACTTAGAGAAGACGTATGATCGGGTACCAAGGGATGTACTTTGGAAAGCCTTGCAAAAGAAGAGGGTGAGTGTTGCCTACATTAAGGTAATACAAGATATGTACGATGGGGCATTGACTAGGGTTAGGACACTCGGAGGTGAGACAAATGAATTTCCTATAGGAATTGGCCTACATCAAGGATCAGCTTTAAGCCCGTATCTATTTAACTTAGTTATCGATGCTATAACCGAGAGTATCACAGAGGAGGTACCTAGGATGATATAGTACTTTTAGCAGATTCAAGAGAAGAGATTAATACAAAATTGAAAATATGGAGAAATACGTTGGAGTCAAAGGGTTTTCGTTTAAGTAGGAATAAAACAGAATATATGCATAGCAATTTCACAAATAAACAACTTAGAGACAATTTGAAAGTTAGGCTATGAGAGGATATAATTCCTCAAGTGACAAAGTTTAAATATTTAGGATCAATTGTAAGACAAGATGGTGAGATTGATGACGATGTTAATCATAGAATTCAAGCTGATTGGTGTAAGTGGAGGAAAGTCACTGGAGCTCTTTGTGATAGAAAAGTACCCAATAAAGTTAAAGGAAAATTCTATCGTACTGCTATAAGGCCAGCAGTGTTATATGGTAGTGAATGTTGGGCTATGAAGGGACAACATGAACGTAAAGTGGGGGTAGCCGAAATGAGGATGTTGAGATGGATGTGTGGTCATACAAGATTAGATAAGATTAGGAATGACCATATACGTGAACGAGTAGGAGTGGCTCCTATTAGTGAGAAAATGGTAGAGAATCGTTTGAGATGGTTTGGTCATGTTCAGAGAAGACCATTAGATGCGCCAGTAAGAAGAGTAGATCAAGTAATTTGGAGTCCGATTAAAAGAGGGAGAGGGAGGTCAAGGCGGACATTTGGCGAACTAATAGAGCAAGATCTATTAGTGAATAATATACCGAAAGGTTTGGTTACTAATAGAGCGGAATGGCGTCGTATGATCCATGTAGCCGACCCCACCTAGTGGGATAAGGCTTTGTTGTTATTGTTGTATAAATAATATTATTTTAATAAAATATAGTTCAACTCGATCGAACCCGATTAGATTAGTCCAACCGCGACTTAGTGATTTGGTCCGATCGTCAATTCGATTATAAAAATATTGCTATGAACCCTCCTTGATGTAGTCCTCCAAGTGCTTAGTCTTTCACTCTTCAAGTAACACATGGCATTAGGTTAAGAGAACATTGGAGCTGTGGAGGATTCCATTTCCACCTATGGATGAGGGAGCATTTCTTAAGTTGCTACCTAACTATTTACTCAACTATATTTACATGATCTTTACATTGGGACATAACAAATACACTGGATGAAAAATACAAATTTACAAGTGCATCCATTTTTTTCCTACGATGTTACGTGGAAAATATGGGCCACAAGTGAGCACGACTCTTTTGAGTCCAGAATGTATCAAAATGAACATTTTGGCAAAGAACAAAGTTGCATATATCAATGCATTTTAAATTTATATGAAATTAAGCAATTAATATATATTTTTTTAAAATTTTGCTCCCTAAACGTGGCAATTGTATCAAACACCCCTTCAATTCGATATTATTTGGTTGGGCGTGCTTGCAGTAAATCCTCGTGTTTCGTGCATGTACGCACGGAAACCTGCTTGTGATGATTAGGCTCGGAATCTCAGCAGCCTCAGCTTAATCTTTAACAACAATCTGAAATTAATTTGAATCTTGAGCTTTGGAGCTTTAAGAAATAAGTTATTTATATTCTATCTTTTTTATTTTAAATTAATCAAGTGTTAGTCGAATCGGTATAAAAAAAATGTGAAATTAATTTTTGATATAATAATACGGACGAAATATATTATAATTGCATAATCAGCGGAAAGTATTATGGGTTACGACGAGGGCCGAAAAAGAATAAAGGAACAACGTAAACTGAAAAAAAAAAACAAAACGCGTCAGGTAGGGGTCGAACCTACGACTTTCTGCTTAGGAAACAGACGCTCTATCCACTGAGCTACAGACGCAGATGATGTTTGTAAATGTTTATTCCCGTAATGACGATGAATATAATAAGTAAATTGATATTTGCCTTTTAAAACTAATAATGTTCATTATTATAATTCTAAAGTTATTATGATTATAATTATACAAAAGCTATTTCATTATTAATCTGTTTGACCTAAGATGTCCTTGTAACAATTATAGATTTATTGTATTAATTAGTTATAGTTATAATTATGCCTCAGGTAATTTTTTATCCTACGATATTTTAAGTTATGAAGTTATTGGACACTGATGCGGGATGCTAATAATCTATATTTTATCCTAACGCTATCTTCCTTTTAGTATGCACTGCAAAAATATTATTCATTTAATTAAAAGTATATTATAGGGTGTCTCTATTGTCACTCTTAAAATCATTATTGTCACTCTAAATATTTATTTTGGAAAAATTTAATTACCCTTCGTACTTTCATTTTTTCATTTGTTTTTTTATGTTATTTCACTGATGTCGGCTTCTCATCATATTTTTCTTTTTTTCCTTTCATACACAATGTCACTTAAATTATTTTAATATTTTTATCTCATTTTTTCCTCTTCTTTATTGTCAACGTTTAACCGATTAATTTTTTAGGATAAATAAAGTATGACAACGGTTTTATTATTGTAACTTATAGTGCGAAGATATTTTGTCAATTTCTAACTCAATTTACACTTTTTTCGATGGGATGATTTGTAGATAAAGAAAAAATAAGAAAAAAGATAAAATTATCCAAAATAAATATTTAGAATGGCAATAGTAATTTTAGGAGCGACAATAGAGGCATCCATATTATATATAATTTACTTTTGTGATTTAAGTTTTAAAAGTAATTTAAAATGACTGGTACTAATTTTTTATATATATTTTATTTCTAAGGATATTAAATTATTTATATGTTATTAATTTTTTTATCATACATATTATTGAAACATCTTTTTCTCCAAAAACTTCTCACTTTCTCTATATCATTTCTCATACCTTTATCTATTGGCTTCATTATATTTCTCTGATGCTTTCTATAAATCTTTTGCCAACGCATATATTTTATTATATTCTTTCTGTTCTATTACATAATTTCAAGAGGCAGTGCCATTTAATAACGCATAGATATAAATATATATAGATTTTACTGTCTAGTATTATTATCATTAATCTAAATTAATTATACGTGATAATTTAATTAAAAAGTATGTACTCCGCGCGATGCGTGGAATGAGTCAAAAATAAATATTACTCACTAAAATAATAATAAAAAATTCTCATTATATATAGTTACTTAGTTTTAATGATAAATTTAAAATATATTTCATATGATTGCTTTAGATTAAATTCTTTTCACGCTTTTTCAACTATTTTTTTACTTCTGTTCTTTTTTCATCGTCATATTATCTTACTTCTCTTTTTCAACACCTTGTATTCTAGTTAATATTCTTTATAAATTTAAAATTTAGACACGATAACATTAACTTTTTATTTTTATTATTTATTTAGAATTAATATAATAAAAATTTTAAAAAATAAGAATAAAATATATAATATTTAAATATAATCTGGTGTGTTTTAGTCATAATTACTTTATTGCATGTATATCACTACAACAAATTAATTGTTTAAGTATTTATATATTGTTATTGTATAGTTATAATTTTTTTATGACTAGATGATATAGCTTTTAGAAAATGATAATTTATTAGCTTATTATAATTATTAACTTTTTCTGAGTGCGCCTGTGTAACTCCAAGTATTTGATTTTAGATTCTAACTATTAGTGTAACGGACAAAAGTTTAGCCAATAGATAATATTTATAAATAATGACTCATAATTATGATTTGGTTGACTAATTGTGATTTGATCAATAAATTTAATAAAGAAAATTTGGTGATAAATATAACATGACATAAAGATATAGTTTATACAATGTAATAGTGATAATTTTTACAACATAGTAACTATTTTCTTTTATTGTTTTCATGACCATATAAATTTGTGTGGATAAGAATTTTTTTATTTATATGGATAAGAAAAATAGAGAAATAGTAAAAACCAAACATGGAATGTGATATATAAGAGTTAAATATGAAGAGCATATATTATAAATGAAAAATCCAATCGTTGATATCTGTATTCTATACATTGGAGGCAATTATTGAGGAAGTTTACAGTTCTAAGCACGGCATTGTTGACATGGGTTAAATTGTTTAATACATTTGTTCACTGGTATTAGATGTTGTAAACTTGTAAACATGAGAACGAAGGCAGTTTTGTATATGTAACATCTGGAGATCCACGTGAGTGCTTAGAGTCGTCCCAAATGTTATATAAATTTTAATTCTATAATTTTTCGAAATATAAATCGTAAATACGGAAGAATATTTTAATAATAATAATTAATAATTCATGATATTCAAAATAATTAAAATATTAAAAGTTCATAATTTTAATAAATGCAGAAATAATAAAACTAAACAACTCGATTTAATGTTATGTGAAACATATGTCTATCACTAAGTATAACCACTTGTAGAATCATCATTTATCAAAGCACTCCAAGCTCCATGAATCTACGTACAAAAAAATATCCATGAATATAAAAATACTTAATACATAAGGTCTAACAGACAATCAATATGCTCAATCAAAATAAATATGATCAATGATGGAGCAATCAATATAATAATTAATTAACAATATAATAATTTATCAATACGTGTAATATATCATGCTATGGTCAAAAGACCAATATAAATTATTAATAATTTTCAATTAATAATTATTAATTTCCTGATCAATAAATCAATATTCATTTAACATTTTTTAATTAGACAATCAATAGTCATTTGTCAATAATAATTCGATTCAATGGAACAAATATCAATTATCAACTCAATGCCAATATATTCAAATGATCGCGATTTATTCAATTTAATTATGCTCGATTTCAGTCCAGTTCAATTCAATTCAATTTATAATGTTCGGAATTATCCAATTCAACGAGGAGTGCTTGATCAATTAAAAAAAATTATACCTCTTTCATGTATGCAATTGGGGATCAACCCATGACAAGTCACCTAACAATAATAACGTTAACTTCTCTAAAAGATGACGACGTTTCAAATATTTAAGTACATTTATTTATTCTATTCAATTTAATTCAATAACAATATAACACATAGCTTGGATACAATCAAAGACTCAACAGCTTTCAACTTTTATCTTGTTTATCTAAAATATTTATCTTTTAATAATTTAATTTAGGTGAAACAAAATCTAACTAAAAAAATTAATGAATTAATATCATAATAAATGATAATTAGAAATGATAACAAAATATGATAAGATATAATAATAATATGACTAGGACCAATCAATCCATATATCTAATCAATGTACTATCATTAAAATCATATTAGCAAGATAATTAGTATAAGTTAATAATAAAAATGCTAATAAATATAATTCAATAAATGAATTTTATTGTCATAAAATTCAATATTATATATATATTCTCGTCAAGAAAATCAAAAGAATCATAAAATGATGAAAAAGAAATTTTATATAATTTTTTTTCTCTAGACGTCTCACATTTTTCTTTTCCCTTTTAATTCTATTCTCTATTTCTCTCCCCACGTCATCTTGCTTTCTTTTTTTTCTCTCTCTCTTTCTCCCCTTTCTAATACTTTTTCTTTGTTTTATTTTCTTTGTGACTTCTCTCTCCTGTCTCCGTATCGTGTAGCGCCACTATTTTACTTCACATCTTGATCTCACTTTTTTTTTTCTCACGTCTCTCTCCACATCGTCCTGCAAGCACGTTTTTTTTTCCTTTTTGAGCGCCAAATATCTCATCAAGCTATTTTCTCCCTCATTTTATCTCTCTTTTTATTGACCACCAACCATTCCATCTATCTTTTTTTTCTTTTTTTCTTTTTTCTTTGACGCCAAATGCTATTCATCTTCCTTTTTTACCACCCAATAAATTTAAGGATACGTATCTCATTTCACGTTTAATCGTTCGATATCAAATTATGCCTTATTGTCATCGGGACATCACGTCTTGCCGCTGAGGAGGAATTCCACGCACATAAAAAAATAATTTCCTTATGAATAAAGATGGCCGATCCTAATCTCTCTTTTATAAAGTTTATAAATTCTCAATTAAACTTTAACAATTTTTTATAATTCAAATCAAATTTAATTTTTTAATTAATCTCTTATAACAAATTATGATTTATTCTAATAATTAAAATTTTCGAATTTAATTAAATAATCGCATAATAAATCTTATCCTCCTTAATTTAACTTCTTCCCAATTTCCTTTATTTTCAGAATTATTAACTATAATAATATTATTATTAACCATATTTCAAAAAATAAAATATGTCTATAGTTCATGACCTTTGGAATTGGATTGATTGAGTACCTACACAAAAAGTTATGTATGAAGCCCTATGGGTCACTTAGGTTGTTCCAGAAGGTAGTTAAGCTGAAATGATAATTTAGCCATAAATTCCACCCTTAAAGTGCTATGCGTTATATGAATAGGTGCTATGCGTAAAGTGTATTAATTTCTATGTGTGTAATTATTTATTATAAGAGATGATATGACATGCCACGATACGAAATGTATAATTTTTATTTTATCACCATTCAATATTATTCCTTTATATTCATATTTAATTAATTGCACAATATTTATTTATTAACAGTGGATATAAAAATTAATTTAATAATTAATATTTTTTAGATCATGTATCAATATATAAAATGTATTATAAATATATTTTAATAAAAAATTACTTGTGAAATTGTATTTTATTTCATTGTGATATTAATTATTTATTTATTAAATTTTAATAAAATTTGTATAGCGATTGAATTGAGTAATTTATTGTATGTCCAATTATGTTATTTTATATTCATCCACTAACTTCACCGTTAAGTTTATCAAACGTTTCTTTATTAATATCTTAAATGAACCACTAAGGCGCTAACCACTAATCATCAGCCGCTATCCGTTATTTAAACTGTTATCCACTCGTTAAATCGCTATCCGCTCGTCAAATCACTAATTATGTCAAACAGAGCCTAAGAACTTGATTTGACAGTTATATATACATGAACGATCTGTATATCATATAAATATTTTTTTATGAACAATAATTAAATAGGTAATCAACCTACTATTTAATGTCCCATTATCCCATATATAAACATATCTGCTAATGCCACACAAGCACTAGCTAAAAACACCCAAGCATTTCACCAAAACATGAAAAAAAACAGTTCGTATCGCCCATAACAACGTTAAACTAATAACGCGTGGAACATGTATATATTATACAAATTCAGATTTTTAAATCCATTGCATCGTTGTTGGTGATAATTCTTGAATTATATCTTGTATTTAAAAATGATGAAAAAATGAGAATAAGTGACGAACTACAAGCTTAACATTTGCCTCTCTTCCGTCCTCTCTTATGGTATGAATCTTTATATAGAAGGATTAATATTTTATTGTGATATACTATCATTTAGATATAGTAAATTTGTTCTGAGTTTGCCATCTTTTTTATTCATAAATATTTTCCTAGTGTTCATCAAGTTAATTTTCTTTATTTTTCTCTACTTTATTTATTAATGATCTGTGTTCTATTCCCAATGGGTTAACAGCATGTATATGTTTAGATCCATTATATTGTCGTTTGTGGGTAGGGGTGTTCATGGACCGACCCGACTAGTCCTCTTTGAAGGGTTGAATTCGATCAAACCCGTGGATCGAATAGTCGGGTTACCCAACCATCATTTTTTTTCTTTTTTTTTAACTTTTCTTATTTTTTTCTATTATTTAATATAAAAATATAATATAATATTTATTTAAAAAGTATAAAATAATTTGTTAAACATTTATATATTATTTTACATATTTAAAATATTTTTTTTACTATTTTTTAAAAATTTTTAATATAAAATATAGGCTAAAAACTAAAAAAATAAAAACATTGGGTCCTTGGGTCGGGTTGGGTTGGGTCAACTCGGGTCAAGAAATTACTGTGGATATTATACATGAACTCATATCCTCGTGTAATATCGAATTTTATTTTTTACTATGAAGAAAATCAGATAGGACTACAAGATTTTATTCAATCCTCATTTGAGTTATTAGGTGCTTTTGGATTCTACAAAAATATGAGCACAAATGTTCTTGGTATTGAAGAAACCATTGATGCGATTCTAATTGTATAAGCCACTTAATTAAATAATATATCATAAATATAATTATATTATGAAGAATAACTCTTGAAGAAGCTAAACCTTAATTAACACTTAGGTGACTTAATAATAGAGGGTGAGTTAGGGTAGTGAAGTAAGTTGCTAAAATAGAGTGTTTATAAAAATTATGTTTATATATGTATTAACTGGATGAAGTAGTTGGTTTGATTCATTTTTTATTTGGATATAAATTATAATATATAGGTTATGAAATATTTAAATAGTTAACTATTTTTATCACTTTGAACACTATAAGAAATTGGGTCATTTGCAAACAGATATGTAGTTGTTGCAAATTATTATTGTTAATATTCATCAATGACAAGAAAAAAATAGATCACGACTCTTGCTATAGGTCCCGCTGCTAAAAGATTTTAGCGTCTAGTGTTAATAATTAACCGTTAATTCGTTCTATAGATTATCATAACTCTCTTACTCAAAAGTTCAATAACAACTAATAAGTTGATCCCTTATATAACTTATAGGGATATTTTGATGACAGAATTTGCTCAAGTTCAGTCAAACACCTCTTATGATGAGAATTTGAAATCATGTGACATCGAAAAGAGAAATTGAAAGTTCTTGTCAAGTTCTTGTTAGTTGGGTTTTTTTTTCATTTACTTTTTTAATATATATTATTTATTATATACATTATTATTCAACTTATAAAGTAAATTATATAATTTTATTAATTAAAAATTAAAAACTATTTAGTTCTAATAATTAAAAATTATTTTATTAATTAGTTAAAATATTTTGCTTAGTATTATAGTACAATAATTTTACAAAAAATCTTATTAATTAACTGAATTGATGTAAACATTATATAAATTATATTTATTGTATTATAATATTAATTGAATAAAGTTTATGTATAATATTATATTTATTATAACAGAATTTTATTAATTAAAATTTTCAAATACTTTTACAAAAAAAATATTATATTTGGATCTTAAGGCTTACCTAAATTTTAAATAAATAAATACATATAATATTTTTATTTACTATAATTTTATATCTCATAAAATAATAGATTATATTCTTAGTTTCTATTTTTTTATCCGAAAATCCACTAAAACTTACCTATCAAATCAACTTTTTCAAATTTCCATCGTTATGTTTTTCATCCAAACACCCACTAAAACTTTTTCATCTAACTTATTAGTTTGCGAAAACTAAACGAGAACTTAAAGTTTCGATTCAAATACAGTCATAAGGGCCACTCAACTAGTCAACATAAAATCTTTAGTGTCCTAAATACTAGTCGCTAAAGACATTATTTATGTGCTAGAAGAAATTTTTTAAGGACCAAGTTTCTTGTCTCTATACATATCGAGTTATCAATACATTTTAAAATAATAAAATTCTATATATCTGTCATTCAAATAATAAAATATTTTCAAATTTTAAAATTCTATATTTAATAAGATTCATGTCATTCATTAAATATCAAATCAATTATCCATACAATATTCAACTTAATATTCATATGAAACATCCAACATTTTCATTCAAATATTTACAAAATTCCAAATAACTCTTCTAAAAAGAATATGTTCAAAAACATATAGGTTCAACTTGTACTTTCTGGTACTTCAACCTAAAAAATTAAACTCATATTAATAAACATTTCATGAAGATCAAAGGAAAAACTATTATTAATCATACATATTTCCCAATGGTCTCTAGTTCAATAAGCTTATTATTTTCCTTGGATGTTTCAAAAAAAAATAGTTGCAACAACCGGTGAATTACAGTCCGCCTCTATGCGAGAGGTGGCCGTCGGGGCAGTCTCTGTGCGTGAGGAGGCCCTCGGCAGCCACCTCTTGCGTAGAGGCAGCTCGGGCAGCCCCAACAGCTACCTCGCGCGCGAGGAAGACTACAGTGGCCACTTATCACACAAAGACGATCGTCGAGGATGCCTTTGCACGTGAGGCAGTCCTCAGTGGCTGCCTCTGTGTGTGTAGCGGCCCTAAGTGGCTGCCTCTACACAAGAGGCGGCCATCGAAACCGCCTTTGTGCGTGAGGAGGCCCTCGCTAGCTGCTTCACATATAGAGGCAATCGGGGCTGCCTCTCGCACAGAGGGCCTCCTCTCACGTAGAGGCGGCCATGAGGGCTGCCTCCCCGCGTGAGGCGGCTGCCGAAGCCACCTCTCGCTGCCGAAGCCGTTCCAACGTCGATCGGTTGCCGGGGGAAAGAAGAAACGAGAGGGAGATGATGGGTCGCGCGACGGATCAAGTACCTACTTGCACGGGACTGTGCAGTGTCATCCACTGCCGGTGTGCGAGGGAAGAAGACAATCCGAAGATGAATGGGATGCACGTACGTAGAGAAGAAGAGAAAAGATAAAAAAATGGGTTAAGGTTAAATAATTAGTTATACCCTAAATGGTTATTAACAAAATTATGACAGTAAAAGTAATTTTTTAGCTTTGATTTTAAAATAATAAATATTTTATTTATTTTTCATCATTTTTTATAAAAAATAAAAAGTAATGTAATATATATATATATATATATATATTAAATCCTACTCAAAGTTAAAAAAATGAAAAAAGTTAAACATACATAAAAATAAAACATGAATAATTAAATATTATCAATTATTATAAGTAAAGAGACACCAAAATTCTTAATTACATTAATAACAAGAAATATTAAAAATTAAAAGCGGGAAGGCCAGGGACGCCAAGGCCGCCGGGAGGGCCGGCGTGTACACGAGCAGCATGCCGGTGCGGCTGGGCACGCGGACCTCCTTCGACTCCGGGCGGTCGACAGGCTCCCCGCGAGGGCCGGCGTTCCAAAACTTGGAGTAGCGCAGGTGCTTGCCGCGGACCTCGGAGAGATCCTCTGGCCAGGGACACCAAGCTGACGACGGACATCGCCGTCACCAGGATCGACGGAGGCGCACGGTAAAGAACGCTCAGCTTGTCGGCGTCCATGGTGCACGTGTGCGTACGGACGGAGTGCTAAATTTAACAGCTAGTGAACGAAGTGGGCCTTGGCGTCTGCTTCAGACTCTGCAAAATTGCTTGCGTGTCTGGAATGGGGAGTGGGGGAGATCGAGAAGTTAAATAGGCTGGAGGTTGAGATGGGGGAGGTGTCCCAAAGTACGTGACTCGCGATTGACCACGTTGCCGTCTCGGCGATCACAATTCACAAAGCTATCGGCCGTAACAACTCTCCGACGACCGATTGATACTTTTGGTCATTTTTTTTTCTTTTTTGCTTCATGTGACGAGGAGTTTAGCATCACTTGTGATCAGACCCAGGATGATGCTGCACGAGCATTGGCTTTGATTGGCTTGAGGTCCTTATAGTATATAATGTTTAATAATCGATGTGCTATTTATTTAATAACGATGTTATTAAGTTAGTGATTCTCAATTAACGATGGCTACTTAATAATTTTTTAAACTTATTTTTATTCCCTCTCTCTCTCTCTCTCTCTCTCTCTCTCTCTCTCTCTCTCTCTCTCTCTCTCTCTCTCTCTCTCTCTCTCTCTCTCTCTCTCTCTCTCTCTCATTATGCACTTAAATTGTAGTTAATTCACAATCACGACTGACGAGATGTCTTTTATTTTCCCAATTTTTTAGTTATATCCCAACTAACTTTTCTCACATATGCAAATCTTATTTGTTCTTATCGAAGAACTATAGATAAATTTATTTCTTGTTTGTTGACTTCAAAAGTTTATTCATTATGAATATTTAATTATTAAATTACGTTTAAAAAAATGAAGCAATTAAAATAAAATTTCACCTATCATTTTATGATAGCGTTTGAAAAATTCATGTTTCCAGAAATTAATTCTTATGTATTTGAACGGAACTAAATATAATTATATGAATTAAAACAATTGTTATCAGGGCTTTAGTGAATATTTGGATGAAATATGAAATCATAAACATGGGTATAATTTTTAGAAGAAAAATGTTGTGAAATTTAAAATAAATTAATATGATAAAGAAAGATACTTAAATTACCGGCAATATTACATTTCAGTGTTTGGTAAGTACTGATAATATAAATAATAGTCAAAACGGATAGTGACATAATTATCAAAATACCTCTAAAAATTATTTTCAATTTTAATAACATATTATTATAAATAAATAAAGAAAAAATAGAAAAAATGAATATATATAATAAAGATGAGACAAAATTACGAGTTATTTGTAAAAGATAATAAAAAAATGAAGTTAATGATATTTATTTATTAATAAAAAATTTAAAAAAATTTAATTGAATAGATACTTTTATCAAAATGCATTCTCACTAGTTGGTAATTTGGAAAGGCACCTTCTCTACATGCTATTTAGGTTATCAGTGAGGTAATAATTAAAATTATTAGAGTAATTAAAATTATTGATAATCAATTACAACCAAACGAGATAATGTGGTAGGTATTGAAAATTCTAAATAAAATAACCAATAGTCTATTTAAATTATCTTATACTCGGCCAGAGATTTTGAAATATACATTTTAGGCTCATTAGCCAGTCCCATGTGAAAGTGGATCGAAATCGTGCTTTCTCTTTTCTATTTCGTGTTGCCGTTCTGATAAATTATTACGAGCAGATGTTAGCTCATGCGTTTTACAAATTTCCTTTCTTATTTAGTGCAATACATTATTTAAAATTTTCCCTGGAATGTACTATCCATATATTATATTATATTAAAAGTATTATTATTATTATTATTATTATTATTATTATTATTATTATTATTATTATTATTATTATTATTATTATTATTATTATTATTATTATTATTATTATTATTATTATTATTATTATTATTATTATTATTATCACTTCAAACTGTCAATTCAATTTATCACAAGAATAAAAATGGTCAACATTTTTAGCACTCAAATGATGAAGGTGATAATAGTGTGTTTTGGAATGATAACAGTTGTACCCATATATTAGAAGGAAGATAGTATTTGGACAAATATTTTTATGATAAAAATAATTGTTATTAATAAACTAGTTAATTAAATTTGTTTACAACTTATTTTATTTATATATTCGAACTATTTTAGTAAAACTATGGATATATCTAAATAAGTAAATAACTAAAATAGCTACCTCATATCTGTTTCAGGATAATATCCAAATAATTAACTGAAATTATCTACTTACATTATGTATTATTTTTAAATACTTAATTGTTATTATTTAAATAGTTAAATGAGACTATAATCCATGAGCATATCTAACTATTATACTCTACTGATTTAATCTATATGTTATATTATTAAAAGGAATATAGTCTTATAACAAAAAAGATAAATCATTTTAACTATAATAATAAGTAAAAAGAAACTAAAACAATAATGTATTATTTGGAGGACAAACAACTTTTGTTAATTAAACGAGAATATTCTTACGAAAAATATTAAAAGAACAAATAAAGTTTATTTGAAGTACAAATTTATATCTAATTATCAATCTATATATTAAAGAAAAAAAGTTTTATGATAAAAAATAAAAAAAAACAACAATATAAGCACGAGTTAACTTTTTAGAACTATATTGACATTATTTGTTTATTCTAAAGCAAATGTATTGTAATTATTATTTTTTAAGAATCAAACATCTTATTATCTATGGAAGATGTAAGGTCCAAAAGAGATAGAGGGGAGAATATAAGGTGAAAAATCATACGGAAATTTTAGTTCAGAAAATCTTTTCAGATAATTTTAGTTTTAGTTTGATATGATGAGCTATATTATTTTTTGAAAAAGAGAATAAAAGGAAGAGAGAGCAAGAGAGAGAAGTTGAAAACACATATGTATGGACATTTTGGGTGTGTTTCGCATGGCAATTTCTCGATTGTTCTATCAAATAGCTTGTGTAATGGAAACTTGCCGAAGTTCTCGTCACGCGAACTTCAATTCTAATGAAAAATTCTTGCTTTCGACAAAATCTTAAAATTCTTGTCGAAAGCAAAAACATCCATTTTTTTCTTCTTTTTCTTTTAACTATTTTTAATATATATTATTAATTATCTTATAAACTAAATTACTAAATTTTATTGTTTAAATTAAAATTATTTACTTCAAAATATTTTATTAATTAATTAAAATATTTTTGCTTTGTATTATAATATAATAAAATTATAAAAAAATCATTTAATCCAAATTATAATATTAATAATAGCTTATTTTTGTAATTACATATAATATTTTAATATACTAATAATTATTATTAATAAATACATAAAATATTTTTTTACTATAATTTTATATCTCATAAAATAATAAATTATATCCTTTTTCAAACAATCGTTAAAATTTATTTATCAAATTAATTTTTTAAATTCTCATAATTATAATATTTCATGCAAACACCAACCTAAATTTTTTCATTCCATTAAATCAATTAATTCTTGAAAAATGACTAGAACTCAAAATTGCCATGCCAACACGGTCTTTAAAACTTTTTAATTTTCATTCGACATCCTCTGCTTGCGCGGGTAACATACGAAGACAATTACCACAATACTATTGTCATTTACTATTATTCTTTATTAACATATTGCTTTACCACTTGAAAGCTTCACCATTTTTGCGATTTTCAATTATGTTATAATATATATAATTACACGAAATGTTTTAATTTTCAGAATTCTTAGTTGAATTTTAATCCAGAAACCTTTTTTCGTTTGTTTATTATACATTGCATGTCATCTAAAATATGCTTTACAAATATTTAAAATACTTTTTAAGTATTTGTTCCTACAAAATACCAAAACAGTTAACTTTTCTGATAGTTTTTAGTGGAAAAAATATCCAAAAAAAAAACAGAACATATGCTTCCTCGATATAAAAAATCGATGGATTGAAGAGCAATGCCTATACAAGTTTACCTGGCTGGCCATTTTAACAAGCGGTATTCCATCAATATGTTGAAACATACAACACATTTTGGGAAAAAAAAGAATGGAAATCATATAAAAATCTTGGCAAGCCCTAGATTTAAATCCAAGATTCTGGGCCAAATAATTTCTCAGAGAGCCTCTACACTCATAAACCAGTTCCACCAATCATCCCATTATACAAATTCATATCTCAAGAAAATAGAAAGGGATAAAAAATATGAAAATAACAAGGCAGGAATTGACAGGAGAGGATCGAAGGACAATAACTATACGCTGTATACATCTGCTAATCCAAAATCTTCTGTGCTAAATTACATTGGAAGGTGGCAATCCCAACCCAGCAAAGGCCATAGGAGAAGATGAGAAATCAGGAAAAGGCTACGCAATCGGTGGGACTCAACCACGCCTCCACAGTCCGTCGCTAAACTGCGAATCCCACTTAAACACCTCAAAGGTTTTGCTTTTCGCATAAATATACATACAACTCTCCTTATTAATGTGATGGGTGAAGTAATGGTGTTCTGTCTCAAGTGAGAAGAGGTTTGGCTGACCTCTAGTTGTAGATTTTCACAGGCTTCTCAAATGTGTGACGGTTCTGTGATATAAAATGTTATAAGTATCATGTATGAAGAGAACATATCCAGTTAACTCAGAAACCCATGGATATTGCAGAACAATCCCATAAGTTTACTAACCGAGTCAACTGAAGTTATTTTAGAGATGTAACACTCTAAGATCAAGGGATTTAATTTATGGACTCGGATAAAGTGCATTAGGGGAGAAAAAAAATTGGTTAAACTACCTGATTTGCTGTGTGAGCCCTTTTTGGAGCAGTGTCTGAGTGCTCCAACCCAAGATATTGCTCCCAGGCTCCATAAACATCTCGTCTCTGTGTGCAAATGGAAAAGGGAATAGTGATGGTCTGTAAAATAAGATCTAGTTCCTCTAAAAAAAAGATCTAGTTAATAGATAGCTGAAAAAAATAACAAGGATACCTGAAATCGTGCAGATACTATATCTGAATCTTGAAGATAATCAGGACGTCCAAGTGCCATAAAGGCAAATTTCCACTGAAGTGATAGAAACAAAATTGACTTTCTTTTCGGTGCATAAACTCAAACACATTAAAAAGGTCACCAAACATAGAAACCTTAACCGTTTAAGAATGAGAAAGATGGGACTCTAAGCTGAATTGGACAGGTTAGCTACTTTGTCGACATATTAACAAAGACCAGTGGAAGAATAAAAAACTAATATGTTATGCAGAGAACTGGAACATTAACTGTAGCTAATGGTATTCTGCATTAGATCTATGCAATTGAGAATTTTCGGAATTCTTATCCAGGTTTTCTTGTTATTTGGCCGTCTTTATTTTTTGGAACCTAGGGTCTTTGGAACTCTATTGGAGCCTCTGATATTCGTCTGAAAACTCAAACTTCATGAATAACACTATTAATTTCCTATTGATGGTTAGTTTTGGTGAACATTCAAACAATGGCTTATAGATGTAAACATGTCGTTTGATCACAATTTTATGGTTAATTTTGGTCAAAGAACTTTAAATAATGACATGGTGACATCTTTGAAATAAGATGGATGTTTCCTATAGATCAAAAGATTCAAGACCCACCATGAGAGGTTGGTTTAACGTCTTAATAAGATTATGAAATGTTATCAACATTGGTTATGCAGACAGGAAGACGGGAAGTGCACTCATTATAGGGGAGATGTCAATTACAATAACATCATTCATTAAAACATAAAACTTACAGCTATGTAGAGATTGAATGATGAGATCATATATTGCTTGACCAGGAACAGAAATAAATCAAGAAGAGGAGTTGGGGTGGCCCGGGTCTTCTGGTGTCCCAGGTGACTAGCGCCCGACTAATCCGAAGCCGGGAAAATAGAACAGTAATGATTTATTTCTTGACCAACATGACGGCTCCAAGACTCGAACTCAAGGCTACTAGTGGGACTCAATCCTGCTACCAGTTGAGCAAATCATTGTCGGCTACTCAACCCTCCTACCAATTGAACCAACCAATGTTGGTTGAAATATTAGACATTTGAATGGTTAAGATGTACCAACTGATATGTTGTGACAACACACTCCCTATGTCCGTAAATGAACATAAGAGGTGCTGGCCAGTTTCAGTGGACACACATTATCATAGTATCTTTCAGAGGTTAAGAAATTGGGGTGCAATGAAACTGAAGTGGAAAAAGGCAGGAAATTAGACCACCACCTAGTCTCGCAAATTATGGTTCCAGGCTAGTGAGATCTCCGCCAAATTTGATTCATGTATATAAATCCTTGAACTCAGTGCCCAAATATCAATATAGTTAAGATCATTTGTTCACGGAACATGGGCGTTGTATAGTGGCACCCCTTAGACTTGTAGACCAAGTGATCCCGAATTCAGATCTCACCATGAGAGTTCCATGTCCCTTATTTTCAAATTTGTCTTTCCTCTCTTTGTATTAGTCTTGGGCCTTCTTTTGTAAGAGAAAAAAATGATAATTTGTTCACTTTGTAGATTCCATATGGCCAAGCCTATAGAACCTAGAAGTTCTTATCTTAACAGAGCAACATCAAATTGCAAATGATGCTTAATCTTTTGGCAAGGGAAACACAAAGGTAATAAGTTCGCAAGGGAAACACAAAGGTAATAAGTTCAATAATATAATAGGTTTCAATTGGTATCCCTTCTATAATCCTTTTTAACATCATGTAATAGTTATAAATCAATAATGCAAAACCTGGATGACCACTTCCTTGTTGTTCATCCTTTCTCTGAATATATATATAGAGAGACATAATGTATATATATATGAGAGAGAGAAAGAGTTAAATTAGTGTGCAACCATAAACTGTGGTCGCATCGTGCAATCACATATTCTGGACCTTTGGATCAAAATCACACTGTTAGAGCAAAATAATGCTAATCCAAATGTCCAAAGTATGTGAGCTACCTATTTAGTTAGGTAGCAAGACTAATGTTGATTATTATGAAATAAAAAATCAATGGTTAAGAATAAAACTGCATATAGTGTTTTCAAGCATAACCATTGATTTTCGATCCAATATAATTAAGGCAGGTCTCACAATGCTACCTACTTAGATAACACCTTCCTTACCCCAATATCATATTGCAGTCTCCTTTAGTTATTTCATGACAAAAAAGGACAAATAATCAGTTAAAGTATTGAAGAAAGCACCTTTGAAAATTCCTCATCAGGAACCTGCAGCTTTTTCTGGATACGTACTTTGGCCTCCGCTAAGGTCTCATTTTCATGAATAACCATGAAGAAAGGTTCACCAAAATTTTGCACTTGCTGCAGTATCGATGCTTAAATGTTAGGATGGCATGACTATGTTGGAGATGAAACTGGAACTAATGATGAACAGGAACAGAAAGAAGACGAACTCAGAAATAAGATGATAAACAACACAAAATACTCAAAAAGAATTTAAGCGCCAGATTGATCTATATCTAGCTACAATACAATAATTATAACTTCAAAAAACATGTAGGAGTGGAACCAATAGAGAACAGGAACATTAAGAAGACAAATGAACCAGGAAATAAGATGATATACATACACAAAATACCCAAGCAATATGATCAATATGATATCAAACTGAATGCAAATAAGAATTCAAGTGTTTTTGCTCCTTTTGTCTATTTTTTCCTTTTACATATTTGTAGCCGCCCGAGTTTTCAGCTTAATACACAGTGGATGGCTACATCAGCTTGAACTATCCTTTTTTCTCAAAAAAAAATCAAATGCCTAAGCTAAAGGAAGCCACTTAGGTCATGCCGAAATAGGAGAGAATTTCACCTGAGCAGCACAGTCACGCATAGCACAGTTACAATTTTTTTCTTTCTCCGTATTTTTTCAAATAGCCAAAGAGACAAAGCTCAGAGATATGGTACCAGCAGCAAAGTGGTGCCACCAATGTCATGGCACTAATTATTGAAATACTTGAATACTGTGAGTAGGTATAAACTGATGCAAGTAATGTAGCATGACCAATGTGTGCTAAGACCAACAAATGGAAGTGAAGACATTTACCGCTTGATTCTGATTGGGATCTCTAGTGAAGTGATATACATGAATCAATCGATCATAGGGACCAAGATTCTTCTCCTCTTCAGGGATCTGATATTTTTTAAGAAATAACCAATGAGGAAAATAAACATAATACCACAAAATTTAATCTTTGGCTCATACCTCCTCTGCACGTAAAGTCCAGTACTGATCATTGATGTTTTCTATCTTTTCACTAGGAGGGAATATCTGCATGAATTATGAAATGTTACACAAGTACAGAAGAAAAACCTGCCCAAGTTAGATAAATGGTGGGTGTTCGCCTTATAAAACATTGTCAGAATGAGAAATCAGTATGTCTTAATGTTTCAGGAAAATAGGTGAGAGTGAAAATAATTAAAAAGCTAAAGGATGAAAACGAATCATCTGAAAGGCCAGCAGAAAAACGTAATATCAAAATTGCATCAATGTCTACAGTGAACGACAATAACAATTGTGATTTTCCATCCTAGGACTTTCCAGAAATACCATGTTCAGTTCATGTTTGCTTTCAGAGAAATATTTTTTCTGAAGCTTAACCGCTGAGATAGTTACCTTATAGATCTTGTGATAGAAGACTTCAAGCAATCTGAGTTCTGCATCAGGATGGGACAAGTCCACCTAATCAGAAAAAGGCAACAAAAAAGCAATGTTAGGAGACATGAATTCTTGTCAGACGTGAAATAAGCCCCATTTAACAAATTTTAACATTTACAGAAATTGCTTAAGATACAGGAAAGAAATATCATCAGCAATAATCAATTTATTAAAAACAAAAGTAAAAAGTAATATCAATACCTTTGTCTTCAGGTCATTGATTACATCACCCACAGTGCTATTTTTTGGAAGCCTGATACTATGGATCGCAACCTGATATCAGTTAACAGATTTGTTATCAAACTGGAGAAAATTGTTACAACAACAGAACACTGGTATCACATCAACATCACCTCATCCTTCGTGGCATGATGGAAGGTAACTTTTAGCGTTTTTAAGCCTTGCAATTCTGGCAGAGGAATGTCCAAGACCTCATAATACAATATATCCGAAGTCTGTCCCAACAAGGAACTAAAACTTGTTAGATTTTATAAACATTTTTGTTTCAAAAGTAGGTATGGTGGCAATAAGCAACCTGGTTATAATGAACCAGCATGTCCAGTAGATGATCTACACCCCGATACTTGATAGGCTGGGGCTTCGGTTGTTGAGAATAACAGTTGTGTGATGTAAGACGGATTTTTGATGGATCATCTACACCAAGCTGACGAGAAACTCTTTCCACCACATCATCATAGGTGAAAAGCTTTGACCTGTTGAATTAAAGTGGAATCATATGTCAGACAAAGACAATGCAACCAATGTTTTGTAACATGAACAATAACTGAATAGCAAAACATACAATTCCAAGCAAAAATCATCTTCCTTTGGCTTCTCCAGTGACCGAAAGTGAACAACCTAAGATAACAAATACAAGAATGAGAAATAAAAAGATCAGGAGAGAAGGTAAATACCGCACATAAGTATAACAATAACTATATCAGACAATTGATCAAAGTAAATATCATGATCCATTACAACGAAAATTTGAATACAATCAGACAATTGACGGCAGTACAAATCGCACTAATAACCATTTTAACAATGCTATACGATTGGAAGGTATATATATCTTCCAATCGTCTCTCTCTCTATATATATATCTATCTATCTATCTATCTATCTATCTATCTATCTATATATATATATATATGTGTGTGTGTGTGTGTGTGTGTACAGAACGAGTACAATTCAAAGAAGAAAGAAACAAGAAAAATGCCCACTCTGTTATACAAAGGGAGCATAGAAATTTTTAGCTAGGTTAATCTTTTGGAAAACCTTGTGTATGAACAACATGAAAGGAAATTCTTAATTCATAAGTTTTATGAACCTTCAGGAATAATGGAGAAGATCAGGTTTAGGGCAACAAGTAATGCCATCATAAATTATTCAGAACCATGCATAAATTGCAGTCCTCATTTATGTTCACTAGAGAATTTACTAATCCCAAACTATGGTTGAAAAGGATGATGGAATCTGCCATTCATGTAAGAGTAATATACAACAGTTGCTATGATTATTAAGTATAAAGAAATTAAATCACTTCACTTTCAAATGTTCGCCCGATAGAAGGAAAATGGAAATTCATGAAGAACATAAAAGTTTCGAGATCACATAAGTTCGCAGTCAATTTCGTTAGTGCAATTCTTTTTTGTATATAAGAATAGAGTAAACAACGGACGACAATTCTAGTGTAGCTACTTGGAGCTGCTTTGGGTCATAGATCAACCAGGCCAAATCATCTTTCATCCCTTTAGGCATGGTTGAATTGGAGAGGATATCTTGTGCTTAGGAACTAGAGATACATGTTGGCACATTCGCAGACATGTACTTGGGGCTGCCCCTTTTTAACCACCACATTAGCTATCTCAAGAGCGGACATTGGTAGTGGAGCTTTCTAAGGCAAAAGTCTCCCATAGGCCACCCGCACACATATCACACTTTTGACTCTAGGGAGGCTTTCTCATTCTTGAGACATGAATGGACCACTGCAAGCACATTTACAAAGGCTTTGCGAAGACTGGAAGCACTATCAGCTGACATCAGTCTCATTTGTTCGGACATGGGACTCTTGGGCCCTGCTCTTTCTAGCTGGCCTTCTCCATCGCCAATTCCTTTTTGAGGAGAAAAAGAATGAACATCAGAGTTGTGTTGTCATCCATATTATATATATATATATATATGTGTGTGTGTGTGTGTCTAGGGTAAATGGAATATGTCAAGCACCCTTTGCTTCACACCATGTGAAACGCGATCTCAACTGTCCTGATCAAATCTGATGGCTGATATGAATGGCGCGCGAGATTTTACCTACATCTCGCGAGATTTTCCTCCTTCCTCTCTCCCCTCTCTATCTTCCCCTCTCACAGTCTCTCGATCAAAGGCGCCCTCCAGCGATCCAGGTGAGGGTGGTCTTGGCAATTCGTCTCCCTCCGGTGTCTCCCTCGATCTCCCCCTCTCCACCCTCTCTCGATCTCTCTTGAACTCTCCCTCTCCCTCCTTCCCTCCCTCTCTCAATCTCCCTCCTCTCTCTCCTCCTCTCCCTCCGGCGACTAAAGCGATCCAAGGCAAGGGCGGTCCGACAGGAGGTCGTAAACGTAGATGTGTCCCGTGGTGCATCGGTGATGGTTCCAGCCACGACGGCGAAGGACACCGCGCAATCTTGGAGCCGGGGAAGTAACACCCCTTCCGCGAATCTCTCCCTCTCGATCTCCCCCTCTCCCTCCCTCTCTCGATCTCCCCCTCTCTCCTTCCTTCCTCCTTCCCTCCCTCTCTCAATCTACCCCTCTCTCTCCTCCCTCCCTCATAATGTGTCAAACAGAGCAGCCCTTCTTGCCCCATATAATCCAGTGAGAAGCTTGTGGATCCCCAGGTGACCAGTCCTCCAGCCCCATGTCCACCCCAATCACCGGGCAAGGAGAGCCCAGTTGGTGCGGCAAAGATCTCACACCCCCAATCCTCTCTGCCAAGTCAGGATCTTCATAGAGAAACTGTGTTGCACCTTTGGGGAGTCAGACCCCTGCTAATGGTGACTCCTATGGCCGGTGCACGAATGTGTTGACAGCCGCTGAAATGGACGGTGTAGTATCATCCGTCATCGGGGGCGTCAGTGAGTATCACAAAGCCCAGGGCCGCAGCCACCAAGGCAACCTCGTCATTAGGTCTTCCAACAAGGAGACAACCGCCCAGGGCCAACTGCTCCTCATAGGTGAGTCTGTCTCGTGGTGACCCCGGAGTGGGGCTGCTGGACGTCGACTGCCTGGCTCCAGGGAGTAGCCGCCATGGGCGTCGGCAAGTATCACAGAACCCGGTGACCACTGCCACCAAGGCGACCTCTTCATCAAGTCTTCCGGCAAGGAGACAATCGTCCCGGGCCTGACTGCTCATCGGTGAGCCTGTCTCGTGGTGCCGGCAGAGTGGGACAACTGGACGTCGGCTTCCTGACTCCAGCTGATAGCTGCGGCGCCGGGTGACAAGCATCAGGAGCAGAGGGGTCCCGCTGTTCTGGTCTTCAGGATGCCCTGGTTGGGCGGGTTGCTGGCAAGGGCCCCCACCAGAGGTTGATGGGCTTCTGCATAATCGGGGTGCGGGGTTGTCGGTCACAGGGGCTTCGCTGGGCCTCTGGCGACTGAGTGGTGGTGGTGGTGGCAACTGGTTGACAAGGTGTGGGGATACCGGACGAGTGGGTGACACCGGCGAAACTGGCGAGAGGCTGGGGAGGTGTGTTGATGCTGGAGTGGGTGACGTTGTCAAAGATGGCCAACGCAGGTGGTATGGCCAACACAGGAGAGCCGGCAGGCGGCTGAGGAGGTGAAGAGTTAAGCCCTGATGGTGGAGTCTGCTGGGGGCTGCCTGCCAGCTGCAGTGTCGAGGTGCATCAGTCCTGCCAGGGAGGAAGGACGTGCCAGTAATGAAAGAGGGGGTGCGGCCAGGCTGCACGGGTTGGGTTTGCCGGCGAGGAGGGATGAGATGTATGTGGAGTGGACGAGAAGGTGGTTGTCATCCAGTGCAAGAACGCCAGCGGGCTGGCTTCGGGGTCTGGGAGGTAGGGGAGCGGCTGCAGCAAGGGGCTGGCCGGAGAGGGTCGGGTTGCACCCGGGCCCGAGTGGGCTGGCATGCTGGAGCAGTTCGGTTGAGTGAGGAGGCTCGGGTTGGCTACTTGAGTGGCGCGACTCGTGCATGATTTGGTGTGGTTCGGGTTCAGGTGCTGAAGAGTGGTCTGAGTGTGAAGAGGAAGGCCGGAGGGCATGTTCCATGTGTGATGGGAGCTCGGGTTGGGCTGCGGCGGAGGGTGAAAGTAGGCAGGCAAAATTTTGACCGGTGTGAGCTTCTTCCAGCCGCAGGTCGACAAGCGTCACAGCTGCACCTCCGTCCAGACCCAAGTTGGCATGCATCCCTACTGCACTGCCACAGCGTTCTACAAGATATGAGCTACCCCACGTATGGATCCAACGACAGCAGCCAATCCAGCAGACACCTTCATGGACCCGGCGGACGTCCAAGGCGTCGGCAGCGGTCGGCCAGCACCACATTCGCCCAGGAAGCTGCTTGTTGCTGGGACTGGGCGTCTTTCACCCGCAGTACCACTGAGGAGGGCAGCCGGCAGTTCATCGAGAAGCTTCTTGCCCTGGTAGAGCAAATTTTGGGACTGCCAACATATGTGGAGATCCTGCCTCCCCATTCCCCCTAGTCAAGATATTGCTTGGTTTTTGAGGTGCAACATGATTCTCATAAGGACATACATGGCGAGATGGGTGCCCAACACAAACACCACATGTGACTTGTGCAAGTCATTTGTCCAACCTTTTTGTGGCTGCCCCACCGCATCAAGAGGTTTGGTGGCAGACGAGCAGACATAGATGCCTCGAAATTAGATTGCGTATGGAGATCAATATAGGTCACATGTACGTCTGAGGATCATAGATAAATGAGATCGTGGATGATGGCTATGGTGGTGACTTGGACCATATGGCTTCAACATAACACATTATTTTTTAAATGGGGAGATGGATAGTCCTTTTGTGGAATCCATGCCATTGGATTTTTAATCTAACTTAAACGCATTATGTTTTAAATAGGGAGATGGATAGTCTTTTTGTGGGATTCACACCCAGTGGATTTTTACTATTTTAATTCTTTTTTATTTTTATACACATGTAAACTGCTCGTCTTTTGCACTTCAACATATGGTAGATAAATGCTTAAGCATGATAGTCATTCATTTTTCTCTGAAAAAAGAGTAAACAACCAACAGTTTGAACACAAATAGGAACACATACATTAAAAAGGATAACATAACACCCAGTTTAAGAACAATGGAAAGAATTTCAATTTGTGTCTCTGAAATGCATACCTGACGGTTATGAACATAATCCAAAAAGGAAGGAACATCAGGATAACGATATCTGTCATCAGTTTCAGCTGCTAGAGATTTTTGATAGCAAATGATATCACCATCTTCAAGCTGTAAATAAAGGTAAATAGTCAAAGTCAAACAATGGAATCGCAAGAAGAAGAAGAATTACGATCCAGTACTGTTACAAACCTGGCTAGCTCGGAATGTGACATGTTTATCAACATGTTCACACATTACAGTTGGCTCAAATTTAATTTCCTACAATCATGGGAGAATAAGATAAAAGATTTACAAACATCAATATAGCATTAGATCTTCAAGAGAGGCAATAATTGGTAAATAGCCATTAAAAATAAAATTTGATGAGTGCTAACCTCATAAAGTTTGATTTCTTCATTCAGAGGGAAACCAGCCATTTCATTCAATTTTGATAGTATTTCAATGGGTCTTCCTAGAGCCTTCACAAATAGCTTTCCCACAAATCTAAATCAAAATGGAATAGACATAATATGCAAAACCGTGATTTACACACAACGGAATGTTATATCGTCATATTGACATTATTAAGATATGAGTAAATCGAGAACTCTGTAAGTACCTAAGTTCTTCTTTCTCAGGGTCATAAAATTTGAAGAAAAGCAAGATGTCTTCCTTGGTCTTCTCTGGTGGAGAGACAGGTTGACGATCCTGTCATGCCAAAGTTATGGTATTAATAATCAAACAAACATTATCTCTATCACATAGAAAAGTTAAACCTCTGAATGTGTGTTTTTGTATTACCGGTCCAAGTTCTATTTCCAAGAATAGCTTGAGTTCAGCATTGTGTGCCTTGTTAGATACTTCTCTTAGTTGTCCAACCTATAAATTAACAGAATGTGAACATAGACCAATAGATATGCATAACATGCATGGCCATCCAAAATAATGTTATATGCAGAATGGCAGACACCATTAAGTCCATACCACACAATAAACACATAAGATTAAACCAATAATCAAGAAGCTGATCATATTTCACAATAATATTAAGGCAATGGATAAGATGGACTGGAGCACATACCATCATAAAGAAGAACAAAAGCTATGGGTACATATTGCATATGAGAAGAGAAAAAGAAAAATCAATTCTTATTTCACACGTCAAATGGAACTCAGCATAGCCCTTCTTTTTTGAAGGGTAGGGTCAATATGCACAATATAAAAATGACAGATATGGAGACTACCAGAAAAGCCTCTAGCTGTTTTTACCAGAATGACAGACATATAGGGGACATTTGGTCAATATGCACAGTACATAAAATGACATAAAATCTCAAAATAAGTATGATTAATCAATACAAAGTTCTAGACTTCTAGTAAATTTACAGACTTAAACACTTGATCCTCGTTTTGTCAATAAATAATTCTTGGCTATTCACGTTCGCCCCAACATGTTCTTTCCATCAATTTGAAAATTTAATGTAGACCATGGATGCCAGCACAGCTTATGCTTTTAAGCTTTGCACTAAAACATGTAAAAGACAGAAAACAACTAATGAACGAGGGAGGAGAAAAACAAATGCAGAAAGTTTTCACAAAGATTACAGATGCCCCACAAAAGAAACAAGATAGAACTAACAGATATGTGGAAACTGTGTATAAAACAGTGTTTGCATTTGGTGAGTAAATATTCTACTCACAGACTGTGCTTCCTCCATTGGTGTTAAAGGACGATTAGGGCGATAAGTATGGTTTTGTCGCTTAGCCCACAACCAAAACCTTTGAAACTGTACTGGAATACCAAATTCTTTGGCCACCTCCTCCTGCAAATTAGATTTTTTTTATTTTAGCCAGTTTTAACCAGCATCAACATCAGAGAGAATTTAAAGATGGGTGATGGTAATGAAGAACTCTTTGGAACAGTACATAAATGTAAGCCATATAAATAGGTTAAGTAGGAAGACCATGAACCTTATACAAGATGTGTATAGTAAGAACATTTGTCAACCACAACACAAATGCCAAATCTAAATATTTGGCTAATACTAGAACTTTATTGCTTGTTCCTTCTTTTTTTTTTTGAGGGAAACTGAAAAGGATGTCTCCCAAGTTGTGTAAACCTCCCAATTGATTGCTGAAATGTTTATGACATTACAACACTATCATATATACAAATTGCAAATCAGATTCTTCTCTATTATCCAGCCCAACAATTTTGCCGACCTTACAGCATGCAATGGGATATTTTCCACAAACAAGATCCCCTTTAAAGAGACATGCAATCCATTGGAACCACATCACCCATAAGATAGCCATGGGTAGCAGACAGTTTGCTCCAAGAGTGATACATCATAATATCTTTTTTTTAGGAGATACATCATAATATCTTGTTGTCCACCTCCCAAACAAAAAAACACTAGAAATATTTGCAGCAGAAGACACATCGAGCCAGTGAATGCTGAAGTTCAAATATCCTGAGCCACCATGTCCTCAATTTTAGAAAGAAGTTCCCCTGTTTCTCACCAACAGGAGTATGCCAATTGGACATACATGTACATCCACTTCCAACAACAACAACAACAACAACAAAGCCTTATCCCACTAGGTGGGGTCGGCTACATGGATCATATTCATGTACATCCACTTCCGAATTAGCAAATGTATTCCCATTGATATGCCGACTGGGCGTACTTGCTGCCACATCCTTGCACATTGCATTACAGCCCGTGCTAGCATACAAATACACATAGGGGTGTTCACAGGTTGGATTTGACCCGATCTGACCTCGAACCCGACCCACCCAATTATGATTGAAGCATCGCTTCTTTTCTATACAACATACGAACCAGTTATCCACTCACTTTATCAATCGATGTCACACCTCTTTGGAGGGTTGGATCCGATTGGGTCAGGTGGTTGGGTTGCCAGGCCACCATTTTTTCTTTTTTTTTACTTTTTGTATTATTTAATGCAAAAAATATTATATTATATTTATCTAAAATGCATAAAATACTTATGTTAATATTTAAATATTATTTTACATATTTAAAATATTTTAATTAAATATTTTCTTGTTTTTTATATAAGATATAAGTTGAAAACCAAATAAAAAATTTAAAAAAAATTGGGTGGTTCGGGTCGAAAAATTACGACCATACCCAACCCGACCCATGGTCGAGTCCGACCCGAGCCCCAACCCGACCCAACCCAAACTGGTTCGGGTCGGGTGTATGGGTCGGGACGGGGTCGTCCGACCCAGTGAACACCCCTATATACACATCCTCTTAGAACAAAGACGAGGAAATTTTGTGCATAGACAATAGTAAACTAAGGATTTCCCACTTAAAAGGATAAATTGAGGATTTATCACCAGTATTAACTAAAAGAGAGAAGTACTCCATTATCTATGCTTCAAACAAACTTCAGCAAAGTGAATGTCCCAGACATATGTCTGTCAACAAAATACAAGTAATAAAACTCTTTTTAGGGTGAAGAAAATGATTGAAAAATAATAACAAGCATTTGCTAAATTCTATTATGGAATTTTTGTTTTCAACTTTCTAAACCTCGTTACCCTGCAAAGAAATAACAATGACATGTAGCTTTAAAGGAGGTCAGGAATTTTAGCATAACTTGTATCCTCATATTAACAAGCAGTAGATGCATTTCCCGTGATTGTATTTTCTGATGAGTAATACCTTGACATGACTGAAAGGCAACTGCTTTTGGATGCGAAAGCTACGAACTTTGTCATGATCCACTAAATCAAAAAAGATGTCCTTTCCAATCTGTTCTGCCAAGTCTTCACACCTTGCTACCTGTAAAATATTGGAAATATTCCATCTTACGTAACAAAGAACATAATGATGTTCTCTCCTCAAGAACATAATGATGCCACATAATCCTAGGACTCCAGATGCAGAAACTGTTAAGGACCTTGATGATGGTATAAAGGTGAGCTTCAGCTTTTTCCTTTTTCTTGTGCTCCTTCTCTTCTTGTTCCTTTTTTAACCTTATCTGCCAATATATAGCAACAGTCAAGATGCTAATATTAATAAATGGCACAAGATCTCTAACAAAGCTCGCTTCTTGTCTTACTCTGAGATGTTCAGCTATGTCTTTCTCATCAACATTACACATTATTTTCTCTTTGTCACTCTCACGAATATATACAAGCATGTAAGCATTGGAATACTTCGTAAATTTGAATGGGGTATTGTTGAAGCCAGGATTTGTCTGAGGTAACTGGAACATTCAAATAGTCAACATACTTAATATATGTTCTGCACTAAAGTTAAAACTGGATTGAAAAATGCTTCAATGTATCTCACCTCTTCTTCACCTCCATACTGCTCCTCCAATGCCCTTTTTGTGTCCTCCTTTGTCACCCGCTCATCATCAAACTTGTACCTAAGTGGTGAATCTTAGTTGTTTAGAAGATATGTGAATTTCTTGTACAATAAACATTAAGCAACCAAAAGAGACAAAAGCAAAAAAATTGTTTTTTCAGTGGCAAACAAAAATGAGGTAAGGACGTTTGCTTAAGCTGCAAGACACCACATTCGGATCAGCAAAAGGCATACAAAATCTTTATGCAGTTGGCCGACATATTGCAAAAGCTACATGGCATGCATCAACTCTGAAACTTTCCACTGAAATCCTGCATTAACCCATGTCAAACTGCACATGATTTTGTATCAACTCATCTATGATTTAACCATTAAGGAACCTTTTGAATCAACTCATGTATGATGGACCCTTTTGCATCAACTCATATATTTCAGACAAGCACTAAGGATCCTTTTGCATCAATTCATGTTTTTTTTTAGAAGGTGCATCAATTCATGTATGATTAACCAGTGAACGCAGCAAACAAGACATGCAATTAGCTAATGCAAAATCAACGAGTTCTTTTTATAGGAACAAAACAAAGTTGTTATCAGTATATGAGAGGCATATGAACAAATCAAAGACTGCCATTAGACATAAATAACCAGCATAACATGTCGACTTCACAATACAAGTTGTTCTATATGATTACGGTGTTTCTTTATTAATGGAGCTCCTCCCATTAGCACAGCATGTCAGGGAAATGCAAATTAAGCAGTTGTTTAACTGGGATCACTTTCCACATGATCAGTGCAAAAAGCACAAGTTTAATATGATTGACATGAAAACATAGCATTATAGAAGGTATTGTTTGGAGAATTGTATGAGATTGAAAAAGCTAAGATAAAGGTGCTTCTACAGATTGTTGTGATTTAATGCTATTTTCCAAAGAAAGCAATTCAAAAAACAAAGAAGATACTTGCCAAATTTTAGGACATATTGCTCATACGAGTGTAAGCCTAGCTTTTGTATACTCTCTCTCTCTCTCAATGGGACAATGACCATTTAGTCCCAAAGACTGTTCCAAAATCCATAGAATGACTTTAAGTTTTAAAGTTTGTTTGCAGAATATAACTTAGCAACCAAGCTTATTTTATATTGGTCAAGACTACGCATGTAAACTAATGTAAACAAAAGATCAAAGCCTTGTAATAGCCATTCAAGAAACAAATCATATCTTTTTAGGGATAGAAATAAAAGCCATTAGAGAAATAAAATCAGTTGATGTTGCTTCGTAGAATGAAAAAAACTTTTAGATAAATTATTCACAAAAATAAAAAGTGAAAAGACTGCATAAGTTACATACCATTGGTCTGAAAGAGTTGGTCGAATGAAAGCATAATAGTGACCACCATGGACTCCGCCGCTATGGACTAGAACACTAAAAAAAGAAAATAACAGAAATTAGTTACCGAAAGCTGCAAGTTATATGACTTGTAGAACAATAAATGTGCAACAGAAACAACAATATTTAGAAATGTCCTAAGTGATAAATGTGCAAATTAACTGAAGTAGAACAGTGATAATTATGCATAATTTCTCCTAAAAAAATGCATAATGAGATAACTTCAAGACGACATATGTCATGCCAAAACTCATTGACAATCCAACATGTGATAACAACCAATCAGCCCTGTTCAAGAGTGTCCCTCTATCGACTCCAAGTTTTCTGTCGTGCTAACATCCCCAATACAACACTCAACTATATGACCAATATGGGTTCATAACAGCTGAACTCATGTTTTTTAACTTTTTTCACTTTTACTAATAAATGTCCCAAACTCCAAGTCAACAAGAGTTATAAGTCAGAAGATACTCTATAACTTCTTGTGGCCCGGAGTAAGGTATAATTGGCAATGAAATGTCACAACGCTTCACGAGAAAATGACAAACCAATTCAAGAAACATTACCTTTCATTACAATAAAACACTATGATCTTAAATATTTAGGATGTGGACAAAAGTACCAAGTTCAACAAAAAATGGAATTCTGTCATGGCAATAATTAAGGTTTAAAAAAAAATCGAGTCATCCCGGAAGGGAATATATATATCAATTTAGAGGAAAGGTATCTACATATATTACATGCCTAGCAAATTCCCAGGGACGAAAGAAGAATAGCTGTAATGTCAGGGCACAAGACTATTCACACAATGCTCATAGTTCATAGATCCATCGTGTTAAGCATGACAAAAACTGTCCCCAAATCATGTTCTTAACACAACAACAATGTGGTTCAACTTACACTAATCAGCATGAACTCAAAATAAGTTATATAAAATTCTTTATATTATGCCATATATGATATATTTTTCTTCCAATATCCTTGCAAATCCATTTTTATTGGGATGATGCAAAAAAATTCAATCATCAGGATTTTCAAAAAAAAAAGAACTATCAATAGGGAGGCTATCCATGGACCATAGAAGACAAAAGGTTGGGATAGGGGATGCCTAAAACATTTCTATTAGATATGGTATGTGATTTGCCTGTGTAACGTCCAAAAGAAAACTAGTCACAGAAAGAATGATTCATCCCATGTCAAAGAATAAACAACAATCAGGAACAACTAACTCTTTAAACATATCAAAACAACTTATATAACAGTGAAAGAAAAAGGGACAAAAAAAATAAGCAGAACCAAATACATAAATGCAAAGATCACTTAACAAACCGATTTGAAAAGTATTACCTATGAAGAGTATAGAGGTTGCGAATACTCCTGTCAGCCTCTGGAGAAAGATATTTCCCATCATCTCTGTCAAGGTCTAGTTGCAATGGGAACTCATACCGATCATTTATCTGCACTTGATAAAAAATATTGAATTAGCATTCAGCCAAATATCAAACTTGCAAATTGTTGATTTCAATATGCACCAAAATGTTCTTCTTAGACATAATTATTACATATTTGTACATCAAAATGATATTTGCTGAAATATAATTTTAACATGAAAAAAGACAAATGTACAAAAAATAAAAATATGGATAGTCAATGGAACAATGTAAAGCAATCATGCAACTCTTTGACACTTTTAGACCGTAGGCTAGGGCACCCAGCCGCCTCGATGGGAGATACCGTGCGCTAGGGCACCCAGCCGCCTAGGGCCTCCGGCCCTTCATCGCCGGTGTGCGGTGCCACCGTCATCACCGGCGACTCCCTCTGGCGGTGCCACTACAGTCTCCGGGGGCTGCCGGCGTCACCGACGACGACTTTCGCCTCTCTTTTTTCGGCTGTGTTTTGTACTCCTGCTTCCTCTTCGCCACCTCACCCACTTCCGGCAGACCCTGCCCCTGGGCAATCCCTGCCGGTGGCGCCACCTCCATCCGCGCTCCCTCCAGAGGTGCCTCTGCCATCTCCGGCAGCCCCCTCCGGCAAGGCGTCACCGACGATGAACTTCGCATCTCCTTTTTTTGGCTATTTTTTCCCCCTGCTTCCTCTTCACCACCCCCACCCACTTGCCCCTGCTTCCCCCTCGCCACCTCACACACTTCCGCAGAACCCGACCCGCCTCTGGCAATCCCTGCCGGTGGCGCTCGCTGTCGATTCTCCTCTTCTAATCCCACACCTGGGCCGCAGCTCCTCCTTGGCGTGTTCGGGAACAGCATGGCCCGCTTTCGCACTGTGGTAGACCATGAAGGCTGGTCCAGGAGGTCTGCGACGAGGGCTGTCCCTCCGTCCGGCTTGCGGGACACGATCTGCTATCGCTGTCGTGGCCGCGGCCATCTTCAGCAAAGCTGCAGGGAACCATTGCGCTGCCTCCGCTGTCACGGACTGGGCCACCGGCGTGCCGCCTGCACGTCCAGTCCACACCAACAATTCGAGCAGGCAGCTCCTTTGGGGCAATCCTCCACCTGCTTGAACAGCCACGCGCCTGCTCCGGTGATCTCTGTCATCGACGCACCTTGGGGGCCAGATTCTTCTGCCACACGAGATTTCCTGTCTCAGTGCCTCATCGGGAGACTGTCTTCCCCGAGCATGCCCCTGGAAAAGATTCAGGAAGGAGTCGAGCATCAGTTGCAGGCTCACCTTCGCCTCTTCCCATCTCTGCTTTCTAGCCAGAGGCCCAGAGCGTTCTCCTCTGGCTGGGAATGCAGGAGCAGCGCGATAGGTTGGTCACTGAGTCGACAACGGTCGGGGATTCACATGTCCGCTGGTTTGCATCATTCTATCCAGAGTCCCTCTGCACCTGCGATATGCTGAGGTGCTGTCTGCCATCGTCGGGCCTTTCGCAACCCTCTGTGATGTTGCAGTGCCAGCCATTGGAACTGCTGATATTGCCGATATTCGCGCTTCCATTTCAATCTTGCCTCATCAATGCATCCCTCCGGCGGTGCTCCTGCGTGCTAATGGTCGGATGTACCGTGTCTCCATTGCCTACACTGATGAATCGCAGAAAGTCGTGGTCGGAGATCGCTGCCGGCGGTGGCCCGCGACCGCCAACGGCTTCTCGATGGGGGTGGCGCCCGAGATCCCTGCCTCGACGCATGGACTCCGCTGCGAAGGCCGAGGCGAATCCCTTTCTGGCTGTGGGAACCGAGGCGCAGATGCCACGTGTCGTAGCAGCTTCACCTCGGCCAGATGAAGATATCACCTTGCAGAATACTGAGTGTACCGAGGCACCTGCGCATGATCTGTGTGATCCTACCAGGCTGACTACAACAGCGCCCCAGCTGCAGTCCTCTAACACGTGTCTTACGGGAGATGAAGCATCTGCCTTGGCAATAAACGACAATTCCCTCCCTCTTTCCGCTAGAACAAAATCTGGGGATGCTCATGGGTTCTGCAATGATGCAAGATCTTGTTTTGCGGAGACAGTCCACTACTTGGGAACTGTGGGGCCCATGGCACCACCTTTGGAGAATGCCCCAGCTGAGGAAGTGGCCCGGTCTCCTTCACCAGCGGCGCTTGTGGCTCCGTCGACTGATGATCGCTCCGCCTTTCCTTCTGGACGGTCAGACGCGGTGGATCCGAAGGTGGCGGACCCGGAGGGGTTCAGGCACATCCACCGGTCCAGCGCTTTCTTAGGTACTCACGGAGTGGTGTAAGACGAAGGATAGTAGTGGGCAGGGGCTCGCCTACCCACGAGGCGACTACGACATCCTTATGCCAACCTTGCAAGAAGAACGGCAACTCAATGGAGGATCAACGTGCAAATGATGGGGAAAAGCTGATCGTAGGTCCTGCCCCTCCTGGCCTAACAGACGTAATGACTGCATTGGGGACAGGCGTGATGAATCGGAACACTAGACCTGTGGAGTCAGCTAAGGCATCTTGTGCCACAGATGTAGCGGGTGACGCTGTGGTAGTCGCTGAAGCTGACCCCACTCTGATATACGACCCTGACGAAGTTGCCTTGGTGGCTCGGGCTTGTGGCATCAGGCAAAAGCCTGTCCGCAATCCTCGCCCAAATGTAAGGGGCAATCTGTAGCCGGACGTCGTCCAAATGTGTGGGGCTTTCTGGTTTCGTGGCTTCTGATTGATGTGCACTTTTGATTGATGGGCAAGGTGTGATGTTTTTTATTCTGGGTTAGTGGTGCATGTTTTTTATTTTGGTCTATGGGGTGTGGCTCTGCATAGCCATTTTTTAGATTTGAGGTAGCATGTTGATGTTTTCATGTCCTGGTCATGTGCCACAGTGTTTCTGGTGGCCTCTCTATCAACTTACTGTAACCCCTACTATTATTAATGGAACTCCTAGATGACTACCTCCTTGCTAGTCATCCTTTCTCGTTTCAAAAAAAAACAAGAATACACTTACTATACATGTACCAAATTGTCAAATATAAAACTAACAAAAAAAAATTTGAAGTAACAGAAAAAGGATATTTGATTGCATGTTCTTAAATCTTAACTAATCAATGCTAATTGTATATCAAGAGGAATATCATCTTCTAGAAACCGAAAAACATGGTACCTCTGAACAAAAGAACAAACAGAGTAAAATACAGCCTTGAAGTAACTGAAACAAGAACATGTAAGTTTCTTCCTCACTATGCCACTAACCTTTACCATCATATCCCTCATAAAATCATACTCAAAGCGTTTAAGCTGGAGTTGCAAAACTGGGGGAAAATCAATGAATAGAACACCTTTCTTGGCATCCTAAAACAAACCAAAAAGGCAATGTAAGATAAATCCACTTTTAGACAGAAGATAATAACAAATCTAAATTGGATACTTTGCAAAGGGTAAAAACAGAAAATTTATGAGCAATGATATTGTCCATTCCTCACTTTCTCAACCATGAACGTAAAGTTTCAGTTCAGAGAAAACACAAAAGGCATACAACAACAACAAAGCCTTATCCCACTAGGTGGGGTCGGCTATACATAAATAAAATTTGTTATAGGAAAGCACATCACAGAGTTCAAAGCAATACATGACCCAGAAGAATAGTTGGTGCAATCTATAGTAAGAACTGATGAGCATATGCAAAAAATAACAATCATGATTAATACTGTAGATCTCTGCATTCAGCAGTCAGATTACCGGTGTCTACTCATCTGTGTAAACAGCTGTCAGTAGTCATACTCATAACAAAATAAAATACAATACATGTTTAAAAGCCATGATATAGCCATCCAAATGAAATTGGAAGTTGATTACACAAGCAAAAATTTAGAAACAATTTGTATTCCAAATAAATTTTGAAGGTCAATTGGACATGAAGGATAATGCAGTTAGTGGCTAACTAATTTCGATTCAGAACTTCCCTAAAAGAAATTCAATATAGAATGATTGGAAGGCAAGATGCAAAACAAACCAAAAAAAGGAGACTCACAGTACTACAAAAATGCAAACACTTTTCCCCTAGTTATGTCTACAAGAACGGCAGTAATTAACACCACATTCTATACAATCTCTAATTCCGCCTATGATTTATAGCCGGTCCCAAGCCCGGATAAAGGAGGAGGGTTGTGTTAGGCCCCGACAGCCAGCGTAAAACCCTGTCGAATCTTATGAACATGGATCAACGAAGTGCTGTATGATCCATGTAGCCGACCCCACCTAGTGGGATAAGGCTTTGTTGTTGTTGTTGTATGTCTACAAGAACGACAGTAATTAACACCACATTTGATAATTGATGTTGACTTGAAACAAAGAAATAGCAAATATACCCACATAACATATTTATATTCATAAGAAGATTTAAAATGCTATAAAAAAAATTAAACAACTTCCCCTTTCCCCATACAGGAAACATTTCCACTGATAAGATGACATAATATATACGTTTAAAGCCTCGATATAACACAAGTACATAACTAGCAATGAAGAACGCAACTGTGTTCAAAACTAATTTGACCATTCTCATGATCCCAAGTTATGAGATCATACAATTGTAATACAGCTAAAGAAAATCAAACTAACCTGTAAGCCATGGTGCTCTGCATGATACTTATTATCACCTTCAAGCCGCTCAACTTCAACATACTTATCGAATGACGCATATACATCGCGACAACCTTTAACGTCTAGCTGAAGGTCTAAAGTGGATAAAGCCAAGATAAAGAATGAAATGACGGAATCAGATGATCCATTTCATTGTTTGCTATTCAATATGATCACTTACCATAAAATGACTCCTTTCTGGTGGACTTATAATCTACATTTATACATTCTATATAATTCATATGATGTCCCTCAAATAATTGTTGGATTGTTCCCTCAACCACTGTTCCCTGAGCAAAGTGTGATATTCATACACCTCTTTTAGAAAGGATATTCATATAACTTGATTAGAAAGTGGGCCAATATGAACAAACAAAACAAACTATCTACCTTCATCTTATCTTCCAACTTCTCACAAAGAACCCTATTAAGTTCTTGGACATCATGCTGCATGAAGGAGTCATATGTATCCCATCCAAAAGATTTAGTTAGCTCTTTTGTAGCAACGCTGTTGTCACTATACTGAAGCTTATAAAATAAGCTTTGAAGAGCCAAGGGAATGCTTCCAGATGGAATATCATTTTCTGTTGTTGGCATATGATAGACAGCCTGAATACCACATAACAAATTTCATTAGTTCTCAAAAAAAAAAAAAAACAAATTTCATTAGTAAAAACATTAACAATACAGCAATTAAATAATTTGAGCTGTAGCCTATCCACCTTTCTGAAATAAGGAATATGATACAGCGTCTGAAGAAGAGAATTCATGTAGCATGTAGCCCCTTGATTCTTAAGACCAACAAAACCTGTTTCCTTTTTTGAATCATAATTCCAATATTCTATCACTCTACGAACTGTAACTTCTGCTTCCACTATACATCTGTCATTAACAAGGTATCCTCTACTTGGGTCATAAAGTTCACTTAGCGGCATAAATGAAGTAAAACCCCAGTCACTTTCTCGCGCATTAAACTGATGTTGAGTGTCTGTAGAAGATTGAGGAAAGAAGTGAATATGCGTAAAGAAAAGATAGAGAGAATAAGCATTTCCTTCCATAATTAATACATTGTGAAAAGAGTTAATTAAGACATTTATGTGTACATATGAAAGCCATGGTTGCTTGAAGGCACTTTATTAATATCATGTAAAAAGAAGAGAAACACAAGTCGATAATAAGCAACTGTCACGATCAAACCTACCAAATAAATAAAATTGGATAAATGCAAAAGGCATTCATCCGTTATCCTCTCAAAATATATTAAGGAAAGAAGCCCAAGCAGGACAGTAATTAGTACAACCAGGTGAGTGTAGCAGTGTCCTGAATACAGGAATTGAATGAATAAGATCCTTTTTATGCCATTCGGGGTACTTATACCAAATGTAATCATTATTTGCCTACATATCATATCATAATCCAAATATTAAATCAAAGAGCAATTATTTTCCAGTCACCAAGGGAAACATAAGTACATGCAATAGTGAATTGTCCATCCAGAAGAAAGATGTAAGGTGTCAAAAGGATGACCTTACAAGAAAAAGCAGCAATTAAGAAATTTTAATGGTTCAAAGTACTTATAGACAGTCAACCGGGAATCCCGATGATGGATTCATTATACCTTTCCTTATAGAAAATTTTGGGTGAACTTGATTAACCACTGCCAGACTGAACTGTGCATATCGATTCCAACCATATGGCAGGGTTGGCGAATCAGCAACATCCAAATACATTGACAAGTGATCCACATTATTTCCCTTGGGAAAGATCAGCACTCGCCTGTTATGGATAGTTCCAATATTAGCATGCGGGTAGCTTCCATAAATTAATGTTATTAATTTCACCAGATGAATTGATTGGAACTGGATAGTATGTGCTTAAGCCTATCTGCTTACCACTTGTAACCTCCGACGACGAACACTTCAGAATAAAGCTTCTTGTTGTTCAACCTGGAGAAATTATCAATGGTCCAGGTAAATCTGGACGTAGGAGGATCCTCCACTTGCTGGGACTCTGCTGTTGGTGCCGTCTCGGTTTGTATAACTGCAAATCAATAAACAAAAGTAAGAACCAGAGCCAAAACCCTAGGGCATTACACATAATAACTGACTAAGCAAAATGCAAAATAATCTGAACTCTCAATCAACACTGGTCGCAGAATTCCGAACCATGGCAACCGCATTCCACTGCTCAACCCAAAGAATTCAAACAAATAAGACAAGAAGAGCTAATCTCTGTTCACCTTCCATCGGCTGCGGCCCCTCGACCAACTCCTGGTGCGGCACGAGCATCTCATCGTCCTCCTGCTGTGAAACGAAAAGAAAGGCGCACAGGAATCAGCTAACCAGACACAGCATCACCACAACTAACAAGTCCTAATCATTAGCCAATCAACATCCAACTCAATCCGCATCAGAGAGACGTAAAAATCCAGCGCCAAACCCTAAAACCAACTCAAATCAACGAAGGCAACATGCCCAAAACACCAACAGAGGAAGAGATCGTAGCACGATATGAGAGGGTCCCGATGCTAAAAATCGAGGAAAAATCGCAAAAAAAAGGAAAAAAATAGAGGCGGGAGGAGATCGGGGAAGTGGGGCGTACGTCAACTGGGGGTGGCGTCATCATGGTCATGGGAGGGGACGACGGCGGAGAGCGGATCGTGGGCGGCGGATCGCCGGCGATGCGGCGGGATAGAGAAGCGAGGCAGAAGAAGAGGAGAGCAGCGTGAGCGACGGCGGCAACGACGGCGACGAGAAGAGGAGTGTGCGAAGAGAGAGAGAGAGAGAGAGAGAGTTACTTGTGTGGCGAGGCGAGGGGTATATCTGGAATTCGAAAAGGTTGGGCCGGCGGTCGTGGTGTTTATTGTTTTTACGGTCCGGTTCGCATTCGACGCCGGTTCATTTACTTAAAGTTTTCTTTACCTTTTTTAAGGGTTGCATTTATTCCCCTAAAAATAAGTTCTAGCAGCAAAGATTTATTCTATAAAGTGTTTTTTTGGAAAGAAAAAACTTATATTCAATCATGAATTGTGCACACAAAAGTAAATTAGAAAAATGTAAATTGTATATTTTATTTCACATTTATAAACATGTGAGAGCTGTACGTCCCTCGAGGGAAATATTTTTCCTCCTAAAAAAAAGAAAGAGCAACGTTTAAAACTTTGAAGAACGAAAAGAATAAATAAACATTTTAACAGATAAATATATACACATATGTATATATACTTTTCAAGACAAATTAGTCTAAATGATGAAATACCAAAATTCAGATAAATTCAGAAAATGTTGGATAACATATTTTTTGAAAATGATCTTTTAGACGTAAATACAGTTATTATTCTTTTGACATAAGATCAAATTAATACTGAAGAAACATTAGGTTTCTTTTGTTTGGATAAAGATGAACTTTCAAAAAGAAAAAAAAGTTAATTATAGACTGAAAGCTTAGAGAAAAAAAAGTAGAAAATTTAATTCTCCCATAATAAAAGAAAAAAGATTATTTCTCAAGTGCTGTCTCATAGCATGCAGATAAGCAAATAATAATTTATTTGTATTTTCATTGGCTGCTTCTATTTAGTCAAATGAATCATGACTGAGAGTGCGATTTAGTGAAAAATAAATTGCACTCACGTTAAAATCAGAATTAATTACACTTCAAACTATTGAATAGGCATGTATCTGTAACAATTATTTCAAAAAACTCATTTAAGAGCCGTTGTATAATAAATGTAGAAATCTAAAGCAAATCAATAATCATGCATCAAATACTAAGGCTTGTTGGAAAGGTAAACAGACGATAGAAAATAAATAGCCTTTTTAGGGAAAAAAAGAATGACCTAATTATTGCGATACTTCATTTCAACTCATTTTTAGCATTTCAAGAAAATGTTACTGCATCACTTGTAAGATTGTCCTCCAAGACTGTTTCCGTGTCATATGATGAGTTGCAATAACAATTGACTAATAAGGATATTTTTCAAAAAATATTTCCTTCACATCATTCATATATACATTAACACCAAATTAGCCAACATAATCTATCAACTTAGACTTCACATGAGCTCATTTTCATCTCTAGTAGCTGCAATCAACTACTAATTAAAGCATCACTTTCAACATTCTCTTTTCTCCACGTCTTTTTGTGTCATTCGTTTATTTGAAAAATCACACTCACAACACAATGGTCTATCCATCTAATATCACTATCTTCTCTTTCACAAAGAGAGCGCTTGATGCTACCCTCCATGCAAGCGGAAGGGAGCCACCTATCATTCCGGCCCTCTATCCATGAAGACTTTGTTTGGATGAAGAATTTAATGTGCTCCTCTCAAAAGTCTTGCATTCTCTTTCGACTACAGAGGGTACAATATTTTATGAAATCACATTATTCATGATAATTAAAATATCATTTCCTTATTTATCCTATCGAGAGTACAAATGAAGAAATGGTTAATTTACTCAATTCGTGTAGGAAGAAGATTGCATGTTTAGCAACCCAATCTGCATAAGCATTCCATGCACATTGTGTGAATTGAATGTACAATTGTCCATTGCTTCCCGAAGATCTATTTAATATCATAGATCAAATTGTGACGTTTCCTCGGTTTGCCTCATTATGTGGTAGGTGGTTGAGCCTGTCACTACAAAAAAATTGAGATTTTTCGACGGACTATTTCCGACGGAAAGAAATCCGTCTCTATTTGCGACGGATAGCAATCCATCAGAATTTGCGACGGTCACAACCAAAATAAATTATGAAAACTATTATTTTATTTCTGACGGTCTTAACCGTCGGTAGGTGGAAAATAATATAATATAAGTATTATTTTATTACTATAATTAGCGATAGTTCATATCGTCAAACTTTTCAACGGTCTGGACCATCGATAACTTAAAAAATAAATATTACATAATATAAGTAGTATTTTATTATTATAATTATGGACAGTTCATATCGCGAAAATTTTGACGATTTGGACCGTCGGAAGTTTCGACGGTCGGGATAGTCAGTAAATTTAAAAATTATTAAATATTATATAATATATAATATAAGTAGTATTTTATTATTATAATTATCGATAGTTCAGACCGTCGAAAGTTTCTACGATCGGAATCGTCGGTAAATTTAAAAATAATTAAATATTATATAATATATAATATAAGTAGTATTTTATTATTAATATTAAATATTATTAATATTTCGACAGTTCTGACCGTCGGAACTTCCGACGGCCTAATGTCCGTCGGAAGTTCTGACGATTACGACCGACGATAAGTAAAAAATAACTTCCTCCATTTTTTTCTTTTTCCGCTTCCCCCTCTCTATACCCATACATATGACCTCCCTCTCACCTCTCCCTAGCTCTCTCTACATCTTTCCCTCTCTCCTCTCTCTCTCCCTCACCCTTCGCGACCGGCGCGATGACCTGCCGGCAACCCTCTCTCTCTCGTGTCTTTGTCTTTGTCTCCCTCTGCAGCTCCGCCTCTGGTTCTGGCTCCCTCTCCGGCCACATCTCCCTCCCTCTCGAACTCCCTCTCCGTTCGGACATAGCGGCCAGATCGGTCACTTGGTGGCAGGATCGACCGCCTAACAGCAAGGATCGGCTGCCTAATGACAAGATTGGCCGCGGGCGACCTGATCGGCGCCTGGCGGCCAGATCGATCTAGCCACTAGTAATTTTTTTTATATTTTAAAAATTATTTGCGACGGTTGTAGTTGTTGAAACCTTGTGACGGTTTATTTTTTTACGATTGTGACTGCCAGAATATTCGACGGTTGCGATCGTCGGAACAGTTTCGATGGTTGCGATCGCTGGAACATTTTCGACGATTGCGTTCGCCGAAAATCTTTGACGATTGTGGCTGCCTGAGTTTTGCAACGATTCCAACCATCAGAACTTCCAATGGTTTTTTTGGAACCATCGAAAAATTATTTCCGATGCCCTCTTTTTCGACGGATCGTTTTCATCGATAAACTCGTTGAAAACATCCGTTTCAGACGGTTTCCTTCGATCGAAACCGTATGAAAAAAATAGTTTTCTTGTAGTGTGTTTACATGATCAAGTACTTAATGTCATTCTCCTAAGCATGTTTTAATCATTATTTGACTCCCTTATATCTTGATGCTAATGATGTAATTATGCCAACGCGATAGTAAATGTAACATTCCCCACTAACATGTGATATTGTCCGCTCTTGGCCTAAGCTCGCACGGTTTTCTCAAAACACGTCACCTAGTATCAGAGTAGCGCAGCGGCTCCGTGATACTGTACGCTCTGCCCCTTCCCTGGGCTCACATTTTTCTAATGCGTCACACTTAGTGAAGGACATATTCCCATATATACCCAGCATCTTTCTCGTGACTTATGCATGTGGGACTAATTCAAAGCATGCCTCATGCACCCTTCCCCCTTAGGGAACTCAACGTCATCGTTGAGTGATCGCACCCCATCATGCACAGATGCTCACGCGGAGTGGCTCTGATACCATATGTAACATTCCCCACTATCGTATGATATTGTCCGCTTTGGGACTCGGCCCACACGGTTTTCTCAAAACTAATTCAAGGCATGCCTCATGCATCCTTCACCCTTTAGGGGACTCAACGTCCTCGTTGAGTGATCGCACCCCACCATGCACAGAGGCTCATGCGGAGTAGCTCTGATATCATATGTAACATTTCCCACTAGCATGTGATATTGTCTGCTCTGGGCCTAAGCCCGCACGATTTTTTCAAAACGGTCACACTTGGTGAAGGACATATTCCCATATATACTCAACATCTATCCCGTGACCTATACATGTATGACTAATTCAATGCATGCCTCATGCACCCTTCCCTCCTTAGGGGACTCAACGTCCTCGTTGAGTGATCGCACCCCACCATGCACAAAGGCTCACATGGAGTGGCTCTGATACCATATGTAACATTCCCCACTAGCATGTGATATTGTTCGCTTTGTGCCTCGGCCGACATGGTTTTCTCAAAACACGTCACACATGGTGAAGAACATATTCTCATATATACTCAACATCTTTTCCGTGACTTATGCATATGATTGTCACGATCCCGATTTAAACATTGGTCTAATCCGCAAGCCGCGACATAATACTATCGATCAAATTCTTATAGCAAAAGCATTATATTATCATATAGAAACATATGAAATAAAGTTATCACACTATTGTTCACAACACACTTATATTTAATCTCATAGTAAGTACACACTAATTCAAGTTCATACATTCTGAAAGATTTCTAAAACATTTAACTTTTACACACTATATAATACATTAAGAGGAGTACACATCCTCACAAAAAGGCGTGAAGAGACTAAATCTTCAAAAGTGCTTCTAATCTGATAAGGGATTTCCAAGCATGGTCACATGACTGGTCTAGCAATTTAAAAAGTGTTAAAACATCATTATGAGCAAACCACAACTCAATAAGTTGAAAACTCATAACATATGTGTTACCACCTATTCAATTCAAATAAACTAGTTTAGCATTTGAAAAAAACTTATAGGAAACAAACTATCATCTTATTACTTATGAACAAATATCATATGACGAAGGTTACTACATCAACTAATCTCAATGAAGTAACATATTTACCATATCATATAGCATCTCACATATTTACTTCATATAACATTTCACATATCATATCATGTAACATGTCATATCATATGATGTCATGTACCATATCGTATTATGTATGTATCATTGCATATCATATCATGTAACATATTATGTATCATATCATGTATGCACGTATGCATAATGTACATGTCATATTACCAACTGGTCTGAGGAACATATTATCCCGTAGGGTTTCATATCATCCCAAATCATGGGGTACATTTCCTGTAGAAAAATATATTATTCATGACCGGAGGCATCATATCATCTCTGCCGGGGAACATATATTATCCCGTAGGATACAATATCATCCCATGAAAATGGGGTACCTTTCATGCATAACACATATCATCCCGGCAGAGGAAATGCAATGCATGACAGATAAGAAGCATAATGCATGCATTAACCATATCATATCACTTAGAACACATATCATATAATTGCATTAAAAGTAATCCACTCACTTTTTGATCATATAGAACATATAGTCAAATAAAATGACATTCCAAAGAACATAACATAAGCTATAACAACGATGGGTTACTTCTAATGCACCTTAGTACATTAGGAATTCATGTGGTGCTAGAAACATCATGCATAATAATAATTAAACATGTGATATTAATATAATTATAATTTTTGCATCATAACGGTCTTCACGAAGCCTAATCCTATGAAAAATTTCCATTTAAGGTATATTATTTAAGGGCTCTAAAAATTTCATCAAGACAACCATATTCTTCACTTACTCAGTTTGCTGACAGATTGAGTGGTGTCAGTTGTAAAATTCATAACTTCTGGAATACTTATGATAATTAAGTAATTATAATTTTTCATGAAACTAGACTACCCAAAGTTTAACCCATATAAATCTCATAATTTTATTACTCATATATGGTTCTCAGAAAATCCATAGATTTACCTCTGTTCTCTTCTACTTTTCTATTCTGACAGACTGAGTGATGTTTACTTTAAAACTCATAATTTTCGTTGTACATGGTATATAAAAGTGATTTCACTTGGATTATAAAGAGGACTTTACCATCTTTAAGACATATAAATTTCATATATTAAGAATAAGCATTTAAATTACCATAGTATTTACAATTCGGACTATTCATCACAGAAAACAGAAAGGGCGACCCAGAATAATTGACTCATAACTTTTGATATAGAAATATAATTAACCTGGTTCCAAATCCTATGAAAAGTATCTCAATTAGGGTTCATCCTAAGAAATTTCATAATTTTTTAAGCACTCTAAGATGCCGAGAACATGTTGACAACTTTCGGATAGGGTTTGGTGTCCAAGAAAGAGGAAATTATAGGTGAACTAGGGTTTGATCCACACCACAAGAACATGGACATAAAAGAACAAAAAGATTTTGGAGGCTTAGGAGAACAGAGTTTCATCTGAATTTCATAGGGATAATTCATAGAAAAGGAGTATACAACTTACCCAATAGAAAGCCATAACAAATAACTCTTGATTTCCTCTTCCTTTCTTCTTATTCTCCTTAGCTTTGGTTGTTGCTTAGCTGAAGTCGAATGGGTGCTCACATAGGTGAAGGAGATAAGATTTGAGGTCATATATATCTTAGATACCGACCTAGAGTCGGTTGGAAGTGAATGTCCAACTTTGCCCTTGGAAGTAAATGGCTTGTCATTTATCATATTATTTATTTTATTTATTCATTTACTTAAGACATTAAATGTAAATAAGAAACTATCCCCCATTTGGATTCAAAGAAAATGTTTAGAAAAATAAATTTTCAAAGAATCGAAATCTAAATTTTTGTCCGAAGAACAAAATCGATCGTTTTTCTAATTTTCAAATTTTGTGTTATCATTTAACCTCACTAAGACTTACTTAAAAAATATTAAAAATCATATTTAGCATACTTTCATGTATAGGAACAATTTACCGGGACTTTAATTTTCTAAACTCTAATATTTTTGAAAAGTTATTTTTCCTTGTCCTTAGTCATTTGTCATCAATTTTAGGTGTTGGATTCTATGGAGTTAATGAACATATGCTCACACACTTATCATAATTCATATCAATCAATAATATATGATTAAATTATGTAAACTTAGGTGGATCAAGTCGTGGATATTACATTCTCCCCTCCTTAAAAAAGAATTTCGTCCTTGAAATTAACACACGAACCAAAATATGTATATTACACCTAAGATTGGTATATGTATATCTTTTATGACAATCTAAATTGGTATGGCATGCTAACGATCCGTCCAAAACAACGTAACATTTTACCTTGGGAAATAAAACTATTAATGTTAAAATCACCTTCCTTGTTTGAACCCTCATGTAATGACACAAAAGGGATGCAAAATTACATCTAAATAACACCTATATGAAATAATAATGTCAAAAATTAGATGTGCATTACTGACTCTATTAATTGGTTATTCCTATATCATATCCGAAAATTGGATTCTACGAATGCTCTTCTCCTTTTATCCTTTAGTAATATGCTAAATTTTTAAAACACAAAAAGTTTAAATACCAATTAAGAAAACTATGATATATAGGGTCATACATCTAACTATATTACCTGCTATCATATTTGGGGCTTCAACATCTCATAGTAATATGCGGACTTAGCCCCAAAGCGAACAATAGTACACACTAGTGAAGAATGTTGTTACATATGGTATCAAAGCCACTCTGCGTGAGCCTTTGTGCATGGTGGGGTGCGATCACTCAACGAGGACGTTGAGTCCCCTAAAGGGGGAAGGGTGCATGAGGCATGTCTTGGATTAGTCCCACATGCATAAGTCACAGGAGAGATGCTGGGTATATATGGGAGTATGTCCTTCATCAGGTGTGACGCATTTTGAGAAAATCGTGTTGGCCGAGGCCCAAAGCGGATAATATCAATGCTAGTGGGGAATGTTACATATGGTATCAAAGCTACTTCGCGTGGACCTCTGTGCATGGTGATGTGCGATCACTCAACGAGTGCGTTGAGTCCCCTAAGGGGGGAAGGATGCATGAGGTATGTTTTGGATTAGTCCCACATGCATAAGTCACGGGTAGGAATGTTCACCGGGTCGGGTCGACCCGGTGAACCCGACGATCCGACCCGACCCATTGGGTCGAGTCACTGGGTCGGGTCGGGTTGGTGGTTGGGTCGGACCGATTCCAACCCGAGTCGACCCAACGACCCAATTTTTTAATTTTTTATTTAAATCTAGGCATATATTTGCTTTAAAAAAAATTTAAAAAATAAAATAAAATGTTTTAAATACAGAAATAATATTTTAATAGTTATAAAACTTATTTTGTACTTTAAAATAAATATTTAATAATATTTTTATATTTTAAAATTAGTAAGAAAAAATTTAAAAAAAAAGGAAAATTGGGTGGTCGAGTCGGATTTCTCCCCCATGGGCAGCTTGAACTGACCCGACCCATCCCGATCAAATTTGATCGGGTCGGGTCGGGTCGGGTTTGAAAGGGGCAGAGCGGACAGTATCACGTTGAGTATAGAGGTGAGCCGCTGTGCTACTCTGATACTAGGTGACGTATTTTGAGAAAACCGTGCGGGCTTAAAATCAGAGCGGACAATATCACACGCTAGTGGAGAATGTTACATATGGTATCAGAGCCACTCCGCGTGGACCTCTATGCATGGTGGGGTGCAATCACTCAACGAGGGTGTTGAGTCCCCTAAGGAGGGAATGATGCATGAGACATGCCTTGGATTAGTCTCACATGCATAAGTCACGGGAAAGATGCTGGGTATATATGTGAACATGTCCTTCACTAGGTGTGATGCATTTTGAGAAAATCGTGCGGGCTTAGACCCAAAGCGAATAATATCACACGCTAGTGGAGAATGTTACAGTAAAAGCTTATAATCCACTTATCATTATTGTCTTTCATGACACCTCCTACTCTGAATATTCTCATAATACTAATTGTCGCCCCCGTATATAGTGTTAAGTTTGTACCATCTTAGTGTAGGTTTTGTTTCCTCCAACGATTCTGTATGTGAGGGCGTTACAAATATTCCATGTAATGTGTCATGAGTTGGATAGCGAAGAATTTGATAAGCACCTCCTTGTGGACAATTGAAAATTTATTTGGAAATTATGCTCCATCTCCACTTTCATATTAACCAACAGCCAAATCCAAAAACAACATCTCATAAAAAACTCTAAAAACAACATTTCAATTTGTGATTTCATGACCACATCTTTTATCTTGTCAGGTTGTTATGAAGTGAACCATGCAAGCAACTGCGTAAAAAGCATACGTTGTTATGCAATTAATTCTAGCCAATTTTTTGTTGCTTCATGGTATCGATGTCAAAGGGAGTTGGTTCCACTTCAATATAGATTGGCATATCTTGTAATGAGGAGTTTTGTATCTAAGGTGAATATATGGTGTAAGTAGGTTCATTTGAAAATGTTCCATTTGGAGTGCCCAACTTAATTTGTCATCAGGCCATGTAGAGAGGAGGATGTAAAACAGCAATTCTTAGCAAAACATGATGTGTAAAATGTATTACAATTAGAGCATAATTCTAATAATTAGAACACAACTTGTGGTAGGCCATCTCGTGCATATGACTACTCAGATATCCCATATAAAGCACACTAACAATTTTTTGGGAGTGGAGGATAGGGGGTGGGTTGGGGCCATTTTTTATTTTTTTGGAAACTTGTATAAATACAAAAGTATAAATGAAAAAAAAGAGAACCAATAAAAACATAACAAAAGTGTAAATTAGGTATAATATGCCATTCTAATAAGAGGAGTTACCCTATTTGTTATTTTTATTTCACACTAACAATCGACAAATTAAGAGCTAGTGTTTAAATATTTCCATTACAATGGACTTTTGTGGGGGCCAACTAGCACAAATTCAGCCCAATATTTGATTGTGCTAGCAAGGTTCGAGAATATGCAATTAATCGTGTCCAATTCATGTTGTGCCCCCCTAATGGGAGGTTAGAACCTAAAGTAGCCTAGCAAACACATGTGTATCGTATTACCTAATAAGGTAATAGAGTTATTTCTCATATATGATGTTTATTTTATTATTTTATATAGTACACATCATATATTATGTTGCATGTACCTTGTAAATACGTAGTTAATAGTTATAATATATACAATGTAGTATGAATTTTTATACGCGTGTTAAATACTTTTCATGTGAAGTGCATATAAGGATTATTTCCTTTATCATCATTCATTGAGGTCACTGATGATGCTCTAAAAAAGATTTAGACTATTGACAATAATTGTATTTATTATTTATTTTCTCGTGAACTATTAGATATTACTTCATGATATATATAATGTGATTTGCTACGCTACACCACTATTTATTGATTATCGTCAATTATTTTATAAATTATAAGTAACAAAAATATTAAAAACAACAAATTATAAGGTTGCTTGACTTGTGCTTCACACATGAATTCCTTTACACCTAAATTTACTATGGGTTAAATATTATACATTTAATACGCAAACGTGGGTGTCCTTAGAGAATCCGCAATTTGGTATAAGAGATTCTCACGATTCTCGCACTTTTTTGTGCTTAGGACATTAAAAATGTATTTAGGGAGGCCAACCAATATGCTAACTATTTGGCCAACATTGATCCATCTATTTCTAGCGACATTGTTTGGAAGGGGCTCCCCCGTTGGGGCTCTCTCAATTTTTGTATAAAGTCTCATCTCTACCTCTTTTAATATATAATCACAACCTTTTGAAAAAAAATATTATATATTTATTTAAAGTGCAACGATATAACTAAATATTTATACTATTAGGCGAAGTATTAAAAAAAGTATATATGAAACTACTGAACATGATTGCCCAAGCATGGCATCATAGTCCAAAGAGTTTGCCATGGTGTCGGTACTAGCATAAGGAGTTGCTTGTCAATCAATAGATTTTCAATATCTAAAAGAGTAATGCTTTTGAGATATGATGTTAAATAGTTGATAATGTGACATACTCATTATAATTAAACTTAATATTTCTTGTTATTATTTGATTTTTAATAACATGGATGAAAGAGAATAATGATGAAAATTAAAAAAACATGCTACAATAAGCCATGAAAAAACTATGAGATGATGTATGGAAACAAATAGTTTGGAAAATCAAATGTTCATTAGTAAATTTACCATAGAATTCACCTTAATATGAATTCCCACCACCGATTCAAATCTTTATTATGTTTTATCATAAAAAAAATGGATAAAATATGGATGCAATGAAATTTAGATTTTTTCCTACAAAATTATTTTTAAGATTAAATAATTAATATGGTAATCAAGCTTTGTACAAATCATCTAGAAATAGTGACATTGCTCTAGAAACACGCATTAGGCAAATTCACAATTGCATTCAAATGATGGAGTCCATTTGATTGAATTGGATATATATATATATATATATATATATATATATATATATTTGGTGCAATGCAATCATCTCTCCATCCATCTTTCTCCTTTTTCGTTTTACATATTTTTCGAGATTTCTAATATATTTTAGTCATTAACTTATTTATCATCGTTAATTAAATTATTAAATGGCATAAATTTCTAATCATGTTACTTAATTATTGGAATTATTTCATTTTCGTAATGATGTTCTATCAATTTCTAAGTTGAATGGTCAAAAATTATATTTGAGATAACATATCAATTTTTAGTTTAGAATTTGATAAACTTAGCAATAGAGATCTTGATAATTAATGCACACATATCATTCATAATTCCTTTTGTATTCCAATTAATTAGAAATGATATTTTTCTTGTGTACTATTATAGTATACCTAAAATTATTTATCTTCAAGCATTGAATAAAAAATGAAAGATATTCTCATGTTTGTTCTCTACCATTAATCCTCCATGTACATTAATTTGTCATTTCATTTTTTAACTTATTAAATACGTGAATTAGTATAATTTTTGTATCTTCCATATCAATGTATATCCATATGTAAAGAAGTTTTATCTTTTAAGCATTCCTACATGTTTTTTTTTGTACTATAAAAGGTTAAATATTATACATTTATTTAAAGTGTAACGCTATAACTAAATATTTATACTATCAAGCGAATTATTAAAAAAACTATATATGAAATTGCTCAACATGATTACCCAAGCATGGCATCATGGTCCAAAGGGTTTGTTATGGTCTAACCCGATCACTACTACCACAAGGAGTTGCTTGTCAATCAATATATTTTCAATAGCTCAAAGAGTAATGCTTTTGATAGATGATGGTAAATAGTCGATAATACTCATTATAATTAAACCTAATATTTGTTGTTATTATTTGATTTTTAATAACATGGATGAAAGAGAATAATGATGAAAATTTTCTTATTAACAAAAACATGCTACAATAAGACATGAAAAAATAACTATGAGATGATGTATGGAAACAAATAGTTTGGAAAATAAAATGCTTATTAATAAATTTACCATAAAATTCACCCTAATATGAATTCCCACCGTCATATGATTCAAATTTTATTATGTTTTATCTTGAAAGTGGATAAAATATGGATGCAATGTAAATTATATTTTTTTCTACAAATTTTTAATTAAAGAATTAATATGTAATCAAATTTAATACAAATCATCTAGAAATAGTGCCATTACTATAGAAACACACATTAGGCAAACTCACAATTGTATTGAAATGATTGATTCCATTAGATTGAATTGGGCGCTAGAGAAGCCCATATATATATATATATATATATATATATATATATATAGGGTAAAGAGCCCCTCCTTAGCAGCTGTGCTAAGGAGGCAGCTTAGCGTGTATAGGAGCCGTTGGATTACATCTGACGGTGTGCATCTCTTCCCCTTTTTAAAACTTAAATCATGAAATCGCAGCCGTCCTTCTCTTTTGACGGTCACGATCGAACCTTGATGAGCAGCCACGATCTAACCCGACGAGAAGTGCCCTAATTCCTCTCTTTCTTGGAGCCGCTCATCCGCTAATCCGCTCACGCCTCTTTTGCTCGTTCTCCCTGCTCTGATCGCTAGTTGGTACCTGTTCAGTTGGATGTTCGTTGATTCGTGGTTTGCCTATCATAAAATTTCAAACATTTGTTCAACTAGATCTTTTTCCTCTTTTTCACTGGTTGTTGGCCAACTACTTGGATTCCCTAACTTCTCTTTTACTGTAGCTTGGTCCATGCTAATCATACGATTGCTGGTTGGTTGGTGCATTTTTTCTCCTTCTCGCTCGATTTGCCCGGTAGTCTTCTCCAACAGGTTTGATTTCTTTATGGATTAAAACAATTGCATTATTCTTTTATAGTTTATGTTACAGATAATTCATTTTTTTTTGTTTAATAGCATCATTACATTCTCGAAATTTTATGGGTTGGCAACAGTTTAGCTTGTTGTAATTTTTTATAACATTGTGTGACTACTGAATGACATAATTAACAACTGATAAGGGGGTGAGCAGGGTAGGTTTGCATGGTAGTGTTAATACTTTTTTATACTTCATACATTTTCTACTTAATTAAGTTTCAGTAATTACGTCAAATGTTTATATGCTTATATGATCCTTTCTAGTAAGTCATGGATACAGCTGAAAGTAATACACAATACGAAGATCGAGGCATAGAGGAACTTGAAATCACACAAGAAAGGTATGTGTATGCACTGATCCTTCTAGTTGTTACAATTAATTCAAGCTTGCTGTAATTTTTGGGGCTCTTTTCCTTACTACAGCTTGCAAAATGTCGAGGAAATTGCAATTGAACATATGCATGTTGATGAGGTGTAAGAAAATTCTTATGAAATTAATAAGCCATATCTTGGAATGATCTTTGATACAGAAAATGACGCATATACATACTACAAATTATATGCTAAGGTAGTTGGTTTCTCAATACGAAAAGATTATCCGATGAAATCAAGGAAAAACAATCAAGTCATAAGAAGAAGACTTGTTTGTTCTAAACAGGGTTATAAGAATTTTAATAATAAGCCATGGGAAGAGAAGTGAAGCGAAGAAGTGATGTTCGAGACGGTTGTAAAGCACACTTGATAGTTGGTTTAAATAATGATGCTAAGTGAGAAGTAAAATCATTTGTCGAAGAGCACACACATTCTTTAGCCACTCCATCAAAAGTCCGCATGTTGCGTTCTCACCAATCATTATCTTCTTCTAAGGCAGACATGGAAAGACTACATCAACGCGAATTTGGTTCATCTGCAATAGTAAAAGTCCTTAACTTTTGTGGTGATTCATCTGTTACTACACAGAATTGTAAGTACCATTTGAAAGCAATAAGACAAAATAATATGGATAGAGAATGCATGAATATTATTTCATATTTTCATAAGAAATCTGAAGAAGAAGATTCGTTCTTTTCTAGTTGGGAATTGGATGGAACTTACACGGCAAGAAGCTTCTTTTGGGCTGATAGTAGAGCAAGAGATTCTTATATAACCTTTGGCGATGTTGTCATTTTCGATACAACTTACAGAACTAATAAATTTCATACACCATTTGCACCTTTCACCGGAGTGAATCACCATAAGCAATCGACATTATTTGGATGTGCATTATTAGCGGATGAAACAAAAGAAATATTTATTTGGCTATTTGAAACATTTCTTAGGTGCATATGTGCGAAGCTTCCCATAGCCACTATCACTGATCAAGATATTGCAATGGGTAATGCTATTCGTAAAGTATTTCCAAATACACGGCATAGATTTTGTATTTGGCATATTCGAAGGAATGCCATGCCCCATTTTCAAGACTTATATTCACGAGACAATTTCAAAAAGGAATTTGACAAGTGGATATATGAATCAACAGATGTTGAAGAATTTGAAGAGAAGTGGAGTCAATTAAAACAAAAGTATGACATTGCAGACGGTCATTGGTTATCAAGCATGTATGCAAAGCATCATCATTGGGTCCCTATGTATTTGATTGATGTTTTCTTTGCAGGAATGATGACCACACACGATCCGAAAGTATTAATGCGTTCTTTGATGGTTTTGTAAATTCGAATACATCATTGACTGAGTTTGTTCTCCAATATGACCAAGCACTTGCATCTCGTCGTGAGACCAAGGAACGAGAAGATTTCAGAAATTTTAACTCTAAAAATATTCCAATTATAGTTAGCCCTTTGGAAAAACATGCTGCTGAAATGTACACTAAAAAACTTTTCCTATTAACACAAAATGAGTTCAAAGAGTTCTTAAAATTTTGGTCAAGGAAAATATCAGATTACAATGGAAAAGAAGTGTACTCTGTATATGAAGCTGGCTCTGAAGATAAGGAAAGGATAAAAGTACAATACACTAATGTGCCAAGTATGTGTAAGTTGTTCATGTAGAAAATTTGAACAAGATGGAATATTTTGTGCTCATATTATGCTGATTCTTAATGAAAAAAGGATGATCAGATTACCGGATAAGTACATTCTTCATCGTTAGATAAAAAATACTCGTTTTTCAAATGCATGTGTATTTCATGATATTAATTCAACAAATGAAGATTGTGTTACTCCCTCAGATATGTGGACTTGGCGGACCAATATATGGAAGGCATTAGAGATGGGTGTGCGTTCTCGTAAGCACTTCAACATTGGGATTCCGATTCTAACTCATCTTGTTAATTAGTTGACAATTGCTGGAGAAGAAGACAACTCAATCCATCCTACCCTTGAACCTACTTCTGAGCACTTAGATTGCAATTTACATGGACCCGAGTTTACAATACATGATCCAAATCCTGTTAAATCAAAAGGGAGACCGAGAAAATGTGCAAGAATAAAATCTGGGGTAGAGATTTCGTTATCCCAGCATGAGACAAAAAAGAGATCTTGCAAAAAGTGTGGCAAACAAGGACATTATACTAGAAATTGTCCAGTGCCTAAGGTAATATGCTATATATTATTTTTTATTATTATTGAAACTAGGTTCAATATGATTGAGTTGTTCTTTTTTAATATAAAAATAGGTGCAAGAGGCTCGCATGACACAATAGATATGATGTAAGTGCATTTTTCACTCAACATGATTTTGATCTTAATTTCCTAGCCATTTTATTACAATACTAATACTCACTTTTCTGAATGATTTATTGCTAGTTGGTGGCTTATCTTAGTGGGATTGCTACTCGCCAAACTGAGGACTGCAAACATGTAATCTCTGATGCTTAGGTGGACTTGTAGCCATCAAAGTTACATGTAATCTTTTACGTTTTATGTTGTTATTATGGTTTCTGGATGTCTTTAAAACTGAGTGTCTGATGCATGTAGTGTTTATTCCAAAGATTTTATGTAGTGTCCATGTTATTACAATACTAATACTCACTTTTCTGAATGATTTATTGCTAGTTGGTGGCTTATCTTAATGGGTTGCTACTCGCCAAACTGAGGACCGCAAACAGTCAGCATGACAGTCAACATAATAGCCAGCATGACAAGTTTCTTTTTGGTGAAAGTTTTATAGGACTTATATGTATGTTTTACATGTAATCTCTGAATCATTAGGTGGACTTATATGTATGTTTTACATGTAATCTCTGATGATTAGGTGGACTTGTAGCCATCAAATTACATGTAATCTTTTACGTTTTATGTTGTTATTATGGTTTCTGGATGTCTTTATTCTCAAAGATTTAACTCGGATCCCCCTTCAGAACATCTTGGATAAAACTGAGTGTTTGATGCATGTAGTGTTTATTCCAAAGTTTTATGTAGTGTCTGATGCATACTTGTATTTGTGTTCCCTCCAACCAGCTAGATTTGTACAATACTTAATGTGCCAAGTATTTGTGTACAATACATAACAACCAGCATGACAAGTTTCTTTTTGGCGAAAGTTTTATAGGACTTATATGTACGTTTGATTGGACTTATATGCATGACAATTATTTGTGTACAATAAACGTTGTGCCAGCTGAGTTCCCTCCAAACATATACTAGTTGTAAGATTGGATTTCGCGGCTTGAATGCAACACATAAGATTGGATTGTCGCCATTGTTCCACTCGTTGTAGTGGGCAGGATCCCATATGCAGGTCATGCCAGAGGCAAAGTTGGCATGAACGAGGTCCCGATCCAAGGCAAAGAGAAGAGCAAATAGGCATAGAGAGGCAAAGTTGTGTGTTCTGAGCATTTATGGACAGAGAAGAGCAAATAAGAGCAAATAGGCAAAGAGAGGCAAAGTTGTGTGTTCTGAGCATTCATGGACATTGAAGGCTGCACATCAAACATTGATAATGTAGGCTGCACGCCAAACATTGTTGATCACAGTGCATCAAACATAGTCACTACAAACACAACATTCTTCACATTCTTCACATTCGTCTTCGCATATTGATAAAAATAGAGCTAACTAACATAACAAGCTCAATTGGCATACTACTTGAAAATAATACAAAAAATAAAAAAAATACATAGTAAAAACATTATTCTAAATGTTCTTCGATGTCGACATTTTTTCGCTTCAAGTTCAACTTCCAATTTATTGAATGCTGCCATGTAACGAGGCTCGAGCGGCGAATTCAACCAACGAAAATAATCACATGATATTGTTTTCTTGCAAACAAATTAACACATAGTTTAGATATCACATTACAACAAATCTTATTTAAAGAGGTGAAATAAAACATATGTACACAAGATAGAAACTAACCCCATAGTTATTGCAACCATAAAATCTACGCCCGAGATTCTTAGTTGTCGATGGAGTTTTAATACATGTTACTTCTCCGCATTCACATACGGGTGGATTAAATTTTGTACCTAAACAGAGACATTACAAGTAGTAAAAAAAATTAACACGTTACAATAAGAAATCAGAACAATGAATGAAAAACATAACACAATACTAGTAGAAATCAAAATAATGATAGCAAAAATATTATTAATGTGAATATGTAGATGCAGAAGTTGATGCCAAGAATGTCCGGAATCGTCACTGAAATTACAACAATGAGAGAAACTAAAAATAATGAGAGAAAATAACTAGTGGTTTTAATGCCACATCTAGGGCTCCAACTGCCACTAAATTAGAACAATGAGAGAAAATAAAAATGTCAATATGTTGCTTGCTGATCTCAATGCCAAGAATGTCATAGATTGAGGTTGAAACTGAGATGGTCTTCGTCGGGGGCTTCGAGTGGTAGGGCATCGACGGAGCTCGGGGAGCGAGTAAAAAGAATCATTGTAGATAAGGTTAGCGATCACCATAAAGAAACCCTAAACCTACCTTCAAATCCCATGGTTGGCATATCTTTCTATTTGTTGGTGGATTTCCATAGTCGACCGTGGACATCATTGATATACCACGGAGCCCGATGGTCGAAATCTCCAAGTTGTTCACCGCTCGAGCGAGTTGATGTTGCATCCTTTGACATGAGTATGGTGTTCAACGCCGTCGTTCGATAGGAGATGTCAGCTGGAGAGGTCGCAGAGTTCTACAACCGTGAGCCGTCAGCTGGAAAGGTCGCATCGGAGAGGTCGTAGAAGCAGTCATCAACTGGAGATACTAAAATTGGAGAGAGAATGTTAGGGTTCAAAGAGATGGACGGCTGCTTGCTGAGATGAGTTTTATTCTAATCGGGTTCGATCGTGGCCGTCAAAAGAGAAGGACGGTTGCGATTTCGTGATTTAAGTTTTAAAAAGGGGAAGAGATGCACACCGTCAGATGTAATCCAACGGCTCCTATACGCGCTAAGCTGCCTCCTTAGCACAGCTGCTAAGGAGGGGCTCTTTACCCATATATATATATATATATGTGTGTGTGTGTGTGTGTGTGTGTGAAATTCGTGCAATGTAATCATCCCTCCATCCATCGCTCTCCTCTTTTAATATATTTTAGTCATTAACTTATTTATCATCATTATTTAAAGTATTAAATAACATAAATTTCTAATAACGTTAATTACTTAAGTTTTGGAATCATTTCATTTCCGTAATGATATATTGATTTTCAAGTTGAATGATAAAAAATTATATTTGAAATAACATATCAAATTTTAGTTTAGAATTTGATATACTTAGCAATAGATATCTTGATAATTAATGCAAACATTTAAAGAGGTATATTGACTATATGAATCATTTATACTTCCTTTTTCTATTCCAATTAATTAGAAATGATACTTTTCTTGCGTACTATTATAGTATATCTAAAATAATTTATCTTGCATTGGACAAAAAAGGAAAGATATTCTCATGTTTTGTTCTCTACCATTAATCCTCTGTGTACATTCATTTGTCATTTCATTTTTTAACTTACTAAATATGTGAATTAGTATAATTTTTGTATCTTCCATATCAATGTATATCCTTGTGTAAAGAAGCTTTATCTTTTAAGCAATGTTTTCATAACCGGACCGGTGATCGAATCGGACGACTAACTGGGTTGTGGTTGGACCGGTTCAATCGGGTTCGATCGAGTTGAATCGGATTTTATTAAAATAATATTATTCATAATAATATTAAGGATAGATACATAACAAATATTATATTATGTATAAAAAAAATAGTAATATACTAAAATTAAAATATTAACATATATATTAAAATATTATTATTGATAAGACAATTACTTCCAATTTTTTAATACTTAATATTCATTAATTATTATTAAATTTTTATTTTTCATTAAATGCTAATAATATATAATTTTTTTACCATAAATCACTCTTATGTTTCATTTTTATTTAACTTTCTTTTTTTCCATTTCTTTCTCTCTCTTCTTTAATTTTACTTTTCCTTTTTTCATTTTTTCCTCTCTATTCATTAATTCTTTGTGTTTTATCATTTAATGCTATTAATGATATATTGATTTATTATTGCCCTAAATCACTCTCCTCATTAATCTTTTGATCATTATTTTTTTTTTCATTTTTTCATTCCTTCCTCTCTCTTCATTTATTTTATTTTCCTTATTTTACCTTTCTTCCTCTCTCTCTCCTCATTAATTCTCCAGCTAAATTCGTTTTTTTGAATTCAATCGATTTATTCCTATTTCCATCTTTTCGTTTCCATTTTAATAGTTTTTAATTTCTTTTCACATTTTTAAAGTTGAACCGAGTTTCTTTCGGTTTGTCGGTTCGCCGGTTCGCCAGTTCAAATCGGTTCAACCAAAAATTGTCTGGTCAAACAATAATTCCAATTTTTACTTGAAATCGGACCGGACCAGCCACCGGTTCGTGGTTGAACCGATCGAACCGGCCGGTCCGGTCCGGTTTTAATAACCATGCTTTTAAGGGCTCCTACATGCTTTTTTTATTTTTTTTTCAATTTATTCACTTTTTATTTTCTCATTTCTTTGCTCTAATCTACATGCTTAAATAAATCAATCAATCAAAATTTTATTTATTTATTTTTTAGTTGGATTTTCACTAATCATTTTTTTTATCTATTTTCATCATTATTGCATACATGTTGAATATATCACAGCTTTTGAAGTAAGTGCTTATGCAACAATACCTTTGGCAAATGGAGGTTATCCATTAACTAATTCATGCATTTCATGTCGCTCTTATCATGTGACTATTGCATTCATATACGAAAACATTTAATTTTCCTGATCCTATTTCAAATAATTTATTATTGATTCAGCATGCGTTCATTTTCAATTGAATTTGACTTAATGACTTATTTATGATATCATGTGACTTCATTACTTATTTATGATAAGTAATGCCCCCGTTATCAAATGTTTTAGTGACTCATAATAATAGCATCCCTAACATCGAATATTTTAGGGATATGCCCTATTATTGAATATTTATGGGACACATGATAAGAGACATATCTCTTATCAAATATTATTGGGATGCATAATAAGTGATGTCCCTATTGCCGAATATTATTGGAACGTATAATAAGTGACATCTTTATTATCGAATATTATTATGATGCATAAGAACTGGTGTCCCTATGTCGAATATTATTGGGATGCATAGCAAGTGACCTCCTTATTTATTGTGATGCATAAAAAGTGATGTCCTTATTATCTAATATTATTGAAATGCATAATAAGTGGCATCTCTATTTATTGGCACACGAAAAGTGATGTCCCTGTTTACTGGGATGCATGACAAGGGATTCTAATATTATTGAGACACACACATAATATGTGATGTCCCTATTATCTCGTATTATTGAGACATATAATAAGCGGTGTCCATGTTATAGAATATTATTGTGATGCATAATAAATGGTGTCTCTATTATTTAATATTATTATGATGTGTAATGAATGGTGTCCTTGTTATTGAATATTATTTTAATGCATAATACGAGGCATTCTTATTAACGAATATTATTGGATTGCATAATAAGAAGCACCCCTATTATTAAATATTATTGGTATGCAATTGAATTTGCATCGCTAGCTCATTCAAATTATGAGATATGAAATTAAAATATATTTATATTCTAGATTAAAACAGGGACACACAATTAATGTGTCTTAAAATTTTAAAAAGTAAGTTGCAAAATATATTTGTAACCTTATCATTTGATAACAATGACAACACTATAAAAAGTGTCCTTATAAATAATATTTTCAAAACCGGACCGACGATCGGACCGAATTCATTACCAGGTCGTGGTTGGACTGATCCGATCAGGTTCAGCCGAATTGAACCAAATTATATTAAAATAATATTATTTATATTAATTTTGAATATATATACTACTAATAGTAATAATAACTTAATATAAAACTATTATTTATTATATTATATAAATATAAAATATCCAAAATTATACGAGTGGTACATTAGTATATATTTTATTATTTATTTATGATGTTATATTAATCTATTTAAATCTAATTCACTTTTAAAATTTGGCTCTTTTATTTATTTTCATTTATTCTTCCTATTGTTTATTACCCCATATTTATTTCATATTTTCCCGTAGATGATCCTTCTTTTTTTTCAAATTTATTCTTTTTCTAATTACTTATCATATTTAGAAACTTAATACTTACTAAATTATTATTATATAATCCTAATGTCACGCATATTAATGAATCGCTATTAATTTTTTTATTATGTTAGTTTATTTTTTTTTTCTTCTCTACTGATTTTTTTTATTTTCTTTTAGTTTCAAAATTTTCTCCCCTAATAATCTTCACTAATCATTCCTTTTCTTCATTATCATTTATTCTTATTATTAATTATCTTCATATATATGTTTTCTTCTTCTATTTTTGTTTTTAACATCTGATTACTTCTTTTCTTAATTATACTTTTTTTAAAAATTGCTTCCATTTCTTAACTTCTTCCATTTAAAATTAATTTTTAATTTTTTTGCACTGAACTAGTTCTGGACAGGTCGCCGTTTTTTCCTAGTTCAATCGAAATTTGCCAGTTCAATATCTAAAACAATTTTGAACCCTAACAAGACTGGACCAAGCATCGGTTCGCAATCGAACCAGTTGAATCGGCCAGTTCGGTCCGATTTTAATAACATTAATTATAAGTGAACACTTTGTATACAATAAGAATGCTTCAACTTGTGTCTTTAATTATGTATCCTTAAATGACTATTTTGTTGTAGTGAACCCAAACTAAGTTGATCATATGTAATCTATTGGTTGTTGTTAACTTCTTTGTCCACATATCCTTAAATAAAACTTTTTTTCACAAGTACCATCTTCGCAGCTGGAGTTGTTTTAAAACATTCATCATAAAAAAAAGTAGAGTGCAAACAATTTTTCTTTCCAAGTAAAAGAGATTATTTCATATGAGAGTTTTGGAGACTAAATCAACCTCGATTAGGTAGGGTACCTATGCTTGCACTAATTTGAAGAATTAAATCATATAGTATTGTATAAAATAGCTATCTTATTGACATATGGAAACAAAATTTTCTCATGAAACACTGATGAAATTGACTAACACATGATTGACAATTATATAATTTATTTTATTTATGTTTTTATTCTCATTTATAAAAATATTTACATGACCTACATTCTAATCATGCTTTCCTTAATTGTTCAAATATCATTTGTTTACAAATCCAAAATAAATTAAATAGACAATTTATATGTATTATATTATGCTCGAGATAAAAATAAGAATAACTTTCATTTTCTTTCATAAGCAATATGTTTTTTCCCACTTAATTTAGCTTTCTTGAGCTCACTTTTTTCTGTTAAGTTTTACTTTCTCCTATTTATCCAATTATAAATCTAACTCTCGTTGTTATTAATCAAACAAAATATAATAAAAATTATGATTGATATTCAAAACCGAAATAACTAAAATATTATATTAGCTATAATTTTATTATTTTTTATTTTATTTAAAATCTAATAAAGTTAAAAATATAATTTGATAAACAAAATGTGTTAAAGTTAAAGTGATTCTTTTTTAATTGTTGAGATGAGGTAAGTAGTATTAATAGTTTAAATATTAGTTCAAAAGTACTCAATTTAGGACAGCTTGATGGCAAAATTTTCAAAATTAAAACATGGCTTCAAAATGTATTTTAAATGATATATTGAGAGTAGTAACACTGCAAGAAAATTGCGCATTTCTGATGGAAAGTTTTCGATGAGGCAAAATCCTTCGCAATTTCCAATGGTATTTGCGACGACGAAGAAAATTCTTCCAAAATAACGACAGGAAAAGTTCCCATCGCTAGTACTAATGGTAACAATTTTATTGACGAGTCTAGCCTTCGAAATTGCCGACGGATCAAAATTTGTCGATGATTCAGAAGGATAGACCCATCTATAATTATATTTATAATATATATATAATATAAGCATACGTTTAATATTTTAATATTAACATTTTCAATGGGTCTCATCAATAATTACAAAGGCTAGGCTCATTGGTAATTATTTTTATAATAACAAATGAGAGAGAGGGAGGCTAGAGAAAGAGAGGGAATGTGAGTCAGGGAAAGAAATAGGCAGGAAAAATTTCAATATTTAAAGTTTCCGACAGCCATGCCTTCTAGGTATCAAAGGTGATATCCATCGGTAACTAAAATATAATAAAATATTATACTTACTTTATTCTTCTTCCTCCCTTATATTCATAATACCATTGCACTTTTGTAGAATATTATCCGCTCTGAGTCTCAGTCCGCACGATTTTACCAAAACACGTCCTCCAATATCAGAGTATCGCAATGGCTCACATCAATACTTGGCAGGATATTTTTTGCTCTGCCCTGTCCCTTAGGGCTTATGAATTTCTAACACGTCCTACCAAATCAAGACCTTACTACCATATACCCAATATCCCTCTCATGACTTGTGCATGCGAGACTAATTCAAGGTATGTCTCATGCATCCTTTCCATCTTAGAGAACTCAACGTCCTCGTTGAATAATTGCACCCCACCATGCATAAAGGTTCACGCGGAGTGACTCTGATACCATATCTGTCATGACCCCAATTTAAATTTTGGTTTAACTTACGAGTCACGATCTAATACATGTAATTTTGTATAGTTTGCGAAAGCATGCGATAATTCATTTACAAGATATAATAATTAAGATATCAAAACTGCACCATATGGTATTATATCATTAAGAGTAAGTAAACATTAGATATAATGTACTTATACAAAAGTAGTATCACATACTACAATGAAACCTTTATAATTTGTTTAATAATATACATTCAAAACACTTCTCTTTAGTCCTTTCAAAGGGACTCAAAAGACCTAAGGCCCATATACGTCTCTTACCAAAAGTGTTTCCAATCCTGATAAAAGATCACCAAGCACGATCACAGACTGGTCTATAGAGAAAAATATTGAGAGTAACAACATAAGAAACTAATAGCTCAGTAAGTCAAATACTCATAACCTATGTAATTCCACTTGAGTAAAATAAGATTAAGCATTATTTCTTCATACTTGAAAAATATTTACTATTTTATTTCACCATATATGATATAACAATAAATTATAAGTAATTCAAACTTTTATCATGTCATAAGATATTATAGCATGTCAAAAGTGAAATTATCGTATCATACATAAGAATGGGACTTCGATGCACCAACCATAAATACATGGATGCATAAATTTTGTATGCATGTACATGTCATATCGTCATATGATCAGAGGCATCCCTTTTGGGATATCTATCGACCCTGCCGGAGAGGATGATGGATTCTAAAGATGACCCCTATGTATACAAATGATGGGTGTGATTCTACAATTTGATTAACATGACAATTAGCACCAAACAATCTAAAATCTCTTTTGAAATATCTGTCAAACCCTATAAGGTCTTTCAACCAAAGATGAGTAAGTTGTCGGCCTTACAAAGTTTTTTCAAACATGCAAGGATAAACTGTCGACCTTGCAAGTCTTTTAACTATATAAGAGTAAACTGTCGTCCAGCAGAGGAGATGCAAATGCATGCTAATGAGATGCCATGAGCCAATCATATTATGTCATGACTTGTCATATCATATTGTATTGTCTTTCTACATGTCCTGTCAATATCATATTATATCATGTCATGTCATCTCATCTCTTGTAACTTATAATTGCACACATAACACTTAAATCAATTTATGAGTGCACATAGCACCAATTCATATAAAATGTAATTTCATGGCATATCATGTAGCAGGTAATCACACAAAACCATTAATCAACTTATAAATTCATATAGCATATGCTCTTATAAGCACAAACACTTTATTTATATTTGCATATAACAAATTGCACATTGTACAATATAAAATATTTAGTGTCTAACTCCTATCGTTGTGAAATAATTTTTTAGTGACAAAAGATTTCATCGACTATAGTCAACATAAAACTCATAATTTGAGTCATTATGAAATGACCTTATAAAGTTATAGAATTAAACTATATTATGCTTCACTTAGAATCCTGATAGACCGTACAATACTTATATAAAATTCATAACTTTTTGAAACTGCATCATATCACATAGAATGAAATTAGACTTCCTGAGCTTGAAACAACACTTACCTTAAAATTGTTCTCTTTCTATATTAATCTACAAAATTTTCTAGATCTCGAGACGTTCTATCATATTTCTAAATTTGACAGACGGTGGGTTGTGTCTTATAAAATTTACAATTCCTAATACACATATTATTTTCACAAAATTCTAATTGCTCCAGAAAGCTTACAATCATATATGCCTATCCCTTAAATTAAACTATGAAACTCTAAGTGTGAAATTTATGATCGAATTATCATTTAAGCCTAACTACTTTTTTGAAACAGTATGAGTGACATCTAGAGTTTCATACATAACTTTCTTTATAGGTATTCAATCAATACAATTCCAAAGGTTTTTTGGAGGTACATAAAGTAAGAGAACATAATTTAAAGGCTTCAATTTCGAATTTCAGCACTAGTTTGAATTGGTTTTTCTTCTTAAAAGTTCATCTTTAATAATCGTATGAAATAAAGGATGAGAGAAAACTATCAAAGATCAGGATGGCTTGTTTTAATCCAACTTTATATGAATAATTCATAGGAGATGAGTTTTCAACTTATCTAGATGAAGCCCTAGCAACAAACCGTTGATTTCTTCCCTTGTTTTCCTTGCTTTTGGATGCGAACTTCTTGAAGTCGGATGGGGGTGGGAAGGGTATGGTAGCATGGGATAAGAAAATAAGGTTGAGGGTTATATATATGTCGACCTAAAGTCGGTTGGAAGTAAATATCTTGTCACTTTTATTCATTTACTTAAAACATTACATGTAAATAAGAAACTACCATCAATTTGAATTATTTAGAAAATTAAATTGCAAAGGAATCAAAATTCAAAATTTTATCTGGAGAACAAAAATTGATTATTTTTATTTCTCGATTTTGCGTTATTGTTTGGTCTAATTAGGACTTTACCTAAAAATTATAAACAAAACATATTTAGAATGTATTAACATAGGAGCATACTTATGGAGACTTTAATTTTCTTAATTTCAACATTTGTAAATCTTTTTCATGACTTAAGTGTTTTTTCATCTTCTGCACTGCACCCTCCACTTTGATATATATATATATATATATATATATATATATATATACATATATATATACATATATATATATATATATATATGTATATATCATAATGTCAAAAGCATCGCATAATATAACATTAACACATTTAATCATATGTGATTGAGGTAGGGATGTTACAATATCTCTCCCTTTCCCTCTCTCTCTCTCCCCTCCCCTCCCCCTCATTCTCTCTTTCTCTCTCGGTGACCACCTCTCCCTCTCTCTCGACTTTGCCTGTACTCTCCTCCTCTCCCTCTCTCTTGCTCTCTCTCCGACGAAGGTGCGACTACTCTGGACTCCCTCTTTCTCTCCCTCTCTCTCGACTCTGGCTGCCTGGCGATCGGATCTGGCGCAAGACAATTGAATCTGGTGCCGACACCGGATTAGGTCATCTGGAGGTGGATCCAGCCCTTTGTCGGGCGGATCAAGCCTTTTAATCCAGTGCCTAACTATCGGATTGGGTCGTTGGCACCAGATCCAATTGCCCTCGACCCCTGGCAGCTGCCTACCGCCTGATCGGCCTACCATCTGACGGTCCATCCAGACTGCGCCTCCGATTAGGATGACCCCTCTCCCCCTCTCTCTTGGCAAGATCAGCCGCAGCCGGTTGATCATTTTTTTATATTTTAAAAAAGATTTTTGATTGGTAAACTCGTCTGGAACTTCGACGATGGTGGATTCTCTTCGAAATGTGCAATGGGAAAGACCCCGTTGGAAATTTCGAAGGGAAATATTTCTGACAATTTTATCTGTCAGTAATTTGCAAAAATCTTGTGGTGTAAATTTAAACAATGGATATCCAACTTAGTAGATATTCACAAAATATCCACAAAACTTTACTTTGTAAATTAATTGTCATCAAATTTCAAAAACCTTTTCATCTTGATTATTGTGACTGGCTATTGGTCAATTCCTGATAAATTGTGTACGCGGTACCACATCAGTATTATCTCTATCTCCTTCACATCAAATTTTAAAAAAAATTAAAAAAATCATATATTTTTTCTCTTTCCTCTATCGCATTGCACAATCATGGTGATGCAACAAACTACTGCTTCTTACTAGAATATTTTTTCCAATATTCGGGTGATGTTGGTGTTGGTGTTGTTCCTTTGACAATTGAAGTAGGAATTTCTCTTTAAGTATTCTTATTAATGCTTGAAATTTATTTCTTTACACTGTGGCAATTGAAAAGTTACTCTTAGCTTATTTTTGTCAATGCGGGAGGATTTATGTTATGATTTCAAAGAAACTGAACATGCTTACTACTTCACACAATCGTAATGCACATTGTAGAAACTAAACACTTATTTCTTTGTTTCTTTTTCATGACATTTAGAAAATTACTTGTTATTGAGGTGGCCATTTGGAGTACCAATTTCAGCTTTTTGCATACCAATTGTATTGCACTTTTATATGCCTTTCCTATTACTATTATCATTAGTATATATTTTATGTATACAACAATTGCACCGTTCAAATTTCATGATTCCTTTAAAACTACTAGATTAAGTGGAGATCCTTCTTTGCATGTTCCTCTTCTCATTAGCTTTTAGTAATGTGATGCATACAAAATACAACATATTTTAATCTAACATTTTAATTAATTTTTTTATAATTTGATCACGGCATGCATCATTTTAAATCAATTTTAGTCATAATTTTGAATTTACTGATCTAATTACTAATGCTTTGAATATTTTAACTAAGAAGGGATTTACTTAATTTTTATAATGATTTTGCATGGAAAGTCGAATTAACGAATGGTTTGGGTTATCGGGCGGATTATATCACTTCAAGCTTCAATTGCAAGGCGCAAACTTCATCTACTCATGGGGATTTAGTCACGGCGCCAAAGTCCATAAACAATCAACTGATATAAGGAGTATTAATCTTTATTGCGCGCCCATTATTAGAGGCTTTATTTTTATTGGGCGAAAATACAATTGAAGTTGGGAATAAGCCGTAATCACTTGGAATAGAGGGTGTCACATTCTTATCGACTCTTATCCTTATGAGAGTGAAGTTGTTATTGGCCAAGAATCAAATCCAAGAGGAGTTTACATGGCGCGAAGTTCTTATCATGCCAATACCAAAAGACTTTATCACATATGATGTTGTTACGGTCAATGAATTTGTTGGGCGTGACATGGAAGCTAATTCCATACATGTACAAAGTTTATTGATCTATAATCGGACGTATGATGATTAAAGGGCGTGAAGATTAGAAGAATTTACTTTCAATCGTATGATATTAACGCTTGTGAAGCACTTTTTGCACTTATAAATACATGATGAATCATTTATTACAATTTGTGCTATGGATCTAGGTTTTCTACATTGCACGGTTCTACAAACGCGAGAGGAGAGAGATGCGATGGCTGGAGGTTGAGCGTGACCCTGATCAAGTTCGAGAGGCTACCCAATTGTCCGAAGGCCTCCTTATGTGGTGTAATTCTTTCTACATTATTGTTATTTATTAACTCTTCAGGATTTCTAGGATGAACTCCATGTTTTCAATTATTTTATTTTAGGATTATTATTTGATAAGGGAAAACTATTTAAACCCTGCTTTTAATTGAGTTAATTTATCTTTTCGGTTTATTTTGATTATGCATGCTGAGTTCATTGTTTTTTATGAGTGATTTAATTTCTGAGATTAGATTATAAATCTGTGTTGGGGTAATTAATTTCAATAATTATTATTGCTATGATAATTGATCTGTTACTTTCAAGTTGAAGCATACATAACGGGTATTTGGTAACTCATCGATTCTGCCAAAATCCGTGCAATCTAATAAATTACACCCATCATGAATAATTATTAGTTTATGATTTACAATTTCATGCATCTTAGTTTTTTTTAATTAAGGGTTTACTCGGCGCTAGAAATCTTTTAAGTTTTCAGAAGTTAAGATAATTCGATTTAATCAGTGCATAAATAATTACTTTTGGTGATCTTAATTCGTCAAAGTTATTATTTACTATAATAGTGGATCATACAAGATTACCTTTATAACTTTCATCCTAAGACCTACTTCAACACCATTATCTTATATTATCTTATTATCATTTTCTTTATTTTATTTGTATAGACACAAAACCTATTTTCAAAACCCTATGTTTTCCCCTTTTATTAATTTATAAAATTAGATATTGAATTTATAATATTCTTCATAGGTTTGACACTCTTACTCCTATTTAGTATATTACTTGAGCGACTAGTGCACTTGCTAGCAAATTTATTTGTTATAAATTTAATGCATCATAATCCAACCACTTTCCTCCTCCACTTATCAAACACCTCATCAATGCCTTTGCGGTCCACTTCCTCTTCACATAGTGGGGCCATCTCCGGCCCCAAGCATCCGCATCTACCTTGAGGAGTCCTTCGCCGCTACATTGAATGCTCTCGCAAATTTGAATCCAACATTATCCTCATGGTTGAAATAGAAGTTGGAAATAACATTAAATTTGACTGGGTGGCTTCATTAGAGTTATATTTAGATTCAACTTCATGCTTATCCTTGAGTTAAGCATACCTTGAACATGTTGCACAATTTCAAATGTGCGTCCCTAAGTTCCTTGTTATGTGCAAAAGGATTTCAATTAGCGTACTTTGCCTTTTCTACTCAAACAAGATAGAAAATATGAAATTATGGTCTTTATTGTGATGATAAGTCTTTATTGTGCTTCTTCAAAATTGAAAGAGGGTCATGATGCATCAGTTCATTTGATGCCAAGAGAGTTCAGTTATGCCCCTTCGCAATTGAAATGTGCTTGTTGTTTGGGGGCTCAATATCTATTTTGAGTGATCTGTATATGACAAAATATTTTGTCGCCTTCTTGTAAATGGATTTCATGCTGACAAGAATATCGAGGTCGAGTTTGTTAATGCCTCTGGTGGTGGGAGGTTGGATAGGTTGGTGCTACACTTCTTGATACTGGGTGTGATAAGGTCGCTAATGGCGATAAGACCTTTTTCCTAATTGGCAAGCTTCGACATGTGGTCCAGCAAAGCTCCCATCAAGTTGACCTTCTTGCCTTTGAGGAAACCCCAAAGGAGGTACAACTTTGTCTCTCACACATTGGATTTAGTCCGGTGGTAGGCAAAATTGTGTGGTGAATAGGCGATGAAAATAGCAAATGAGTGGGTTCTGGATGACGGTGGATTTGGCAATGGGCAAGGTGAGAGTGTCTTCTCCTGTGATTCAGCTCCATACCTTACCGGGTTTGTAGGATACAAATTTCTTTTGGATAAAATAGATGGAAAGGTCATAGGCACTTGTAAACTGGACAAAGGACCATCAAAATTTGGTGTTAAAAAGTCATTAAGGAGACAGTGACATCGTCGGCTTGGGTGACATCCAATGAACTCAAGAACTCGATAGAAAAATAGGTGTTGTGATGTAAGGTGTGACGGTTTCTTTGGGCAAATGTGCTTCAGGTGTTGTGGGAGTTACTTCAATAATTGGCAAAATTTTAGCTTCTATAGGGGGCACGTCAACTCGGACAAGAACTTCACTGTTAGGTCAATGATTGCCTCCATAGCATTGAGAATGATTGAGAAATGGTCAAATATGTGGATGCCATAATCTTCATGGGTGTGCTTGCCATAAAAGGGACATGAAGTAGCAAAATCGTTAGAGGAACAAACTTCTTCGACTTCTTGGTTGTCTTCTTTCTTGAGTATATAGGCGCTGATGTTTATGGAGTAGCAATGGGAGCACTCTTCAGCGGCGCAAATGACTTTGAGATGGTTCTATTGGCATCGAGGAGGTGGCCAACATAGAGGCACAATAGAAGTGGTTGATGGTGTTGTCACTAAGTTGTCGTTTGGTATGAGGTAATTCAGATAAATTATCGGTTATTTTATTTAAAATTCACAAGGCCCACCACATTATCTCGTTTAGTTGCGACAGATTACCGATAATTTTAATTACACTGGTAATCTTAATTACCACCTCACTAGTAATTCAGATAGCAAGCAGGAGAGGTGGCTTTCCATATTACCAATTGCTTGACATGCATTTTGACAATAATGTCCAATCAATCAAAAATATTAATTTTAAACATTTTATTAATAAATAAATACCATCCAATCTCATCTTCTCTATTATTTAATTTCTTTATAAATAACTTTTAATTTTGCCTTATCTTATTTTACTATATTATTTTTTTCTATGTTTTCTCTTTGTTTATTTATAATATCATGCGATGAAAATCTAAAATAATTTTTAAGGGTATTTTGGTAATTTGCTCTCTAGTTATTTTAATCATAACTTATATTATCAATACTTGCCAAACACTATAATATGATATTACCAGTAATTTAAATAGTAACAATCTATCTAAGTGATGATCTAAATTACTGGTTAATAAATTAGTAATGCGCCAAACGGCCCCTAGCCTAAGGGCTCAACATCAAGAATGAGGGGTCGCTCAAAGTGACGCTTTCTTACCTTTGGGTTCTGGACACCAAATTTTCTAGTAGCTTAACTTCATGTGACAATCATGGTGGCGGGTTATGAAGGGGTCAAAAGAGGGAGGAGATGAAGATGAAAGGGCACTATGAGATGTTAGGGCACAAGGGATTTGATGGTGATTTATGAGGGTGAAGATAGTAAATTGTGTTAATGGAGTTAGATTTCATGAGATATTGATGCATGCAAAATACAACATATTTTAGATTATTATTTTAACTAATTCTTTAGTAATTTGATCATGACATGCATCATTTTTAGTCACTTTTAGTCATAATTCCGGATTTATTGATTTTAATTGTTAATTCTTTGAATATTTTAATTGTGGATGGATTAATTAAAATTTTGATAATTATTTTGCAGGAAATCCTAATACACATCCGAGGGATTATGTTATCGGCAGCAATTCAGCTACAATATGATTTATCGGTCGCAATTCGATAATTAACTCCGACATCAAAGATCTATCCTTAACCAAGTTTATCGGCCGCAATTCAAGAGTTTATCCTTGCCGGCCGATATCTTTGGATGTATAAAGGTTATCATTAATTAAGGATTATCGGTCGAGATACTACAATTCTAGGATGAACTCCATGTTTTAGTGATTTTAGGATGAACTCCATGTTTTAGTGATTTTATTTTTAGGAGATTATTATTGAAGGAAAATTTTGTGAACCCTTACTTTATTATTATTGAATTTCTTTTGATCAATTTTTAATTGTGTTTAGTACTTTTGATTTAATTATTTAAATTTCAGAGTTAAGTAATTACCAGTTTGTGGACTACTTAATTTCAAATTTTATTTACTTAAATTAAATGATTTATTGAGAAATTAAAAATTGACATAGGTCTAATAACTAGTGTGTGAAGAATTAGATCTGTGTGGTCTGTTAATCTATACCAGTTTGTGAAGTGATTAATAGTCTAGGATTTTCATATTAATGCATCTTAATTTTAATCTCATGTGACGAATACCAGTTTGTGGGACTTCAGTTTTGATTGAATTTAAGATAGTTTGATTTGCCAGATTAAATAGCAGAATTATCAGTTTGTGGACTCTGTGATGTTAATCTTGTAAATTAATAACTTGGGAAAATTCTTAATCCATCTTAAGGATTTTAATTTATCTTTTCTGGTTTACATTCTTATCCTTAAATTATTATCATCCTAAGACCAACTTCAACATTATTATCTTATCTTTATCTTATTTTCTTTATTTTATTTCACAATTACAAAACTTTTCCAAAATTCATGTTTTTCTTTTCTCTTATTAATTTATAAAATTAGATATTGAATTAATAATATTCCTCGTGGGTTCGACACTCTTACTCCTATTCTCTATATTACTTGAGCGACTAGTGCACTTGCTAGCGATTTTATTTTGCTACATCATTCTACGCATCAAGTTTTTGGCGCCGTTGCCGGGGAATATTTTATTAATTAATTTCTGATTTTTATGAATTATTAGGAGATGTAAATAAATTGTAAATAATTTTATGTAAATATGTACTATTTACTTTAATTATTTTATTTCTGTGAATAATTCAATAGTTTTTTTTCTTTTGCAGATAAAGGTCACGACATTTTTTTTATTTAAGCCGATTGGATTTTTCGAATTATGTGGACTTACGATTTTATGACTTACTAGTTTTACCGCTCGCAATGTATCGATTCTGATTTATAAACTTTCAATTTTGCGGCCGGAATTTTACCTTCTGTGTTAAACTTTGATTAATGATCGTACTTGATTTCAAATCGATTTGGAGTTGCGGCCGCAAGATTAAAATCATTTGAACGTTTAGGTTTGATTTGACTTCGTTTCGACTTGAATTTCGAGAAAAAGTTTACGCCCACAAAAGACATTTAATGATAAACTTTTATTTTTTTTGCGACTGGAAAATTTTATCTGAGTTTTACGGTCGAAACTTCACTTTATTAATTGAATTGATTTATTTCTCTTTCGCATTGGATTTTTGCGGTCAGCAATTTTCTGAAATTTTCTTTGCGACTAGTATGACGTTGGTTAATTCTCTTTCGTATTATTCTTTCTGTTACACCGTGGATTTTCATTAGCGCATGATTTTTACGGCCGAGAATTACTCTCGTCATCTTGTTTGCGGCCGACTTTGATGAATTCGTAATCTGATTGTTCGAAATTTTAATTTGACCTTGTTTCGGCCGTAATTTAACGAGTCTTACGCCATCACATTGATTAATCCTTTCGACATTGTTTCATAGTTTTTACGGCCGAACGAGTGCATAATTTTTATGATTATCTATTTGATTCTTTCGGTCGAGTTATTTGGCATATGAATTGGTTTGAAGAGCGCCGTAATTAGGTTTCTGATAAATTGCTCTCGGAATTTTATTTTAATGATGAATTTTCAATTGGTGAATAATATACCGAAAGGTTTGGTTACTAATAGAGCGGAATGGCGTCGTCTGATCCATGTAGCCGACCCCACCTAGTGGGATAAGGCTTTGTTGTTGTTGTTGTTGTTGTTGATGAATTTTCAATTCGATAATTCCGAAAGACTTTTATTGATTTAAATTTTATTTCTTCGTGACTTATTATTTGTATTTCTTTTTATTTATTTTTTGTATATATTTTATCTTTCTTTTATTTTATTGACAATTGGTTGTTGCAGGTACTAAATGAAAATTAAATCACAACCAATCCTGGAATCTTCTGATAAGCGCACTAGGAGCTCAAATCCACTGTTGGAATTTGATCCTGAAATTGAAAGAACCTATCGTCGATTACGAAGAAATATAAGAAAAATGACGGAACAAGCACGCGAAAATCAGATACTGGAGCAACAAAATGAACTGGTTCCGCCACATAATAATCGGCGAGAAGATGAAGCAGAGCTTTCTATGAGAGAATATGTCTCGACCAGATACAGTGACCGAGAATCATGCATCATGTTGCCTGATATTAACGCAAATAATTTTGAGATAAATCCTGCAATCGTGAGGATGATACAAGCATCCCAACTTGGAGGAGGATTTCATGAAGACCCTCACGATCACCTTGACAAATTTCTTGCCACTCTGAGCACCTTTAGAAATAATAATGTTTCTCCTGAAGTTATTCGTTTATTATTATTTACTCAATCTTTACGTGACAAAACTTCCACTTGGTTTAAAACTATGCCTGCAGGATCGATTCATTCTTGGTTGGAGCTGGTAGAAAAATTTGTGGAAAAATATTACCCACCACAAAAAGCAGGCAAATATGAAGGGAGCTTAGGGCTTTTGTTCAAGATGATGATGAGACACTATATGAGGCCTTGAAACGATATAAGGAGCTATTAGCCAGAGTTCCTGACAACAGAATTCCAAAATGGCAAGTGATGGAAGATTTTTACCATGGATTATGATATGCAAATCAAGATAAGCTTGACCAATCAGCAGGAGGGGCAGTACTAGGATCTAAACGCCCTAGTGAGATATAGGATATTATTGAAGTTGTAGCCCTCAAGTCAAGCCAAGAAAGGATACCATCTCGTCGAACTCATGATGTGCATGCCACAGATAGTAGAAATTCTTCTGAAGTAGTGACTCAACTAGAGTCACTCAATAAAAAATTTGAGCAGATGATGTTATTAATGATGTGCAACAACTGTGGAGGAGGACATGCGAGCAATTATTGCCCTCAAGGTAACATTTCTAATCCTAATCACATTGAAAATGCTAACTTTTTCTCCAATCCATTTTTAAGGAACAATGACTATGGTTGGAGGAACAATAAGAAGTTTCCTTATAGGTCAAATCAAGGGCTCATCAACAAAACTATACACTTTTGAGAAAGCAACATGAAGCTCCTGCTCAACAATCAACTAATCCCATGGAAGAGATGATGGCAAGAGTTATTGACACTATGCAAACCATGCAAAAGACAATGGAAACAAGGGCAAACAATCAAGATGCTACAATTAGAAATTTAGAAATGCAAATATGGCAGATGGCCAATATGATGACAGGTCGTGCATCAGGGGCTCTTCCAAGCAATACAGAGAAAAATCCTAAAGAAGAGACCAAAGCTGTGACTCTTAGAAGTGAGAAACAATTGAGAAGTTTGGTATCAGATCCCTCGCCAAGAGTAATTGACCATAATGAAAAAGCTGAAGCATCAACGACACAAGATCAGGCCACTGAAGATATCTATCTGAAGAAAAAAGAAACTGACACTTCAAGAAATACTAGCAACATAGAAGATCTGCCCTATCCACAAAAATTTCGCAAAGAACAACTAGATAAGCAATTTTCTCGCTTTCTTGATATTATGAAGCAATTATCTATTGACATTCCTTTTCATGAAGCTTTACAGATGATGTCGAGCTATGCTAAATTCATGAAGGATATATTATCTTCAAGAAGAAAGTTTGAAAACACTGGGAGAGTAATGTTGACATCGGAGTGTAGTGCCATTTACGATCGAGATATACCTAGAAAAATGAAAGATCTTGGAACCTTCACCATACCTTGCACTATAGGAAAATTCTTTTGTGCACAAGCTTTATGTGATCTTGGTGCTAGTATTAGTTTAACGTCATATTCTATATTTGTGCAGCTAGGTTATGGAGAACTTGAAGAAACAAGCATGACTCTTCAATTTGCAGATTCTTCATGCAAGAGACCCTGAGGAATATTAAGAGATGTTTTGGTAAAAGTTGATAAATTTATTTTTCCTGTAGATTTTATTGTTCTGAATATGAAGATAGATGAAAAAAACACCATCATCCTCGGAAGACCATTCCTAGCAACAGGAAATGCACTTATAGACGTTCAACAAGGGATGCTAACACTTCGCGTCAACAATGAAGACATCACTTTCAATATAAAAAATTCTCTCAAACAACCTTTTGATCACTCTTCCTGTTATGCCATTGATTCTTTAGAAGATGACACGACTGATGTTTTTGATGATATTTTTGCAAATTTTGTCTCAAATCTATATGCCAAGGAAGCTTTGGAAATGGTAGAGGAATCTAGAGAAATTATGGAAAAGGATAATGCGCCAATAACAACAGAGACACTTGAGACGAAAAACGATAAATTGGATCATTCCCCAAAATTTGAACTTAAAGAACTTCCATCTCATTTAAGATATGCTTTTCTTGAAAATGACACTTATCCAGTTATCATATCTGCTTATTTGACATGTGATATGGAAAACCAACTTTTAGAAGTGTTGAGGCAACACAAAAGAGCAATCGCCTGGTCGATCTCAGACATCAAGGAAATATCGCCTACTATTTACATGCACAAAATTTTGATGGAGAAAAATGCCAAACCAGTTGCTCAGTATCAACGAAGGCTCAACCCAACTTTAAGAGAAGTAGTGAAAAAGGAGGTCATCAAACTCCTTGATGCAGGTATTATATATGCCATTTCTGATAGTTCATGAATAAGTCCTGTGCAGATAGCCCCTAAGAAAGGAGGAATCACTGTGGTAAGTAACAAAAATAATGAATTAGTGCCTCAAAGAACAGTTACATGTTGGAGAGTCTGTATAGACTATAGGAAGCTTAATGATGCTACCCGCAAAGATCATTTTCCGTTACCTTTTATTGACCAAATGTTGGAGCGTGTTGCAGGTCATAGCTATTATTGTTTTCTAGATGACTATTCTGGATACAATCAAATAGCAGTCGCACCGGAGGATCAAGAAAAAATAACGTTCACATGTCCATATGAAACGTTTGCCTATAGAAGGATGTCATTTGGTCTAACATTCCAGAGATGCATGATGTCAATCTTTGTAGACATGAACGAGAAGATACTCGAAGTTTTCATGGATGATTTTACACTATTTGGTAGCTCTTTAAATAATTGTTTGGATAACTTATCTCTAGTTTTGCAGCGATGTGAAGAAACGAATTTGGTCCTTAAATGAGAAAAATGTCACTTCATGGTTAAGGAGGGTATAGTGCTTGGCCACAAAATCTCAGCAAATGGAATTGAAATGGATAAGGCCAAGATAGATGTTATTGCAAATCTGCCCCCTCCAACCAATGTGAAGGGCATTCGAAGCATCCTTGGACACGCAGGATTTTATCGCCATTTTATCAAAGATTTTTTAAAGATGGTTAAACCCTTAACTAATCTTCTTGCTAAGGACACAAAATTTGATTTTAATTCAGATTGTCTTGTTGCCTTTAATTTATTAAAAGAAATGCTAATTTCTGCACCTATTGTTGTAGCACCAGACTGGTCTCTACCATTCGAGCTGATGTGTGATGCGAGTGATGGTGTTGTAGGAGCTGTTTTGGGGCAAAGAAATGACAAAACATTTCATGTCATATATTATGCAAGCCGAACATTAAATGCTGCCCAACTAAATTATGCAACAACAGAGAAGGAGTTTCTTGCAGTTATTTTTGCTTTTGACAAGTTTAGATCATATCTAATTTGTTCAAAAATTATTATATACACAGATCATGCAGCCATCAAGCACTTGATGAGCAAACAAGATGCCAAACCTAGATTAATCCAATGGATACTACTTTTGCAAGAGTTTGATGTTGAAGTAAAAGACAAAAAAGGGACTGAGAACTTATTAGCTGATCATCTATCCCGTTTGGAACCATCTCCAAGAGGAGTCACAGACATATTTGAAGAATTCTCAGACGAAAAACTTTTTTCTATCTCTACAATTTTTCAAACTTCTAACATTACACCATGGTTCGCTGATTTTGCTAATTTTCTTGTATGACAGTACATTTCAAAAGGCATGACCACTCATAAAAAAAAGTTCTTATCTGATGTCAAAAATTATCACTGAGAGGATCCTTACCTTTTTCGATTATGTGCAGATCAAGTAATTCGAAGATGTGTTCACGAAAATGAGATTGAGAATATCCTAAGTCATTGCCATGATGGACAAGCTGGAGGTCACTTTGGACCCAATCGAACATCGGCTAAGGTACTTGAATGTGGACTATATTGGCCAACCATTTACAGAGATGCACGAAACTACTATAAGTATTGTGACAAATGCCAAAGGACAGGTAATATTTCTCGTCGCGATGAAATGCCCCTCCAAAATATTTTACAGTATGATATTTTTTATGTTTGGAGCATTGACTTTATGTGACCATTTCCTAAATCTTATAACAACCAATACATTTTAGTTGCAGTTGATTATGTGTCTAAATGGGTGGAAGCTGTAGCCACACCAACAAATGAGTCTAAGGTAGTTGTCAATTTTTTTAAAAAAAATATTTTCACTCGATTTGGGACACCTAGGACTATTATAAGTGACAATGGAACACATTTCTGTAATAAAATAATGTCATCTCTTTTTAACCGATTTGGAGTCAAACACTTTCTCAGTACCCCATATCATGCCCAATCTTGTGGACAAGTAGAAATTTCAAATAGATAAATTAAAAGAATTCTAGAGAAAACTGTGAACTCATTTAGGAAGGATTGGTCCTTGAAACTAGACGATGCACTTTGGGCATATAGAACCGCTTTTAAGACACCTATAGGTACCTCTCCTTATAGATTAGTTTTTGGAAAATCATGTCACCTTCCTGTGAAATTAGAACATAAAGCTTATTGGGCAACGAAATTTTTAAATCTGGATCTAAAATTATCACAATTAGAAAGATTATTACAATTAAATGAGCTTGATGAATTTAGATGTCATGCATATGAGAACAGCAAACTATATAAAGAACGTACTAAAAAATTAAATGACTTGCATATTAAACATAAAGAATTTTTACCTGGTCAACGAGTGCTTCTTTACAATAGTAAACTCAAATTATTTCCTGGGAAACTCAAATCAAGGTGGACTGGCCCTTATATCATAATCAATTGTTCACCTTATGGAACATTTGAAATTGAATCATTGGATCATAAGCAAAATTTAAAGTTAATGGACATAGACTTAAACTCTATCATGATAACACATATTATCAAAATTTGTCTATGATTAATTTGTTTACCATCTAAATCTCGAATTGACTAAAGCTGAAGACTATAAATCAGAACTATATCTCTACCCTTTTATTTTATTTTATTATTTATTTATTTATTTATTTGCTTATTTACTTATTTATTTTTCAGATTAGTCTAATTAGTTGTTAATTAATATTTGAGTTAGATAGGATTAATTAGGTATTTTATTATGGAGTCATCTATATTATTATGTGTGCGAGGACGTGCTATTATTCCGTGGGCCAGCAATCTGACACCGACACGATAACTCCGGTCGCAATCCGACACCGACACAACAACTCCGACCGCAATCCGACACCGACAATGGAACCCGATGTTCATCGACAAGACAAGACGTCTCCGAGCACTAAAATGCAAGACTTCGATTCTATCACCTGACTTCTATCGGCAGGGAATCTCTGACGCCTAGATGACCTTATGGGCAGAGCACTGCATGCACGAATTGCGGCCGCACTCCAATGGATTTGACCGGTCTTCATAGGTGAGTTCACGTTGTTTTATAAATACTTACCCATACTTCGTTTGCAGGTTGAAACGAAGTCGATCAACCCCCATTTGTGACCTTATTTTCCTTCTTCGGCAACAAACGAGCTTGGACTCCGGCCGCCATCTCACTTTACAGCCAACAATCTCTCTGTTCTTACTTACGGCTGACACTTAATGTTCTTGGCTCGACGTGCAGAGAATCCGACTGTAAGTTTCTTCTCTGTCGGTCGAGACGACCCCGACACGCAACAGAGGACGGACTCCGACCGAGACCCCTTTCGTCACCTAATTATGGCCGGAGTCTCTTCGACGTTTCTTCGTTTCGATCGTTAATTTTGCAGTCAAGCTCCAACTTCCTCTGCTCCGGCCACCAACCTACACTCTTTCATCGATTGCGGCCAAGGATTCACCATCACCTTCGTACCAGTCGCAAGCTACACCCACTCGAATCTCGGCCGAAGGTCGTCGCCGAGGTTCTCCAACGTTTCTTCGTACCGGCCGAGTTTCCCTCTTCATCGACTTCCGCACTCTTCACCAAGGCCGACCACTTCAACGCCAGAAAAATTTACAATGAGGCAGGGGGCGTCGCGATCGACGACATCCGGACGCCCAGCCCGCGTCGCAATCTTTATAATTAATTTCATATCCGGGAGATTATTATCGGACCAAGCCTGCTTACCAAGATCGTTTTGAAAGAATGACCACTGTACGAATCAATGCCACCAGATTTCTAGACACTGAGATATTGAGGGAGTACAATTTATTTGCAAATATTCATTTATTATTCTCTCAGATTGGCATTTCAGATTTTGTTCAATAGTGGTGGCCGACTTATGAAGTCCTTACTAAGGAATTTTTATCATCTCTTGAGGTCTTCAATCTGGATGACAGACAATACGATCAACCTCGCATTTTTTCTCAGCTATACGGGCGACCCTTCACATTGACTTAGAAGATTTTAATAATATTTATAGTTTTCCCAACTATGGGGCTCGTTTTGTTCATACTGACTTTCATGCTGAAGATTTTTTGAAACAGATAACTGAAGAAGATCGATTGGTCTGGAGCACAGCTAAAGAAAGCTCAATTCAAAATCCTATCCTGCGTTTCGTCCATCGCATGCTCAACAACAGTATTAGCGGGCGAAGTGACAGTGATGGAGCCGTCTCGGAAGGAGAACTATTCTTGATCCACAGCATGCTCCATAGGACACAGGTCAATGTGGGCGCTTTCCTCATTCGGCGTTTTCAACGCCGTACCACTCTTCGAAGCGGCAGTATTAGTATGGGCGCCCTTATCACGCCGATAGCTCAACACTTCAGACTGGACCTGGATGATCTCGAAGTTGTCCCAGGAATTGCCCACCTCAATCGACGAACTATTCTGGCCATGGGCCTCGCCAAGACTAACACCACAGGAGTTAAAGTTTTTATTTTTAAAGAGAGTGATTTGGAGGTGCCCTGCAGCGACCGAAATGCATTTACACTAATTAATCCTAATAATTGGTTACTTTTTAGGCATGTCATAGCTCTAGTAATTCCACTTGCAGGACCATCTACCTCTGTCATACAGTCGCACCAAGATGAGCCTTTCTTCTGGTTTGATTCTACTGATTATGCAGCAGCTCAACACTACTTTCAGTAGTCTCAGGAATTTCAAGCCGCATCACCGACAGTTTCTCAATATGCCACATCAGCCCATTCACCTTATATGCCGGTGCCTTTGCCGATTCCATCTCCGGCACATGAGAGCTCTTCTGATTCTTCATTTATATCGGTCACTCCTTATGAGGAACGCGATCCGATGGAAGTATCTGCCCCTTTACAGGAACCTGGGCAGAATCACTATATAGCACTGGAGCCCACTTTTACTTCAGCCCAGAGCAGACTTACTATCCACCTCCGCCACATCATCCTGACTATGCTTCCATGCAAAACTTATGGGAATCAATGAACGATGAGCAACTTCGTCAGGCAGGGGAGTTCCACGCTTTTCAGGAAGAGCAACTTCGTCAAGCAGGAGAGCTGCACGCTATTCAAGAAGAGCAACATCGACAAGGCCAAGAGTTGACCAACATTCGATTTGATTTTAGAAATATGGATGATCGTCAGGGTCGCTTTGAATCCCTCCAGAATCAGCATGCGCATGACGAGGCGCATCCATGAGTATCATATGCGCCAAGGACATCTCGGCTACCATCCACCATCGCCACCCCACAGACAGTAAATCGGTTGTGTTTTTTCCTTTTCTTTATTTTTTATTTCTTTATTTTTCCTTTTATTGAGTATGTATCAATTTTTCTTGCTGGCTTAACACTGGGGACAGTGTTTGGTTCAAGCTTGGGGGAGTATGCATTTCATGCATTGCATTTCCCCTTATTTTTCTTTTTATTTGCTTATGCTTGCATGTAGTCCTAAAAAAAATTGAAAATTTTCTCAAAAATACCATTGCATGCATTTATTTTTGCTACCATCTTACAAACTCTTGTCTTACTATTTTAATTATCTTTTAGTAAAAGTTCAAAGACATGTCATTAGTTGATGAAATTTGAATATTTTTCTTTCTTATCACTTGCTACTTCAGTATTAAACTTATAGACTTTGTGCCCATGCTAAGTAGAATTATGAATGACTAGACGACAAAATCATATTCATGCCTTTTTATTTATTTCTTTTAAGTCTTGATAGTAGTAGCCTTCTTATTGACCATATCAAGTACTTTTTGAGCTTATAAAAAAGAAGGGGTAGTTAAACCCCAACAAATGAAAAAAATGAATAAAATTATGTGTAGGTACAAAAGTGTTATCCAGAATCAAGAAGTGTTCGAATAATTAGATCCGTAGGGGTTCATGCTTGGCAACCTAAGGACAACTACTCTGGGATCCGTCGATCGAAAACCTACTACATGGACATCTTGTGGAATATGGAGAATCACATGAGCACTGAATCATGGCTAAAGTTTGAACTCTTCATTCAGAACCTTGGTTGTTCGGGCAAGTAAACTCGAGGGGTGCTTTATCACCTGGTGCCCTAAGGCCATGTGGTCTAGGAGTCATCAGTCCAAAGCCCGCTACATGGACTTCCTTGTGCAATTCTGCTTGAAGATTAGAACTTTTAAAATAAAGTTGAAAAAAAAGAAAAGTTTTAAGCTCAATTAGTACTTATGTGTTCAATATTAATGCTATTATTTGATAGACTATCTATTTTTCTACAAGACTGAATTTGAGATTGTTTAAATTTGTGTAGCATTCAGAACCTCTACGAAGCTAAGTGCATGGAAAATGATAAGATGCTGAGTAGTAGGTGTGTAGAAGAACTGTGTGAAAAAATTAGTCAGTTGACAATGTGGAGGCTATGATGGAACTTTCTTGAGCCTTGCTTTGAATTTTTGCTTGAGGACAAGCAAGACTTTAAGCTTGGGGGAATTTGATGCATGCAAAATACAACATATTTTAGATTATTATTTTAACTAATTCTTTAGTAATTTGATTATGGCATGCATCATTTTTAGTCACGTTTAGTCACAATTCCGGATTTATTGATTTTAATTATTAATTCTTTGAATATTTTAATTGTGGATGGATTAATTAAAAATTTGATAATTATTTTGCAGGAAATCCTAATACACATCCGAGGGATTATGTTATCGGCCGCAATTCAGTTACAATATGATTTATCGGCTGCAATTCGATAATTAAACGGGCGAGAACTCCGACATCAAAGATCTATCCTTAGCCAAGTTTATCGGCCGCAATCCAAGAGTTTATCCTTGCCGGCCGATATCTTTGGATATATAAAGGTTATCATTAATTAAGGATTATCGGTCGAGATACTAAGAAGTTTTATCTTGGGGGCAAAACACACCATCCATTAAGTATTGGCCGCAAAATCAACTTTATCCTTAACCAACAATTTATTTTTGCGGCCGAGAACTCTAATCATTGCACAACTTTGGTGGCCGAGAATTATCAAGAAGAGTTTATCATCGGGTGCAAAACGGACAAAGTTTTATCCGTGGCCGAGATTTAAAAGTTTATCTTAAGATTAAACTCGGCCGTACGATGTTACGACCGTGATCGAATTAAAGGCCGTCCGCACCCTATAAATACAAGAGAGAAGCCATCGTCCCAGGGGGTGCTCTGAAGTTTGATTTTCTTCCACAGCAAGTCGAGACTCTGCGCAGGCTTCGACGAGAGAGAGATTCGATCGGACGGCTGTTCCAGACGCTCCGACGACATCCAAGGATCCTGATTTTATTTTTTTGTGTAATTCTTCCAATTATTATTGTTATTTTGTTATTATCTATCTACAATTCTAGGATGAACTCCATGTTTTAGTGATTTTATTTTTAGGAGATTATTATTGAAGGAAAATTCTGTGAACCCTTACTTTATTATTATTGAATTTCTTTTGATCAATTTTTAATTGTGTTTAGTACTTTTGATTTAATTATTTAAATTTCTGAGTTAAGTAATTACCAGTTTGTGGACTACTTAATTCCAGATTTTATTTAGTTAAATTAAATGATTTATTGAGAAATTAAAAATTGACATAGGTCTAATAACTAGTGTGTGGAGAATTAAATCTGTGTGGTCTGTTAATCTATATCAGTTTGTGGAGTGATTAATAGTCTATGATTTTCATATTAATGCATATTAATTTTAATCTCATCTGACGAATACCAGTTTGTGGGACTTCGGTTTTGATTGAATTTAAGATAGTTTGATTTGCCAGATTAAATAACAGAATTACCAGTTTGTGGACTCTGTGATGTTAATCTTGTAAATTAATAACTTGGAAAAATTCCTAATCCATCTTAAGGATTTTAATTTATCTTTTCTGATTTACATTCTTATCCTTAAATTATTATCATCCTAAGACCAACTTCAACACCATTATCTTATCTTTATCTTATTTTCTTTATTTTATTTCACAATTACAAAACTTTTTCAAAATCCATATTTTTCTTTTCTCTTATTAATTTATAAAATTAGATATTGAATTAATAATATTCCTCGTGAGTTCGACACTCTTACTTCTATTCTCTATATTACTTGAGCGACTAGTGCACTTGCTAGCGATTTTATTTTGCTACATCATTCTACGCATCAAATATGATGTGATTTAGTGGGCCAAATGATAGTTAAAGTGTATTGAGCCATGCAAAAGGGTTGAGTTTAGGGGGAGTTGCCATGCATAAGGTCACTTGTCTGTTAGGACGTCCGTTCATTTTTTTTTCTAAATATCAAAGTAAAATTGTCATGAAAAGTGAGATTTCAAAAAAATTGAATTGTCCTGAAATGGAAACATCAATTGTTAGCTATTAAAATGGGTTGCCTCCTAGCGTTTTTATTGTACTATATTAGATTTGGCTGAGAGTGATCTTGTTAAGTTGGAACTTGGAAGAGAGATTTCACTCGATTGAGTCAATTATGTGAGAATTTTCATCAAGATAGTATTTTTTTTCCATTAACTTTGAACACATCACATTGATTGTTCTTCAGTTCAACTGTACCGTCATTAAATACTCAACTTATAGTGAAAGATTCAAACCACCATTATTTCAAATTTTCAAAAAAAAAAAAAGAACTTAAAATTGAAAAGAAGAATTTGATCATAAAGTTTGAATTTTCCGTGCAAAATTATTCTATCATGCCATAAATTTGTTCATTTGTTTTATAATTTTTTTTCATTTTCGTAAATATTCAACATTAATTGTTCAATTATATTTGGATAATTTATTACTTACATTTGTTATTTTATTAAAAATTTAAAATATTATATTATTATCTTTTTTTATTAATTTAAATATGTTATAAAAAGGGATGAAAATTCAAGTTTCTGTGATAAAATGGAACAAGGGTAAAATTGCTCGGGGCAGGGTCAAAAGCGGGGGTGAGGCAAGACGAGGTTTTACCTCTATCCCCTGCCCATCACGCATGAAGAAAACCCCCTAGTTGACTGTCAAATCTCTCCGTGTCATGAACCTTTACATATGAAAAATAAGAATAGGGTTCTTTCTTTTCATATATCAATATTTTAATAATATTATTATTTTAGATAATAATGATTAAAATAAATAAACTTATTGAAAAGTCCTTAATATGTATATAATTATTAATTAATTATTTTATTTCACTAATAAACTCTCTTGGTATAATAAAAAAAGTGTTTTTTCAAGGTCATGTTCTACCTTTCCGTATAAAAATTAGGTATCAGATTTTTTTTTCTTTTCATAACATCATTTTTTATACATAATAATATATATTATTAGATACAACAACAACAAAGTCTTATTCCACTAGGTGGGATCAGCTACATGGATCATACGATGCTATTCGTTGATCCATGTTCATGCGATTCAACAAAATTTTACATTGACTGTCGGGACCTAACACAATCTTCCTTCTTTATTCGGACTTAAGATCAACTATAAAACATAGACGAAGTTAATATTATTAGATAATAACGAATAAAATAAATAAAATTATTGAAAATCCTTCATACATGTAATAAAGTAATTTTGGTAATAATTAATTAATTTATGTTACTAATAGTATGGTTCAAATCCATAGAAGGCATAAACATCACAGATGGCACGAAAAAGGAAACAAACATTTTTCGACTTATAAGTGATAATCCAATGAGAGTCAAGGCCATAATTAAAGAGATTACGGTGCATTCAAATATAAAAAAAGGGCCCTTATTCACGTGGCACTGGATGAAACGAGTTAAAATACGAAAGGCATTCGTGTTACAAAATAAAGTTGGAGAGCATGACTAAACAAACGTCAAAATTAAATGTCATTTAGTGTAATTTGTCCTGCTCTTAAATGCAACTTACTTATTTTAAAATTGAAAACATACTCTAATATTTGATAGACCCTTTCCCATTCACAATTGAACCAGCCAACAATAACAAACATCACTAACTATTATTTGATTTCACTAAGAATATATATGTAGACCAAAGAGATCATATAAATTCATAGTAACATCAAACCCTATCATTTCTGCCCTTTTATTGTGGCACAAAACTGTCAATTTACTGTAAAACATATCAACTTGATGTGATCTACGTATATGAATAACTTGATCCAATGACTGCAGAAGCAGCAAATAATGCAACCAATATTAAATTGAGACCAATATTAAATTGAGACCAACCATACAGTACAGAGACGTAATGTGCGCTCTAAACTGAAGATTCAGAGGCATTCCTGTATATCTATCTCACCAGCGTGTGCCGTGGGTACATACACCACCTCATTCAGGGAGCTGTGCGTTCGTCCATAGAAAATGTATACAAGAATCCCAATTAGAAGCCACACCAGAACCCGAATCCATGTGTCGCCGCTGCAGATCAGAGCAAACGTGTCAATTTTTCTTTCTTCTTTTCTGTATCTTTTGTGTCCTTCAGCTTGCTAATGGGCTACTGTACGATGATATGCATTAATACAGAAGTAATATACCAACTTGTGGAGCGGGGAACAGTGACATAGAGGAAGAAAAAGGTAGAACAATGTGATGTTACGTATCTTACCCAAGATTCACCAGTAGATATGCATTAATGAAGATGCTACATGCAGGTAGGAGCGGGACAAAGGGGCATAGAAATCCTGAACAGTGAGAAATCTACTGTCATTCACATTGTCATTGCCGGATCTATACATGAACGATAAAAATGAAGCAATGCATACCTCCTTGACATCCAAAAGTATGTCGACCATCATCTTGATCAATCCAGGAGAGCATACAAAGACCGCCAATGATGAGCAACACTCCGAGGAAGCATATTGAGTAACGTGCATAGCTGCAAGAGACAAACTGTCAGCATCAGGTGACTTGCAATAAGCAAGCTCCACAATATATTTATGTCACAAGTTATACACAGCCCAGATATGTCATCATTTATATCACAAGGATCAAGTTCCCTAAAAGATCAATATAAGTCTAAGTACATTGATAGTTGGACAAAATGAACGACGATAAAACGATGAGACAAAAGGTAACCAGTGATGGTTGAGTCCTTTTGCTTATAGAACAATTAAGTGAACCATAGGCCACAAATGCAAATACAGTGACAGAAGCTGAACTATCATTCCAGCAAAATAAGATAGTACATTTTGGGTGAATTAAAGCAAATTCGCACGGTTCTAACATTATTCGAAACAAAGAAGAACTTGTGAATGTCAACAAGCGCATCCAAACCTTTGTAAAGACGGACATAAAATTAAGTTGATAATACCACAGAAACAACTCCCTTCCTAACCGAAAAAGTAATGGGCTGACCTGGATTTTCTAAATCAGGTACCAATTGGCACTTAGATTTTGGCCATGAGAACCACAATAGGATAAACAAATGCAGAAAAAAAAGTTAAGCGCAAAATGGTTATTTCAGTTTGTCCTTGCATATAAAATTGCAGATTTATATCCGATAACAAATGTAATGACATTAAGCATCAGGAAGCTCGAAAGTATTTTCAAAGGTACCATCTGACGTGTGATTTACAAATTACCACTACTTACACAGGCATGAATGTGTAGGAAGCCAATGTAGTTACAACAAGAATTCCAATGCACACAGATGTTATGCTACAAGCTGCTTTCATCCGTCGAGATGGTTCATTCTTATCTTCTGCGAGGAAGTAACATAATTAGATAGTGGATTTTAACTGCAATTTAGCAAACTGGATACACATACATGCAAATTGAAGGACTGATAAGAATATTGAAAATTTTAAGTCAGAGGGAAGATCCTTCTATACTTATATCTACCATCCTTACCTTTAGTTTCCTTGATAATCAAAGGAAAATGTGATGACACTTCTTCGTTCAATTGTGATATGCCACCTTGCTGGTTTTGGTTCTTACCATTATTTCCAACTTCTTTGTCATTGTCTAGATGAAAGTAACCTTGTGATGACCTTGATTTGACCGATTCATGGGATGATGATGGAAGATGTACCTCATCTGGAGGGACATATCTAAGGATCAAAATTGAAATTGCAACAATGGTAAATGCAAGAAGAGTGCCAACACTAACCTGCATAAACGTTATACTTATGTTATACTTCAACTTCATGTGTAATAGATTATAATAGTTCAGTTTCAATCGTTAGAGGTAATATAGCAATGTAAATTCAAAGTCCTATTAATTTAATCTTAGCCATAAATCTGTTAGGTCATTTTCTTACCATCCCTGCCAACTCTGAAACATCCATGAAGAAAGCTAGGGTAGCAGCAAAGGCCCCTGTCAAGATTGTGCCTTTAACAGGAACTTGTGTATGCTCATTTACATCTGAGAAGAATGGTGGTAGCAACCCATCTCTAGCCATTGCCATCAGTATTCTAGGCTGATAAAAGTTCGAGTCAGCAGGGTGGCAGAAATTGAGGACATCAGATTATGGCCAACTTCAGTTCTATCTAGCTTCCAAAAAAGTGAAATAATGATAGCAGAGCCAGCATAAATAACTATTAGTTACAATGTATGATCGACAATAAACTTTCGAACTCTGAATCATATTGTTCCAATACATCTTCACAAGATGACACCTTCTTAACCAATAACTGAACTATCACATGCATGTTTTCCGCACTATAGTAAAAAGACATACTTGCAAAACATCATTCCTCTTAGTGAGATATTAATATCTTGGGAATGGATATGATAACACAGATTTGAAGAGGGAGAACACAGTTCCCTGTGGTAGAAAAAGGTTTAGGGAATGAAGGGGTGGCAGATCTATTTTACCTGTGGAAGAAGGGAACCCAATAAGGTAGAACAAAGAGCAAGAACTGTACCAGCTGCCACTATGTACCTACAATTAAATGAAACTTTTATGCTATGTCACAACTAGATGTCAGTATACATAACTGAAAATATCTTAAGGAAAGAAGATACGTACATAGCCCATTGCAAGCTATTCACTGAAAATGCAGATGAAACAGGTGTGTCAGGATCCATAGCATAATATGGCACCATGCCGACAATAACAACAGAAACCAACATATACAGTAAGCAACATATGGAAAATGCTGCTCCTATGCCCAGAGGCAAATCACGCTGAGGATTTTTTACCTATAAATAAAAGAATTCACAAAATAAACAAATTAAGAAGCTAATATAAATGTACTTAATGAATTAGAGTAAATTTTTGAAATAGTCATCCAACTAGGCTTTCATTCCGGACTTTTTCTTTTTGATAAAAGGAAGGATGGCTGCCAAATTATGGGTAATTCGGTACCATCCAATTTGTATTGAAACTATGTCATGGAGAATTTACAACTGTGTAGGTGTGAGGAGACACCCAGAAGTGAAAACGCATGCGCAACACCATACGACACCAACTGATATGGTGGCCACTGTCAGTGCTTACCCAAAACCTCATTCTCGAAGCAAAAAGGAGCTATGCTATCTACATAACACCGCTCCCTGCTGTAAATAGTGCAATTGCATTGTAGCCATATGGTCCTGGCATCCACGCTTACCTAGTCCCCTCAATGACCCCTAGAAAGCATGAGCCGTCGATAAGTCCAACCCTGTGAGATGTCTCTATCTTCGGACCTCCTTGGCAACCAAACACTTGAAGAATAAATAAGTGATGTCCTCCTTCTCCTCACTGCATAAAGTGCAAGAGACGTCAATGCTGGGTGCCCATCACGCCCTATAGACCTTGGTGAGTAGTCTCCCTCTTCACATGAGCCAACCGAAGATCTAGACTTTGAGTAGTGTGCGAGACCTCCAAATCAGTTCTCATTCCTAACTGGTCATCAAAATTTTATTTTGTAACTCATAAGTCATCCAACTTACAAAATCTTACAATCATAGTCATTCTAACGGGCGATAGATAGTTGACTGATAAAAGTTGTTAAAAAGGCTTGAGCATTTAGGAAGATTGACTAGCACACATCAAATTCAACATGGTATTAGAGTTTAAGAGTTCAAAACTCGTTAAGCTCGTGTTAAAATATATATTTTCCCCTTTAGTTGTTCACGTGGTGGTCCAGACTAAACCAAAGTTGCCAACAACTCGCACGTGAAGGAGAGTGTTAAAAATATAAAATCATGTTGCTCTTCCTAAAGGCTTAAGCTTTTAGGAAGATTGGTTAGCACATTAAATTCAACAAAAGCCAACAAGTTTTCTCTCCCGTAGGTTAACTTAAAAACTAATAAAATAATATAAAAGATAAAAAGTTAAAAACAAAAAAAAGAGGAGGAAACTGACGGCCACCTCCACCTATTTTGAGAGGGATACAAGAGGGGGCCGCCGCCATCTCCCCTCTCTCTATCACGTGCAAGGAGAAGCTACCTCCCTGCATCTCTCCATCAAATAGGGGGGATCGCGAACCATCCCCCACCTCTTTCCTTCAAAGCTAGTGGAGGGGGCCACCGCCCCCTACCCTTACCCTTACCTCCTCCGACCATCATGGGATTACCATCCTTTTTCTTTCATTTTTTAGTAATTTTTAAGTTAACGTGGAAGAAAGATAAAATACTGACGTGAGTGTCACATTAGCAAGTTAGCCAGTAAACCATTTATCACTGTAAGGATGGACATGACTGCAACATTACGAAAGTTGCGAAGTTTTTTAGTTACAAAATAAAGTTTATTGACCAAACTAAGAGTGAGAGTATAGTTGGATGTCTGTTTCAAAAATTTACACGAATGAATTATAAGAACTTCCAATTTATTAATTCCAGAGATTCACATAAAGTTCAGCCAACTACTACTTCAAATAAAAAAAATACCTCCTCAGCAGTGCTAGCAACTGAATCAAAGCCTATGTATGCAAAGAAGACCGATGCTGATCCAGTTAGCATGCCATTCAGGCCATAAGGAAAGTATCTAAAATTGAAGAGACCAAATAAGATATCGACAAAAAAAATGTTACTATAGATTTTTTTTCAAATTTACCCGCCAGAAACTTTGTATCCAACCCATCCTGTCTTGAAGCCAATATATCCACCAGCAACAATGACAAATGACATGACACAAACATTTGCAGTTGTTACAATTGCTTGCACAGATGAACTCTGCACAATAAATAATCTAGAAGGTTACTGATCTAGTATCCAAGATAATGAGGATAGCTGAAACACTTGAAGAAAAGGTATCTACCTCCTTTATTCCCCAACATAGCAAACCTGTGATAATCAGCACAAGAAGAGATGCACATGGATCAACAACAATATTGAGTCCTGGAATATGAGCACGGGAAAAAATTGCAGGTAGATTCTCTTGTCCTCCAAAAAACAAGGCCTGAGTCACAATAAAGATCTTAATATCATAAACTTTACAGACCAGCATATTAGTCATTCAAGAAGTTACCTGCCTATATCTGAAATAAATATTATCTATTTTCTACATAAAATTGGCTGATTTGGTTGGAGAACAGTTATAAGTTCAGCACAGAGGATTGCACTACAAGACCAATCCAATGAAAAGATTAATTAAAGAAATGTACCACTTATGCTACACTAGCATTACAGGAAAGAATAAAAAAATGGAGAGGAACAGAGAGTGTTGTCTTTATGACATGAGAGAGCAACATTTGATGAATAACTTTGTTTTTCGCACCAGCTTACCATAGAAATAAACAAAGTATAATAAGAACAAGAGATGCATTTGAATTAAACAATACATCGAAGTCAATTATAAGGCCAAGAAAAAACAACCGATTGGTTCTATGGATTTAAGCAGATCTGGGAGTATGAAATATATTTGAATTTCCATCACTAAGATATTAAGAGGGCCCAAGCAATCTTTTCTACTTATGAAATTGGATGCTTAAACAATAAACATTTACTTAAACTACCAATATTGTAGCATCATCTGCGCCACAATGTTCTCTGATGCCTAAGTGGAAAATTGCTGCTGGACTCCTCATCAAGCATATTCCCAGTTTAAATCATTGGCATTAAATAATGACAACTAAGATCCAGTCAGACCTATCATCAAGAAAGTTTAACTATCCCAGGAATGCACCCAACTTAATTATAGAAGACTTTTCATTCCACTTGCCTTAATTTCTACCAGAGAAGCTTGATGTAAGGAGAAAATACTCACCAAGTTAGGAGTTAACCCACGCGCAACAGCTGCTCCACTAATCGTGTATTCAAGTATCAAAGACCAACCAATCAACCAAGCAACACTGTTAGATGAAAACACATAAATATCAAAATACCACGCCAGATTCAATTGACATAAAGACTTGTTACAGAAACTTCTTTTTTTTTCCTTTTTTCACTTGTTACATACTGTGTAGTAGAGAAATATCACTAAAAGTTTAATGCAACGGTCATTGCTCTGCAATGAATGTTAAGGACGAGCAATTTGGTCCTTTTATAAGATAAGAGATTACCCTTCTCCCATGCAGACGTATGAATAGTGGTAGGCACTTCCAGCAGAAGGGCAACGGCTTGCAAGTTCAGCATAACAGAACGCTGAAAGAGCAGCAGCGATACCAGCAATAAGAAAAGAAAGAGTTAGAGCTGGTCCCGATTGTTCTCTAGCAACAGTTCCTACGAGAACATAAATTCCAGCGCCTATGGTCGACCCAACACCTAAAATGAGGAGGAAAGTTAGCCTAGTTGAGACAAGAATGGGAAAAAAAGGTCAATGATAATTCGACAATGCAAAGGGAAGACATTGAACAGTTGTGTGAATTGCTAGACCAATAAGCTTAACAATTCAATGTGATGCCAAGACAACATAACAAGAGAAACTGCTCAACAATTTGGTATGCATTTCACATTACAACACCTATAAAACGTTTTTTTCTTATTAGCAACGTGGTTTCAGAGATAGAACAGTATAACTAAAAATTAGATAAAAAAGCCTCCTAATTCAAACAAAGTATTCAAGAATCACGTACTAAAGCAACTGCAAATATCGACATTTCAATTTCAATTTCAATATTGATACTCTTTCTTTCAGTTAACAATTGCAAAATAAACATCACAAAAAGAAGCGCCAACGTGAGGATAAACTGTACGAAGCACAAGGACATAAACCAACGTGAACATTAACCAAAAATGCAGTAAACAACTGCGAAAGAAACATCACAAAAAGAAACAAACCCAGTCGAACCAAATAAGATGAGCAAAATTTTCAAACTTCAATAAGGAATAATCTTTCAACAGTAGGAAATGCAAGGACACCGTGCAGCCCATCATCAACCAGCGCAACGCAGGGAAAAGGAACTCGACAAGTACCAATGGCTACGAGGTCGGACACCGACAACTCCTTGGAGAGCTGGTTGCGGCCTCCGTCCGCCGCGCGGGTGCGGTCGGAGTCCACGTGCTTCCTCCTCGTCAAGCTACGAAATCGCGTCCCGGCTCCTCCTCCGCCCTTACCATTTCCCTCCCCCAATCCCATCGAGGGCCACCAAGGAAACTACGGAACTCACGGCCAATAGAACTTTGCCCACGAAATCGTCGGCCGGATGCAAAAGAAGAAAAAAAAAAAGGGATTTTATGCCTGCGGAAGCAAGAAGATAAAAAGAGAGGTCATGGGCTTCTTCATTTTAAGATGGAGGGAAAAATGGAGGACAGAGGAAGAGGAGGAGAATTAAACTCCAATTTATTAATTGATTAAAAAAATCTGATAAGTTAAGAACATAACTCAAATCTCTCATTTGATTAAACTATTAATTATTTTCGCATTTTCTACCTCTCGGTTGCAAATCTTTCTTTTTGTTCTATTTTCCGCCTCATCCCCTGCCATATTATTTTGTTTATTTTTTTGAAAGTTGTTTATAGCATGAGTAGTTATGAGGGGGCAAAAAAGGCCATTTCATAATAAGTAAAAAATTAATTTGAAGAAAGTAGGCAGGATGACGTAGGTAAATTTTAATAACTGAAAATTGCAAATTTGTTGGTAGGAGTTTTGAGAGAAAATCAATAAAAAAATGTATCGGTTAATGATCCTTAATAAATATAACTATATATATATGAACAACAAATAAGTAGTTGGGGCCATAGTTTTATCTTATTAGTTATGATTCGAATATGATGTAAAGAGAATGAACTGTTACTACTATATTTTTTATCGATTTTAGTTTTTAATCACATGTTTAGTTTCTTTGTAATGCTGAAAAAGAATAAAAACTATAGCGAATTCATTAATAATACATGAGAAAGAAATTCTATACATCATATGCACATTAATCGGTTATTGTGAATTACTAAAGTATTGTTAGATAATTTCGATCGCATTGTTATTGTGAATAAAGAAGAAATCGGTTTTTTTCCTTTAAATTAACTATTAATTACTAAACAAGAATAAAGATAAAATGTGGACAAGGCGGCGACCACAAGTGAAAAATGAAGATTTTCAGATATATCTAGTAAATTTAAAATTCATTTTACTTTGACTATCAAGCATTTTGTACACTATTTCAATTTTCAACATAAGAGTAAAATAGTCTAAAAAAACAACGATATTGAAATTGTTGGAGGGGGCAACAAGGGGACCCACCCAATTTAAATTAGTATTTAAGATAAAGTTGAAGGCCTCAAGAACTATGCCAAAAAATTCATTTACCTTGGATTAGTCGTAAGCAGTGTACAATGAGAAAGAGTGATGCCCTAAATACAACATTTATTTCTGACATGTTATGTGGAACAATTATGCCCAAGCTCTTTAATGTTATTTTTAGTATGAAATTTATCTTCCCGGTCATCATTTTGGATGATTTTTATGTATTTGTGTATCTGTCAAGTTCAAATGGTCACATATGAGACAAGTATATAAATTTTAGGTGGATTATTTTCATAAATTACCTCAAAACTATCATGATTTTCTACATCTAACTCTAAATTACGAACTTATTTTTTTAGATTCCTAAATTATTATAATTTTTTTAATTTAATCCGTCCGTAGACTTCTGTCAAGTTTTCTATTAACTTCGTTATGAAAAGTCGAAGTTACTCCTTCGTTGATAACACATCAAATAAAAAAGTAAAAAAATAAAAAAGAAAGCACAATGGAGCTCATCGACGAAGAGGTCCTCGACGTCCGACGAGGATGGAGAAGGTGACGGGATGAGGAGCTCCCGTCTACGACCTTCCGGAGAGTGAGAGTGGGGGTGAGTCGCCCTACACGTGCCCTCTTTTCTTGCGCCGATGCGCATAGGGAAAGAGACGAGGAGGAGAGGTCCGCACGCTTCTTTGTGAGCAAGTGGAGCATCTCATCCTTGAAGCAGCCAAGGGTGACTTCGGCGAGGTGGGCGACTTGAGGCAGTAGCAGGGCAATCTCCACCATGAGGTGGGAGAAGGGCTTGTGTGTCATCGGGGCAATCCCCATCCCTAAGAGCTTCTTCTTAAACTTAGTGTTATAGTGTTTCTTTACGTCGTTGTCTGTGTGTTTGAACGGTTGTCGCGGAGGGGGGCGAACCCCCTCCCCCCTCTCTTTCCCCACACGCGTCGGCTCAAGGAAAGAGGGCAAGGGGATGATGCGATGGCACCGGCACCGGCAGGGTCTCCGAGGGAGGGTTAGTGGAGGAGTAGGAGGGAGGCGATGAGGAACAAGAGGGGGAGGCCGAAGGAGAGATGACCAAGCTGCCGTTGGGGTCGTCGAGGAGGTCGGAGACGATCAATCATTTTTTTCTTTTTTTTTTAATTTTTTTTTGTATTCGTGTTATCGATGAAGAGATAACTTCGATTCTTTATAAATGAGAAAAAAATGAAATTAACAAAAAACTTAACAGAAGTTGAATTCAATTGAAAAAGTTGTGATAATTTAGAGATAAAAAAATAAGTTTGTAATTTAAAATTAAACGTGAAATATTACAATAATTTAAGGAAATAACCCGTTTTAGATCGACTTGGATCACGAGCAGCAAGCAATATACTTCTTGGAGAACATTGAGAAAGCAAGATATTTAATGTCGTTTGCGGTGGATTTTTGGCTTTTTGCTCCATTTGTTTTTTTTTTATTTCCTTTTGCTGTCATTCATAATGCACAAAAGCCCACATTAAAATTAGTGCAATGCATGCCATGCCATGCTGCACTGCAGTGGCCGTGGTCGTAAAATAATATACTACCAAACGAATCCGATTGGTCTGCGGCTCCATCACTTGGCCAAATTTTTAAAGATCGATCTCTGCACTTCGAATGCTCCATAATTTGGATGCGGTGTCATCCAGTCCAGGAGTAGGACCAAGCAACCACACAATAAACAGATAGTTGCAGGAGATATTTTGAGCAAAAACAAATTTGAGGAATCAAGAAAAATACAAGTATAATATGTGAAGCAGAACAGCATTTGCATCTATTTAAAGTACCTGTGTAATCATTGAATAAATTATTTAAATGGGCGATCCAAATTCCTCCCATATCTAACTGGACATATAGATAAAAGAAGTTACTCCGCGTTACAACTCATTTGGATCTCCCTCCCTCCGCTCTGATCTCCCTCCATTCGGACGTCGCGTCCCACTTTTTTCTTTATTTTTTTAAGTTAAAGTTACTGCAATAAAATTGTAATTTTTAATTATTTCAAAAAAAATTATATACACTATTATCTTCGGAGATTGTTTTTAAATTTAACTGTAGCATAACACATTAAATTATTTAACCTCAATATATTAATTATTCATAAGATGAATTTTATGTTATTTCACCTCAGTATAATTATCAGATTATGATGATACATAATTAGAAAATAATTGACTATTATCAATTTTAACTTTCAATTTTATATTTTTAATGTCCATAAAAAAAGTATGTTTACTTTTCCACATCCAATACAAGCAGAGCACAGCCTATTGATGAATTAGCTTCAACTCTCCAGAGCAGCTGTCTGAAGAATGGCATACCATCAAATCGTCAGAATTTGATAGTTTTGATACGTTGAAAAGACAAAACGCAGTAATTGCATGATGGCAAAGTTTTGGATCTCGGGGTCGTGGCTTCTCTTCAGGATGAATCGAGGTCATGGGATTCCCCACAAACCTCTATTTTATTGTTCAAGCTGTATGTCAACTTTTATTCTACGCCCTTATAGTTCACAGACTGTCGAAGAAATTTGAGGACCGGTGGAGTACGAAATGGAATTGTTGGAGGATCACAAGGCTATCATAAGCTGAAAAAAAAAACAAAATTTAGCATGCTAGAAAGTAGAAATATAAATTCACAATGATAAAACGAAAGGAAGACTATCCTGATGAAACCTACAGAATCTGATTGTGCATCTGAAAGAAACCACAATCACTGTTCACTGGTTGGATGAGGAGCCAACAATAGTAGACAAAAATAATTGTTGCGGAGAGAATACAAGATTAAACTATACAACTCCAAGTTAGTTCATCACTCTGGTTTTCTGCATGCTGAATTATATACACAGCAAGTGTAACAATCTGACGTGAGGGAAAACTGTTAGCCAAAACCTAAAGATTTCTAAGATCAGTAGCCAAAAGTAGGATGCAACTAGTTTAGATTCATACAAGAGCATACACCTAGGGCGTTCAGTACCACTTCCAGAAGCGCAGCCCATTTCCTTCATCTATTGTAGTTTCTTCAGAATCTGAGCAGCTGTTCTCGCTGCTGTCATCAGAACTATCCTCTGGCTCAAGCCGCATACGATGAGCATTCTCAGCAAACCATTTGGCAACCTCGGGCGTGGAAGCCCATTCAGCCAAGGCAGCACTTGTGGACTCATGCGTGAAATCTTCCCACTCTTGCTTAGTGAACTTCTGCTGGGGAATTCTATGGTAAGTTGAATAGTAACTGGCATTCTGCTCTGGAGGAAACCCATAGGACGAGGTAACTCGTTTTGCTGCTAACACAAGAAATAATCACAAGTTAATTTTATATATAAATAAGAAAAATTGCATAATCTAAAGACAGTTGAGATATTGCAACACTAGTTCAACAGACGTACAAGATAAACATACAGTACTGAAGATTTAAAACCAGAGCTGTGATGAAAGGAAGCTTACGCAAGAGATGATCCTATGTGTTCGTCCGAATTAGATATTTTCAAATCATAAAAACATATGCAAGCTCAAATATTAAGAGAATAGCTGACACATTTCATACTAAAGTAATCAGTAACATCAAGAACAAGGTAGATTACTTTAAAGAGCTTGACTTACTGATGCCTTTCATGGGAGAGTTGGACCAAGCAAATTGGGTATTTGGGTTCCTCCAAGCATCTTTTCTTGTATCCTTCTTAGATGATGGACTCAAGAATTCAGCCTGTCTGTTACTGACATATGATCGCCTCTCCCTAGGCTGTGACGAGTTGCCCTTTGATTCTGGTGCTGACCACCTGCAGAAGAACATGTCAGTTCAGCCTCAGGGTTCAGAAGATGCTTCCAAAGCCTTTTGGATAGCATAGCTGCTCACCCTTCAGTAATCAAATTCAAAAGCCAACAATAGACTTACCTCATAGTAACAAGCCAGCAAAAACACCAAGAAGTCATCAATGCAACTAAGGCCAAGATAGCATCAGGGGTGCTCTAGCAAAACCAAAACACAACACAAAGCGAGTTTACATACAGCAAGCATACCAGAAAACACATGAAAGAGGAAGCCTACAGACGAGATTACACATTTCTTTTCTTAATTAACAACCAAACCTATGTCAATGAAACCTAAGGTCAATTTTCGGCAGATCCATCTTAGTAGATATTTTGAGTTATGTTTAAACATATGTTGCCAACATAAGGGTTTTGTCGGATGTCTGTTACCTTTCTGCCTGTCACTGACTTGTGGATGAAGTACAGTACAAGATTGATTAGATGCAATGGATAGTAAAGATGAGAAGAAGCAAACATCTAATTCAACTAGGTTAGGAGGAATGGAATAGTCCCCCTCCACCAATGCAAGTAATCATGCTTCTTAATCCAGGCCGATTGGAAAATATCTAACAAATAAGAAAGCACTTAACCTAAGGGAGAAAACCAAAGACACCATACTGCAATTGTGCTGGTGGCAAGTCATGCTTAGATTCTAAACATGACTAAAATCATTGGATGATCAAAAATTATTTTCTTCAACCTTGGACAAACACGCAACTTAGATTCAACTAACAACAAAGTAAATTAACTGCACAGAATTCTATCAAAGATAGCTCAGGCTATCTCCTTTGTCGTTGTAAGTATTTGGTATTATGAACCCATTTGTTTTAGCCATGTAATGTAACTTTGGTTTGTGCTTGGGCTCGTGCAAAGCAAGGATAGACTAATTTTCATATATGAGAACCAATAAGAGGAGACATCAACCTCAACTCTGACCAAATCATTAATAAAACTAATAAAGTATGACTATTACAAACAAAAAAAATACATGTTGCACAAATAGGCTTCTCTAAAAATGAAATATGAAACATTTACAGGATATAATGTACTAGTAAACTCCAAGCAACAAATCATGCCATTAGGCAGACCAAGTAAGAACATTTGTTACATTTGTAGAGATAGAGGGGACTTTGATAACGGCAACATTATCAAAGTTCAACAATTATGAAGTTGAAATACAATGAGGATTAAAAGGGAGAGATAGAGAAGGTGGACATGGAAGAGAAAATATACAACTAACTACACCGTGAACTTGTACAGATATCATTTCTCAGATAATAATTTGCAAGTTTGATTTACAGAGGAATTCAATCAACACCAAAAAGTTGTATTTCATAGTTTCTTACACATGCGGAGAAATTTTAAGTTTATATGCATACCTGAAAAAAGAAAGCCATAGCAAAAAATCGCATTGCCCACTTCACAAATTGGGCAATTCCTGCATCAACACCACCATCTTTGGACAGGACAAATTTTCGGACAATAAAGTAACCTAGGGCTGCTCCCGACAGGATTATAAGTGATGCCAGAAAAATTGAAGCCTGAACACAAGAAAATCAAGAAAAGGCATTACCCAGGATTTGATGAACTATGGATAAGACAGTACAAGTAAGCAAGGAACATTGGAAAGTTTGTAGTATTTAAATTTTCAATTAATGGTTTAATGTGTTATAACTACTTTTACGATATGCATAACAATTAAGAATACAGAAAAATTACAAAAAAAACTTAAGCTCAAAATTCTCCAAGCATCACACGCACCATCTGGAGCATGACCAAAAATCTAGAAGGGGAAATGACAGTCAGTAAACTCAAATACTGAAGTATTTATAAGGAAAGAATCAGTAGAATACCAGTACCGGTGCTAAGGCATATAACCATAAATTTCATATGCCAAGAAAAGGATGTCATTGGCAGTAATCTATAGAATTAACTACTACCTCACGCCATTGCCATATTTGTCAGAAGATACTTGATGTAAAACCCTACTTCCCACCCTGTGGGTTAATGCAACAACTTATATGGAGTATTCTAATATGTATATGCAAAATAGATGCCAGTAAACTTGTGAAAGTTTGTATTCATGCAGACAAATGTCCAGCACTCACAAAATGGAATAAGTTGGAAACAAGGAACTTACAGGATTATGCATCTCTTCACCAAGCCCAAAGCTAGCAAGAATGGCATTGACTATCGTGGAAAAGTAGTGCACAATATATGAACCAACACTCAGCTGAAAAAAGAAGACAAAAGTTAGCTACTGCAAAAAGAGCATATCCCAAATAAAATGGCATTGGTGAGAAGAACATATGAAAAAAGGTTAAATTGAAGAAAACAAAATCCTTACCACAGATCCATAGATTGTCAGGTAAAGGATGCTTTTCCTACCCATCGGTAGCAATTTCATACTCTGTAATTAAACATACTTAGATATAATCAATCACGACAATAAAGTTACCACTTGAAAATTTATTATATTAATTATTAACAGAAAAATGGAACAAAACATGTATCAATAGACATCAGAATAACAAAATCTCCAAAAAAAGAACACTGGAAATTAATACAGAAAAATTAAGGTTCTGCTATACATTGCTAATGTTCTATCATAATATGAACATGATACTGCAGGTTGGGTTAATGCCGATTTAATTTGAATCCCCTGTATATGCACAACAAACAGATTAATGCAGTAAAAGAAGTCCAATAAGATGGCAACAAGCTCAAAAATTGAAAGATATTGATCAGGCCATAAGAAGAACGTATAAGAGTAAATAGCAACTTAGCTGGGTAGAATTACACAAGGAAGCAACTACTGAATAAACTCAAGAACATCCATATATCAAGTTCAGAATTTTTACTTTCTGAGCAAGGATATCAAGTTGAGAAATTTGTATATATCTTGTTGCTAAAACAAACATCCAAACTTTTACAGATTCTCTGGAAAATATACTTGCCTGAGACTTCCCAAGGTCCAATATTCATGCAAGTACAGATATGTTTTTGTTCTACTATGTATGATAACTTGTCAACTCATTTCTGATTGCTCTTTATCTACGTAAAAGGAAAATGATGTCTTCTATTTATCGGTTCAGTGCATGATTCCCTTTGCATAAAAGGCAAGAAAACATTAACTGAGTAGCTCAACAATGATAACCGAAAACAATAGAATTATACACGTGAAGAATATTGGTAGAACATTTTCACAAGAAAGAATCCACTATAAAGAATAAGACAAAGTTGACTGAGGATAAATTCATTGTTTACTAGCCCCCACTATAATTATATAAAAATTTCACAAAATTCCACCTTAGCTCATGGTTTCCGAAATCAATATATGTGTAAGTTAACAGAAATAGGACTTAATACCTGAAATAGAATAAATAGTATAACAAGCAAAACTCCTAAGATCATTGAACTGCTGTAATAAAATGGCACCCAATTGCTGATAACGGGGGCCATAAAGAGCAAGAAAACTCCTAAGCTGAGGCAGACCAATCTCCATTGCTGGAACTCTGCATACATTAAGAGCAAATAACACCTGAGAACTCAAATTATTGCAAGCAGTTTAATGATATCATATCGTATCTCCAAAAAAATGATACCATATCGTAATTCAAAACAATAACTTGATAACAAGAAATGCAGTACCTTCAACAATGGAAATTCTGAATGAAACAGAAGTTCTGTCATGAAGTTTAATATCAAGATATCTGTTCACATATGGTGACACTGCTGTATTCCATATGCCTTTTTGAAAGTATTCCCATTTCTCTTCCTCACATTGGCAAACCCCAAGAGAGGCATTCCTGCAGGTTGTTCCACGATGTATTTTTTGTCCGACAATTAGTTCACGATAAGAACAAATAAATTAGCATAGTTTATGTATTTAAAAGGATGAACAGTTTGCAATAACCCTCACATGAGAAATAAGTATGACATGCCCCTTACCGGTGAAAGCAGACTCGCAGCTTCTCCTTTAGTCTTTCAGGTGTAGCCCGAGAAGCATTCAAAGTGACATGAACCACATTTGCATAGCTCTTGAGGTTCATCCTAGATAAGCCAGTGATCTGAATCCGATGGCATAAGTTTCCATCATTTGGTGGCAATGTAAATTCCAGAACTGGTTCTCCAAGATTTACATCTGCATCACAAATAGAAAATGTCAGCAGTTCTGAAGTTAAACATATAGATAACTAGTTATTCCCAATAAGCAGATCAGGCAGATCTCAGCCTATGCAGTTAATGCCATGGAAATGGTAACATGAACACCAGAATGACAGTAAGGCGAAACCTTTACCGCACTACATGTTTCCACTACATATCCTTCTTTCAGAATCCTTTCTATATAAAGAACGCAATGAATCTTAAAAAATCCACAAACCCCAGAAATACTAAATTACTATCATATTTATTATTTTCGTAAAAAAGGAGAAGAAATTTGAAACAAGAACTGAATTTTCTTTTTTCCTCACAGAAAAAGATAAGCAGCACAGCTTCCCGTTTTAAAATATCTTCTAACCGGGAACTTATTTTTCTGCAAATATCTTCAGAAAGGAAATGAAATCCACACTTAACCATAAGAAACGTCACATCGTGGAGAATGAAATGTAGAAAAAAAGTTCACAAACAAGAAAAGACAAGAATCAAAGCAAAAAATAACCCTAAAATTTGCCCAAAGCCAACATAAAGAAATGCAAGGCAAACATGAGGGAGCCTCAGATCGATTTCAACCGAACTTCTCTGAGATGCCGCCCAAGAAGCAGTAATTCACTAGCAATAACGAATGACGCAAGTTTTGAACTCGAAGAAGACGAAGGATGGGTACCTGATGGAGGAGCCGGTTGCTCGCACGAACAGATGGCCGGGAGGGACGCCAAGCAGAACAAAGACAACAAGATTACGAGACGATAAGAAGAGGCGCGGGCGACGGCGCTCGTCTCTACCGCCGCCGTCGCCATGTCCCCCTCGTTTTTTTTTTTTCCGGTGCAGAGAGCAGGAGAGGGGAGACGGAGAGAGAGAAAGAGACGACGGGGGAAAATGGAAGATGGCAGGACGCGGCGCGAGTTCGCTTAATTAAGAAGCGAGAGCGGGGCGTTTAAGATGGGCCGAGTTTTGTCTAATTTCGTGATAAGCCCAGACGCCTAATTCGCCTTTTTAAATTGGGCCGAGCTGATTATTACAATTTTTCGGTTTTATATTTATTAGATTTCTCTTTATTTTACTTGTCCAATGTCAACTCTTATTCTCTACATCAAGTTGAAATTTATTGTGTGATGTATTAAATACTTATTTCTTTTTATGTTAGACTTTTCACATTGAATAGAAATTCCCAGGAGAAGAAGCAAAATAATAAAAAAAATCATTTATATCTTGTATTCCAATTCCATTCTGAGCTATGCCAGTGTAGATCATCTAGACACTTGTTTTTATTTGGTAGTGTATCATATGCAATCCTTTCTCTACAAAACTTAACATTATAACTGTTTTATATATTTCTTTTTCAAAAAATAATTATACACCTACAAGTCTACGAGAAATCTTCAAGTAATTGGTCATCAGCAATTACTCCCATTGATTAAGGATACCATTTATTTCTGGTATTAGTTAGGATTTTTGGGATATATATTACTTTATTAGATCAATCACTTTGCTTAATTGTTGCTTGTATAATCAATCAATCTTATTGCTTATTCAAGCAACCAACTCTTAACTTGAGGAACATTCTTTTTTTTCTCAAAGCTTGCAAGCAAACATGAAAAAAAAATAGCACATAATTATCTGTATTCTCTTCAGCTGTGCAATAATTTGCAATGAGTGTTCCTTCGACATGCATCTCTGTTCATCCTGTCAGGAGAATGCAGATAATTATGTAAAACTACACTTAATATATAGGGAGAATTGTTAATTAGCTTATCAATCGAAAGGAATGGATTCCTTGGGGGTCTAACAATCAAGAAGTTATTTGGAATTCAAGTTTTCAATATCTGTTACTTAGGCCAACTGGGATTTATGACTAGATATCCTCCTCTTCCTCATTCTGAGATGGCTGGGAGACTTGAAAAGGTTCAAAACCCCTGGAAGATGCGGGTTCATCATTGTCTCCAACATCTAAGCTTGAAGGGAAGCTGCTCACATTCACCATGTTGGTGGATGCTGAGGAATTGTTGGAGTAATCTTCTGGTGGTTGCATAACTGCGACATTGAGCTGCTGATGCTGCTGCTGAGATCCCCTGAGAGCATTAGCAATGGCCAATTTGCTACTTACCAGTTGTGATTGCACCAGTGAGAGCTCAGCTTGGAGTGATGCCACCTTGTTAAATTAGAAACAGGTATGCGATCAGAAACCAGAAGGATCACTATGAATGATTGTTTAGATCGTATAATGCAATGGTAACACATCCGATCCTAGTAGCAACCAAGACTTCAATAGCACATTGACATTAACATATAAATTGTTAGAACCATGATTTTTGTTACTACAACTTGCATGCATTCAACTTGCACAGTGCCATGTAAGTGATGAGTAATTAATCGACTCGCTGAGACTCGTCTTAATACAGTGTAAGTGAATTCAAATTACAAATAATTGATTAAGCAAAACTAAACCGATTGTTTTAGGCAAAAGTGTTGATTAACCTGTTGCTGTAGCGCAAGAATGGTGGAGACGCAGCCGTAGACCGGATCGGCGAGCCTCGCCTGAGCCTCGTAGCAGACGGTCACCACCGCGTCGCTCCGCCACCCCGCGGGGACGCTCGCCAGCAGCTTGGACGCGTTGCTCGCGCCGAAGACCTTGTGCACGGCCGCGAACCTCGCCGGCCCCTGCTCCGACCCGAAGTGCGGCGCGAACACGCACTCGCTGGTGCACTTGCGCCGCAGGAACTTGCACGCCCCGCACGGCGATGAGCCCCCTCCGGGAGGAGCCGCCGCCGCCGCCTGGTCCTTCTGCGGCGCGGGCAGCCTCGCGACAGGCTTGCCCTTGTGTTCCGCCCCCATCCTCGGCAAGCGCCGGCGAGGCCTGTCGCCTCTCTTGCCGTCGTTGCTGTTGGCGCCGCCTTTGGAGTCCATGACGGGTCTGTCCTCGGTCGCGGAGGCTATCGAAAAGGTCGGGAGCCACGTTGAGCTCGTGACAAAAGGAAGAGGAGGAGGAGGAGGAGGAAGAGGAGGAGGAGGAGGAGGTGAGGGGGTGCGTGGAAGGTTGGTGTGTGCAGACGTTGGAGGAGTGTAAAGAGAGAGGACGAGTGGTGGGTGGACACAGCGCCTTCTTTATATAGTCCGCGTTGGAGGGCACAAGAAGCACAAGAGTGCATGCATCATGCTAATAATAAATTTGGAGCAAATAGGGAAATCTCTTTTTTTGTAGCAACTAATTAATTTTTCGTTCCTTTAATCACTACCCCTTTTCAAAAGCACATTATGATTTTTCTTCGGAATCGACGCCTTTTCAAAAGTCATAAATCTTTAAAAATATTATTGAAAATGTAAGTTAATTTTTCAGATGTTAATAAATTATTAGTCTCTCGATCGAGCAATAATAAAAGAAAATGACATTTCATTTACCAATTCGCCTTACAAGCAATTTTACTCTTGCATTGATATGACATTTAGCATCATGCATTCATCCTGTTTATCTTTAATTAATTCAATCATTTGTAGCCTTGAATCAAGTTAGGTTAGATAGTATAAACTTCTAAAAGCGTTTTGGTACAATATATAGCTTAGTTATAATTTAATGCATTAATTTATTATATCATTTATTTATACATATATAAGGCCAATTTGACATTAAACTTTAGAAGGTTAATTCTTTTTGGAAGAAAATGAATTTATAATGTTTTAGTAAAGTAGGGAGTTAGCAATTGTGGATATAGAAATTAATTAACTTGTATGTGGTGAGTGGAAAATGGGGAGAATATTGGAGGTCACACGAGACGTGTGCTACCTTCTTGTCAAGAGAGGAAGACGAAGTAGAGGAGGATCACACTATCAGAAAGGTGCTCCTTTTTTTTTCCTTTTTCCTTTTTTTTTCTTTTTCTTATAAGTATTACACTTAAATCATGTGATATAGCCGTAAAGAGATGGAATATTACCGGTCCCTTTTCTAGATTTGAAAATTTGAGAAAAATGTCAAAATTGGTTGTATATATATGTGTGTGCCACGGTCGGAGTTGACCCGACTTTTCGAGAAAAATTTTCGACCCACTATGTAATCGGATCAGGACCGATACTATGATGGTGAAAACCCGGTCGATTTCGGGTTGGAATCGGGTCCATTGTTAAAAAACTCGACCCGAGGCCCGGTCCGATTAAAATAAAATATAATTATAATAATATATTAAATTTATCTAATTTTAAATAATATATTATAATTTCACCAACATCCAATTTTAAAATATTATAATATGATTTGATTAAACCCGATTCAAATTCTAAGAGAAATTCTTGGTTCATAACTAAAATATAATTATAATAATTTATAAATTTATATAAATTCTAATTTAATTTTGGTATTATAAAATTATTTAATTTAAATTGATTCTCGGATCCATTCTCAATTTTATTCCTGATTTTTTGAGTCCTATCCGGACTCGGAACCGACTAGGACCGGGTCTGAGACCGATTCTTATTTTTTTATTCCTGGACAAAATCGGTCGGGACCGTCTCTGAGTGGACCCGAATTCGAACTCGATTTTGCTCAGTCCTAGCGCATATATACTAACACCACAATATTGAAACTTTATTGTGGAATATACTTACTTTGATTAGTAATATATTCTACTATTATTTTATTTATAATTGTATGTTTTTACATTTTATAAATAAAAACTTGTGGAATATCCACATGCTACTAAATTATTCGTAAAGTTTTTCAATTTTTCCCACTCTAACTTTTTTTGGTTAAAGTTTGCCATATTTTGATATATGCAGGCACGAATTTACCATACTACCATATAGAAAATTAAACATTTAAACAAATGTAGTCGACCATTTAGTTGTTGTTGTTGTTATTATTATTATTATTATTATTATTATTATTATTATTATTATTATTATTATTATTATTATTATTATTATTATTATTATTATTATTATTATTATTATTATTATTATTATTATTATTATTATTATTATTATTATATTATGTTTTCAAATAATAGTACTGAAGAAACGAATGTAATTAGATAAATCAGAAAAGCAAAGATAACAAAAATTAGTGGTGGAAATATATTAGATAATGAAACACTGTTTTTCTTATTAGTCAAAATATTTATTTATTAATCTATGTGTTATATAATTTATTCAATGAACACTATTACTTTAATTTCAAACGATAATTTGTATTATCAAATTAGTCCATCAAATATATATATATATATATATATATATATATATATATATATACATAATAATTATCATCGTCAAAGTAAATAAATAATGAAAAATAAACCTAGAACGAAATATGTAATCCCTAAGTATAAAAATACTAGCAGTATTCTGACGGGATATCAAATGGGTTAAACATGGTCCCCCTTGATGGAAATACACTTTATTTAAAAAAAAAATGGGCTGAACATTTAATTTAACGAGTTATTATTGATCGTCTAATAGTCTAATAACCTATAAGCTTTTTCGACTCCTCTAATAAACGTTAACAAATGAATAGGAATTAACCGAACAAATCCATTAATCTTTAAAAAAAATAAATTTCATGTTTTTTCTTTTCAAATTCCGTATTACTCCTTTCTAATTTTCTTATATTATTTTCTTAATAAATTAATAAAATAATATGGTAACTAAGTTATCATAATCTTTTTTCCTTTAGTATTCTCATAAATTATTTATTATTTTTTATTCATTTGTTCACTTTAATTTTTCATTAATAATAGACTATATCAAATTAATAATGAATAAACTACTTATATATCATTAGGTAAATATTATTATATAAGTTTACTAATTGCTATTGAGAGACACTAAATAAGTAATAACTAATTAATTAACACCTAAAGAGAAGGCGGAATTAACGTGATTTATGTGATTAAACAAACTCACTATTAAATAAATTCCTAAGAATCTGACGTTTCCCACTATTTTAACTTGTAATTAAAAGAAATTATTTGTCATAAACCTTATGATTATCACCGATGCGTTTATTTAAAAAACAAAACTTTTAGAATTAACCTCGAAACTTAAAATACATATTAACGTTATAATTTATCATCATTAGTCTATTCCCAAATCATATCGATGGTGGAAGAAATAATTGCATGCACCCATTTCTTTTTTCAGTAGTGAATAGAGGCAATAGGCTAAGGTGTGTTTGGTTGGGAAATTGACCAGAACAAGAACAAATGAATGTTCTGGCAAATAAGTATGAATGTTCTGATGGAACTCATCAATTATTTTATTTCGATCAAAGCAAAATGTTCGCGCGAGACAAGAATTTTGAAAAGTTTTCGCTCGCGCGAGAACCATCTCGAGTCCCATGCCAAGTGCAGAACTTCGCCAAATGGATGCGTTGAAACATCGACGTCAAATCGCCGAATTTACGAAAACTTCAATTCCTGCCAAACACAGTCAAAGGGTGCATGTGTCACGGGGCGTTTCCTGTGACACGGGGCGTTTCCTGCCAAACCAGTGCCGCTCAACTTATAGCCCTCGACCGTTTAGCGCCGAAAATATGGAACACATGCAGTCGCCCTGCACTGCGTAATATTGCGTAGTACCAAGTTATCCGCCCTTATGGCATTTATCTTGTAAGGTCGTCCTTATGAATGGCCAAGTAGGTGACGTTTCCCGTAGGATACGTCTTTTGCATCTTCAATATGTAACAAGACTCCTATACCTATGGTACACTGGGAGGAGTCCACTAGTGCCTTCCGATGCCCAATTGTATGTTATGTTTCATCATATTTAATACAAGTAAGCTTTCCTTTAATTCTAGTGTCATGGCCTTGAGCATGGGGTGGCAACCCACATCGGTGTCCCTTCGTGGCGTCCCGTGATCCCTTCGTCGCCCCTTCGGACTTTAAGCGCCCAAGCGCCTACATTAGTGTCGCAACGTGCTAATGCCACGGTCTCGTGACGAGTAGTCCAACACTCTAGTCATGTCCGTGATTGAATATCTATAAGAGTGACTCTCGACATATTCGTCTCGATCATAAAACTTCCGCTGCAAACTCAAAACAGATTTGGCTAGGTGCCTATCCACCTAGTCGCCGCACGTGGTCTAGTGTCCGAGAATGACCCCGTGACAAGTGGTACCAGAGCAGTTCCTCCTGCTCGGATTATCCAACGACGATGGCTCGCTTGTGTCGTCGCAACGTGCCCTGGCGGATGAAATGTGCTTCCGCTTAAATACTTCATCACGCCCAGGCACACTGGTACCATGGTCTTTGATCGTGGACGCCAACGAGGAATGCATGGCAAGCCTCCTCGCCGCACGCCCAGTCGTGCCCCGCAGCATGTTCCTCATACACCTGTGTCGTGTCAAGGAACGTCCCTCATGCATCATGATGGCGAATTGATCGCCCCGCCTAACCGGGACGGTCATGCGTCGCTCACTCGAGCAGATCAACCACCACAGGTATACAGTCGGGAATCCTGAAGTGTCGCGCTATGTCAAAGAGTGGCCATATGCTCCGCATGATGGTCTTGCGCTACTCATACCATGAAATCTCTTACACGAGCGTCGTGTAACTCAGAGGACCCGTGTCACATTCAAGGACTGTCGGTCATGCACTATCATGGCAACCTGGCGCTGCTCGATATTTCGTGACGTCGCATCGCATGCCCAGTCATGCAACGTGAAGTGCACAACCGCTTCACGGGAGAATTTGGCTTAAACAAATATCAAGGTTCATGGTCCCCTTTCGGCCAGAGAATATCATCTTTTCGGTCAAGGAGCATCAATCATAAGCATCATGTCGTGTCGCAGCATCGTCTGCCACGCCACGATGACTTTCAGGAATGGAGCAAAGCGTTGATTACTTGCAAACACTCGCAGACGAGCTGTCAGCCTTGTCTGCCTCGTCAAGTGTCACCCCGCAAGCGGCGCGATGTCATCCATCGAGGAGTGAGACGAACCTGATACATGCCAACGCAAATCGACGCCTCAACTCAGCTGCGTCGAGCATCGGCGAACCTTGGCATGCTGCTGTCAAGCGTTCTGCCGCCAACCGAAGGAAGGAGTACCCTTTCCTTTTGGACATCGCCTCGAGTAATCGAAGCGACCTCCAAGGATCGCAATGCGAATGTTTTGAAGGACACATTGGCGATGTCGTCCCTTCGAATGGAGATGGAGGTAATGTTGGGAGCTCATGTCACGAGTTTACCAATCGCATTTTGCTTATCTAAGCGGAGCGTCTTCACGAGCATCCCCATGGATCGGTGAAGGCCCGGAATGACTACTCTTTCGCAAGGGTCAAGCCGTCCGGTGGACGAGTATGTCAAAGGTGTATGATCTAGGATGACAAGCACAGTGACATTACTTTGTCCAAGGTGCAGACGAACGAGCATCTAAGGTGCATCCTCTTCGTGAATGAGCACAACGATCTCGCCCCGTCCATACCCCAAAGGGATTGTCAAAACTTCAAAGGAGGTCCCAGGATCGGAAGAAGACATATCCCAAGAACCCTGCAAGATGTGGAAAACTCAGGATGGCGTTGCTATCGCGACAATGTAGAATGTGGCAAACATGCATCCCAGACACGGGACAGAAGGAGTGGCAGTTCATCAATTATGCAAGCCCTGACAAGTTGGGACTGGATGTCAAGATCGCATTGTTTAGCATCGGCCAGATGAGCATGTTGAAGGAGGAAGTGAAAGGAATCGCCGAACTCCGCCTACAGTATTCCCAGGAGGATGAAGACCTAGTGTTGGTGCTCTTCAAGAAGAGTGGTTTGAAGCTTTGGACTAGGAAGGAGTTGGAACGACCGGATCGTCCAACCTCCGCTCACTAGTCGACGCTGCCAAGTCAATCGGAATGAGTGCCATACCACCAAAGCCCATGGGCAAAGGCAATGGTGGTGGAGAGAAGCTCAAGTCGCAAGGAAGAAGCTACTTATGCCGAAGACAAAGATCGTCCATCGAAGCAGGAGAAGCGAGTCGAATCACAGGCACATGTGGGGAGACCCTCATCGTCGCTCACTATAGAGACTGGGAGTGGACAAGGTGCGGAATGTTATACCAAAGAACCTTGCACCACCTCAAATCGTCGAGATATCTCTTGTCCACCAAGAGTAAGGTGGAGCTGTTCTCAAGGCTCGGCGGACGTAAGACTCAACGTTGCAGCCATCTGCAACTTGGAGATAGCGAGTTGAACCACAAGGGAACGTGGGGAGACTCTCGTCGCCCACTATGGCGACTTGGATGGACAAGGCATGGATTGTCATATCAAAGAACCTTGTCCCGTCTCAAGACTGCCGAAACATCAGGTGATCACCAAGGAGGAGGTGGTTCTGCGCTTTTCGTTCGGCAGAGGTATGGAAGACTCTACGTTGCAATTATTTGCAACATAGAGACGTTGAGTCAAGCCCACAAAGATCTGTAGCGTCCCAAAGTATCCGTGGGAAGACTCTCGTCGCTCATCATAGCGACCCTAGGCATTCGAAGCAGACAAGCTACGAGCATCGACATCGGAGAGTTTGTGTTGTTTCAAGCCGTCGAAATTCAAGAATGATCATCGAGGGTGAGATGGTCCCGTACTTCGCATTCGACGGAAGGGAGACCTTATGCTGCGGCCATCCGCAACATGAAGGCATCGAGTCAAGTCATGCAGGTCGAATGGCGAGACTCTCCATCGTGTTCTACACGACCCTGAGACAACTCTTCTCCGCGTTGTTCCTGAAAGCATACAAGAGTTGTTTCATCCCCAAAGAAGTCAAACCACACAAGTTGACGCTGCGCAAGTCGAAGAGAAGTGAAGCCAACAGAGACTTGATGGACGGATAGTTGCTTGATGAAGTCAGACCGCACATGGCGGACTCCACCGACGCTGCACAAGTGATGACCCCGGATTGGACGAATGATCAACGAGCGAAGCAGGCCTGAGGGAGGAGTCCTCAGCGAGACCCCAAGGAGCGGACATTCCTGGAGTTGCGTGATGCTGGTGAAGTTGAAGTCAAGACAAAGAAGGCGGAATTGAACAAGACAAGCGAAGTCAAGACTTAAGACGAACGTCCCGAGAAAGCCCGAACAGCGGCGTCGGGGGCGTCGCCGACTTTGGTGGGGGAGAATGTCACGGGGCATTTTCCGTGACACGAAGCGTGAAGCCTCGTGACACTAGTGCCGCTCAACTTATAGCCCTCGACCGCTTAGCGCCGAAAACATGGAACACATGCAGCCGCCCCGCACTACGTAATATTGCGGAGTACCAAGTTATCCGCTCTTAGGGCATTTATCTTGTAAGGCCGTCCTTATGAATGATCAAGTAGGTGACGTTATCGTAGGATACGTCTTTTGCATCTTCAATATGTAACAAGACTCTTATACCTACGGTACACTGGGAGGAGTCTACTAGTACCTTCCGAGGCCCAATTGTATGTTATGTTTCATCATATTTAATACAAGTAAGATTTCTTTTAATTCTAATGTCATGGCCTTGAGCGTTGGGTGACAACCCACTTCGGCGTCCCTTCGTGGCGTTCCGTGGTCCCTTCGTCGCCCCTTCGGACTTTAAGCGTCCAAGCGTCTACATAAGTGCCGCAACGCGCTAATGCCACGGTCTCGTGACGAGTAGTACAACACTCTAGTCATGTCCGTGATTGAATGTCTATAAGAGCGACTCTCGACATAATCATCTCGACCATAAAACTTCCACTGCAAACTCAAAATAGATTTGGCTAGATGCCTATCCGCCTAGTCGCCGCACGTGGTCTAGTGTCCGAGAATGATCCCGTGATACATGCACCCACACACAACTTAGTTACGCTCAGCTAGTCAGTAAACTGGTCAAAATGTGACAAATTTGGTGTCAAAAGCCAGCGAGGTCGAGGAAACAAAGGACGCTGTAATGTTCATATTTCATGAAAACTGAATTCTACACTGTGATGTGAATCAACAGAAAGTGGAAAAAAAAGAGAGAAGAAAATCTAAATGACAATGCTCATCGATCCAAACTTTTAGAATTAACTTCGAAACTTAAAATACATATTAACGTTATAATTTATCATCATTAGTATTTCTACTTGAATAGAAGCCATAGTTTAGGACGTTTGTTTGAACCGCGATCTTCTTTTGTCCGATTTTGGGACGAGAACGAAATCGAATCTTGGTTCCACCAATTTCGATTCCATTTTTATGGAACCAAGAGTTGTTCTTTTTTTATTTGACACGATATGTTACCTTTTTAAAAAATTTGTTCTCTTTTTCTTTTTCTTTTCTCCCCCAAAAGATATCCTTCATAAAATAAAATATTTAATATACATAAATTAATTTTAATAGAAAATTAATATAATATTATTTATTACTTATTATTTTATTAAACTTTTTAATATTTGATTAAATAAAATAATTTTGAAAATAATTTTTACATTTAAATAATATATTTTTTAACAAATTTTTTTCATAAATTTTTTTAGTTTCTAATTTTATTTTAATTTATAATTTTTTATACTTTATAATTACAATAATCATTTATAATTTAAAACTCATAAAAATTCATCAATGACATCAATTTTTTCTTATTACATTCCACTCCATTTAAACATACCTTGAATTACTTTGTCTTGTCAATTCAACCCAAAACTTAAGATAAATCGCACTACAAGAAAATTAAAAATTTTCGACGGACACTTTTCGACCAATAGAAATCCTTCGTAATTTGCGAAGGATTTTGCGACGGATAGGAATTCGTCGGAATTTTCGACGGTCCAAATTGTCAAAAATAAAAATAATAAATTATGAAATCTATTATATTATTATTTTATTTTTTGACGGTCAAGAATGTCAAAATTTTAGATGGATAAGAATTCGTCGAAACTTTCGACCATCAGAACCGTCGAAAAGTGGAAAAATTTTTAATATTACATAATATATAAATGTTTTGACGATCTAGACCGTCGGTAATTAAAAAAATAATTAAACATTATAATCATATATATCATAATATATATATTATTCTTAATTTTTTCAACAGTCGGGGCCGTCGGAACTTCCGACGGCCTAAATCCGTCAAAAGTTCCGACGGTTTCAACGCTCGGTAATTAAAAAATAACTTTCCCGCCACTCTCTCTATCCCTGTATATCTAGGCCTAAGCAAACCCGAGACCGGGTCGGGTTTAAGCGGACACGATTTATGCTGGGTCAAAAATTTTTTACTCGGTACCGGACCCGAACCCAGTCGGATCCGGTAATAGGTCAGACTCGACAATCCGGGAAATCGACCTAGTTGCGGCCGGGAATCGCTATGACTGATCGGCTAATGTCGAGAGCCAAGGGAGGGTGAGGGACCGAGGGGAGGGCGGAAGAGGCCGGAATCGTCGTAGTTGGCCGATCCGACGCCTGGCAGTCGAATCGGCCGCCGATGGTCAGATCCGACACCTGGCGGCCGATCCGGCGCTTGGCGGCCAGATCTAACACTTGGTGGCCGATCCGACCGCCAGTGGCCACGATCGTGGCCGCCAAGCCGAATCGTGGCTCCTGGCAACCGATTCGGCCATCAGGTGCCAAATTGTGGCGCTGGCGGTCAGATCAACCACTAGATTTGGCACCTGGTGCCCGAATCGTGGCCGTCAAGTTGGATCGTGGCTCTTGGCGATCGATCCGGCCACCAAGTGCCAAATCGTGGCACCTGACGGCCGGATCGACCGCCAGACGTCGGATCACGACGTTCCTGGCAGCCGAGTAGAGAGAGAGGAAGTGAGGAGAGGGGAGGTCAGCCGAAGTCGTCGTCACTGCCGCTGCCGCTGTCGTGAGAGAGGGGGAGGGAGAGGACCAGAGATGGGAGAGAGAAAGTGAGATGGTGAAATGAAGAAAGCAAGTGGAAGTGGATTTTATATACTATTAACCCGGGTCGGGGTTTGGATCAGGTATTTGGATTGCAAATCCGCTCCTGACCCGAAATCCGTCGGGTTTTTTGTTATTTGGACCATGTTCCGACTCGGATTAGATCCAGACCGAGTTATTTTCCTAGTTTTCTGGGTCGGTGCGATCGACCGGGTCGACCCGGATCGTGCTAAGTCCTATATATATCACATTCTCCCTCTCTCCTCTCTCTACCATTTTCCCTCTCTCCCTCGCCTGCCTTGATGGGCGTGACGACCTCTGACCCGGTCGATGATCCGCCGGCCACCCTGTCTCTCTTCCTCTGCAGCTCCGACTTCCTCTTGCTCGCTCCGCCTCCGCTTTCGGCTCCAGCCAGATCTCCCTCTCAGTGCTTTTAAAATCGGATCGGACCGGCCGGTTCGACCGATTCAATTGCGAACCAGTCATCGGTCCGGTCCGGTTAGTGTATAATACTTATTTTTGCAAAAACTGGATTGAACCAGGTCAACCCGGTTAAAATCGGGATGAATCGAAAAATCGGTTCATTACAATTTTTTTCAAAAACAAAAAAGAGAGGTTAATAAATGGAAATAAAAGAAAAGAAGGAAAGTGTATGATAACATGGAATCAGGAGTAATACAAGTGATTTGATTATAAATAATAAATGAATGTAAATAATAAGGAAAGTAATTTGAATTTGAAATAAAATTGGAAAGATAGTAGTAAAGATAAATTTGCAAAAAGAAGAAAAAATATCATGAACATAAATAAGAAGATGACAAAATTTTAATTATTTTAAATAATATACAATAAATTATGAAAATGGAAACATAATAATATAGTAAATTTTATAGGATGAATTTACACAAGAAATCAAATAATATGGAAAAAATATGAATTTGAAAAATAAAATGAGGGCAAGATAATAGTAATGGAAATTCAAAATAGGAAATTATTCACGACATTATTAAATATAAAATTAATTAATGATAAATAGTATATATTCTTAAAATGTAAAAAATAAATTATTAATTTTTATTAATTTAAAATGATGATTAATATACTTTTATTCATTATTTTTTTTACCTTTTATACTTTTATTTGTAATATAATATTCTAAAGTATTAAAATAATATTATTTTAATAAAGATCCGATTCAATCCGGTCGAACACACAGTTGGCCGATCGGTTCGATGACTGATCTACATGTCCCTTTTTCTCGATCTCCCTCTTCGATCAACCACCTGGGCCACCTATAAAGCTGGCCCTTCGACCCAGTTGGTCGATCGGTTCGATGACTGATCTACATGTCCCTCTTTCTCGATCTCCCTCTTCGATCGACCACCTGACAGCTTTATCTGACCGCGGTCGCCAGATCGGTTGCCTTGATCCTGCCGTCGACAATTTTTTTATATTTTAAAAAAAATTTGCGACGCTTGCGATCCGTCAAAATTTTGTGATAGTTAGAACCATCTAAACTTTCGACGAATTTTTTCGAACCATCGGAAAACATTTTGCGACGCCTTCTTTTTCTACGGACGAACTGTCGGAAAACACTAATTTTCTTGTAATGGCAATTCCAATGCACACAGCTTAATTGCGCTCAGCTAGTCATTAAACCGGTCAAAATTTGTCAAATTTGTGTCAAAAACCAGCGAGGTCGTGGAAACAAACGACGCTTTAATGTTCATATTTCATGGAAACTGAATTCTACACTATGATGTGAATCAACAGAAAAGGAAGAAGAGGGAAAAAAAGAGAGAGAAGAAAATCTAATTGACAATGCTGATCGATCCAAAGTTGGTGTAGGATCTACGGATTAGAGCTGTCGACCATCAAAATCTGCGGGCCAAGATACTCCACACCGTCCATCTTCAAATCCTTGGGCATATCGATCACCTGCAACCACCTAAGCCTGTCCTTGTTCTGATGGCCTCCATTTTCCTGGGAAGCAGCAGCATCTGCAGAATTTTCCATGAAGACCTTTAAGTCATTAGCTAAAATACTGGATGGAATTCGATCTCATCATCTCTCGAGTAAAAAAGACACAGCAATGCAGATGTTGATTCAGATGAATAAAGAGCTAGCAGCATCCCTTGTGGGTGTTCTCCTACCTGTTTAATTTTTAATATTTTCTCTATAAGCTAAGATCATCAGTTGATGGCCAGCATTAATTAATAAATGGAAATTAAGAGATCCATGATGGATAATTATTGATATATAGATCCACTTATATGCAGATCTTAGCATGTGTTTGTCGCTGCCTGAAGCACACCGTTTTCAGAAAGGCACGCACAAACAGTCTTATCCGCATTTAAGCACACAGTTTCCTAGAGGCATGCACAAAAAAACAGCTTATTCTGCATGTGACAGAACGATGGAGGAGCAAGATACATCAACGGTTGCCCATGCTACAAGTTATAGTTTGGACGGTGATCGTGTCCCTACGTGTTGACAGGCCAAGTCACTCTCATATATTATTGTACGTTTAGCTACTTGCTGAAATCCAACAACTTCAATAATAACAGTCCACCAAACAATTCAAGATTATACAGCGTGATTGAAAAGTAATCAGGTTCCTATTTTTCAAGCCCTATACACCGTAACTCACTCGGTCAATCATGCATATATATACACATACGCAGCAACACACTTTGCTCATATCCCCTTCAACTTTCTATTATGCTCATGAACAAGTGAACAAATACAGGACATGATTATGTCAAATGCAGTCATAGTAGGTGTTACAAAGCACCCACACAAAGAAAGAAAGAAAGAGAGAGAGAGAGAGAGAGAGAGAGAGAGAGAAATATGACCACTAACCTGACTTGTGGGAGTAAGGGTAGTCACGATAATATGTGCAATCTCGGTCGTCTACTTTAGAGTAAGGGGGTCCGAGGACATCGAGCACTGCACAAGCCGTGAGTGCACTGAAGGTATGCATGTTTCCGCCGCTGGTTGGATAAAGGATGCAAGTGTCGCAGGGAGCAGTGAAGTCTGAATCCACAACCAACTTTGCCAAGCTCACTGAAAAAACAGCAATATTTTTCGTTTGTCGATGATCTAAAGAGAGTTTAACAGTTGATGATTCATGAGAAGGACAGCACTTACATTCGTCTGAAGGGGTAGAAATTTCATTAGACGTGGCCGGATCGACCCAATCGTATGACTTTATGTGCAAAGATCCTAGTAGCAACTTGCTGAAGACGGTCATTCCTGGATGGTTATGCAAAGGAATAACTGCAGTTGGAGGTAAGAAGAATATACACATCTGCATTAATCAAGAAGCGCAGGCATGCATTAAAAAAAGTCTGTCCACTGTGTTAATGCTTACAACAATTACAAATATCACATTAGAAAAGCAATTGTGCATAAAAAAAAATCTCCAATAACACAGTATTTTTATTTCTTATTTTCTGAGAAGGCCAAGCCTCCACTTTTCATGTATTTCAAGCAACGCATGAACAACAGTGCCGATGCATGGTGCACTGTTTTCTTTTTCCTAAGAAAGAAAAAGAAGGGAAAACAAAATGTCTTGCATGTCTTACCGAAAAGTTTTCACAGCTATAAATTGTTGTATATGTGATCCTCGGCGTTCCTTTGCCGGCAGCTTTATCCTTAAAGAACAGTAGATCGTTGCTCAATCCAACATCATGAGGTCCCATTTTATCTGAAAAAGAAGGCTGCAAACATCAACATCCAGTAAACATATCTTTCAAAACATGCATGCAGCAAAGATAGTGCAAGGGGAACGGAAATAATAACGGCGTTCTGTCCGGCATCTAGAATGATGCCGTTGTTAGACCAATCCTCACCGGCACTAGAACAGGCTATAAAGACGACAAAAACTGGAAACAAATCATGATTAATACGTACAAAAGTCACTACTGCAAACATATATCATATCATCAGCATTAATAATTACTGGTAGGAAAACCACTAGTGCAATTATGAAGTGTTTGTTTGAAGACCAACCACCGCCAGAGAGAGACAAATATCAGAACTGACATGTTCACTGCACCCAGCTCACTTTTTTGTACACGCGTTTTAGTAGAACAGTAATTGAGAGCGTACCAAGATCACTTCTTTTTCTTAATTTTACTATTTATGGACCAACAAGCCTATATCTTAGAATATTTCGTATCACCAACAATTCATTATTTGAATCCATTGAGGTCGCCATAGCATCAACAAAGCTGCACAATTCATATGAGAACCAGAAATCCCCGAAGGAATGGAGCAAACAACTGGCAAAACTTTTTGACAGAAAACATCAGCTGCATTACCAATATTATACGAGTGATTCTGAAAATTTAATGAGTTAATTTTCCACGCTTCTGCATTATCCATGGCACCCCTTTAGATATATAAAGATAACTCCAATTTTCACAGTTCATGGAAGAAAAATAATCCATGATAATAATTCTTCAATTATTGGCATGCAAAGTTCCACTGTAGCAATTGAATATTACTGTAATAAAGAAATAAATTTATTATGTAAACAAAAAATATGCACAGAAATCGAAACGGCGTACCCAGGAGCTGCCGCAGCATCTCGACGTCGGCAGGCGCCGGCACGGTGCCGGGGCCCTTGAACACGGCCTTGCATGCCAGGAACAGCCGCTGGATGGCTGTGGACGTGGCATGCACCCGTCGCCTGGTCCGCCTGCTGCCGCACCCCCTCTTCCCCGTCACCCTGTCGCCGTTCCTCTTCTCCCCCCCGGCCTTCCTCCCCTCCCGGGCGCTGCTCCCCTCAACTTTCATTCAGAATCTGACTCGCCCCCAAGATCCAATCTTTTTTTTTTCTCACCACTCCGCCGGCGGACGAAGACCTCCCAAGATCGCAACTTTATGGCTTCCCCGGGACCGGAGGCGTCGCAGAAAGTGATAACGTTCGAATTTCGGAGCAGATAAGGTCGAGGTAACGAATCGGGCACTGTCGAAAGATGAAAAAAAAAAGAACTGTGCTTTTTTTGGCGCAAGGGGAAAGAAGGCAACAGGAGGAGCTGGGTATATAATGTGATACAGGGGGAGAAGGGGGCAAAACCAGGGGCCATGGGGGAAGGCGAAGAAACCGCCCCATGATCAAAGAGTCATAAAGCACCCCGAATGAACGCCAAGAAACTGGGCTGTTTCGAACTAAATATATATATATATATATATATATATATATATATCCATATAGCTTTAAATATATGTTATGTATATATACCTGTTTGATCACTCCTCTCTCTCTCTAGGTCTCCCCTTAGGAGTGATCGACCTGGTGAACCCGAGTATTCAATCCGACTTGATTTCGACCCGTCTTGATTTGATTTTTCCAATTCGATTTGACCCGACCCGACTCGCCAACCCGAGTTTTTTATTTTTTTTTTAATTTTAGATATTTTTTATTTAATTTAAATATTTTATATCATTTAAAATTTTAAAAAAATATATTTTAAATAGATAATAATAGGTAGATATTTAAAACAATATTTTTATGCCTAAAATACTTTATTTCATATTTAAAATAAACTAATAAATGCTTTTTTATATTAATAATAATAAAAAAATGATCGGATAACCCGACTATCCGACTCGATCCAACTCAGCCCGGATCGAATTGGGTCGGATGTTACCTAAAAAAATTTGAAATTCAATTCAACCGGACTCGGCCAAACTTGACCGGGTTGAAACGGTCCCCCTCCAATATTCTTTTTGGTTTGTTTGCAGGGGGCCAGGACGAGAGAGAGAGCAAGTACTAGGAGTGGACTGGCGCCCGCCTATTTGCAAGAGGAAACAGCTTCCTGCCCGGGAATGGTTCCGTACACAGATTTTGGAGTGGCAAATCCTGCTCGCTTTCTTCTGGAGACCAAGGATGACCAAGTAGCTGTTTACTGTGGGGAACGGGGAGAGGGGAGGGGAGGAGACTAGTGACAAGGTCCGCCTCGCCTCACCGAGATGCCCACTGGAGTCGTGGCTTGGTGCTAATACGTGTAGCTTTTACTCGCTTGTTGGATTCGTATTTTATTACTATTCTTTGGGGCAGAAGTTGCGGTCGCCAACACGTGGTCAGTACCATGGAGCACGGACGTTGCCATCCGTGGAGAAGCGAGCGCTCGCACACCGCACACGCGTGCGTAGCACGGCCGTTCGATCGCGCCTGCCGCCGTCCGATTTTAGCGAACATTAAACTGAAAAAATATATAAGGTTAAGAAACAAAATGCTTTACATTTCAAAGTAAGGTCGAATATTACGTGGGGTTGTGATAAAGTAGTAAATCCTCTTGTTGGTCTCAAAGTTCGAATAAGCAGAAACATAAGCTATCAAATTATTTTTTTAAGAAATATTATTCTGCTCTGTAAAGAATATCATCAAAACGAGAACCAAAATAATTTATGCCCTTCGAAAAAGAAATACTCGAGAAATCATTTTGCATTTGTGCTGTCCTATTTCCTACAATGAAGGGAATAGCATGACACTACTTTAATCATATCAACATGGAAAGTGCACAAATCTCACTAGAAATGCTGGGACATGTGTTGCATTCAGGGACTGAGTCAAGAACAAACTTACGATGGGCCAACAAATATTTTACAATAATAATAATAATAATAATAATAATAATAATAAATAGCAAAAATATATAACAAATAATAAATATTTATAAAAGTTGCATTTAACTTAATTTAGGGAGGGACACAATTGAATTTTACACACACGCGTTCATATATTTGGGAGCATGTCCATTAAATTCTACATAAGATTTAATGTGGGTGCTATTTACATAACTAGGTAGTATCCTACTGCCTATATTAAGTCGACGAAGCATGATATCCCTTATATTTAAAATGATGATTCACTTTTTTTTACATCGGTGGTTGATTTCAATTCTAATGATACTTTTAACATTGGTAGTACAATCCTATCTACATTAAATGATGCTTTTTTATTTTGAGTTGTAATATTTTTATAAAAATATTATTTTACTATAAAAATATTGGTTATTTTTTTAAAAAAACTTATTTATGTTGATAACTAAATTTAAAGATGTGAAATATTAATCTGAAAAAAATACGACAAGATGTTTAAACATTAAATATCTTTTTATTAATATGAATGACAATATAATATAAATAAAATGTCGAATAATTATACTCTATATTGCATATGTTAGTGAGAGTAGCCTAGGGTGTTTTATCATTAAATCTCTAAATTAGTATGGGCTACTTAATCCTCTACCTTTTGGATGTGCTTAATAATACCCATAATTTATATTATAAATTAGTTTGTCAAAATAGCGAACTTACTATTCCATGACTTTGGAATTATTTTCAACGTATAAAAAAATTTTATTCGTATATTTTTATCATTATCAATGCTTACAAATTTAAAAGATATTTGTCTTTTTATTTCATTTATCAAGTACTTTACTACTAAATAATATACAACTTATTCTTATTGCCAGTACATTTATGCAAATACATAACTATTTATCTTTGAAATCAGTCTAATAATTTTTGAATCAACATTATAATTTATCACTATTTTTATCATTTACAATTTTAAATCATTGGCATAATTTGTATGTAATTTAAAAATAGTGTTATAATTTTGACATTTTTCAAACTTCATCGTCATACTATCCACGAATCATAAAATGTTGAACGCTTTCAAACTAATTCAATAGATGCCATTATTTTTTTACATTTTACGAGAGTGTGAAAATTTTTTGTATTGAAATTAATAAATTATTGACAAGTTTGATTCAATGTAATAGGAAAAAAAGTAATGTAAAAAGAATCTCTATATACTCCCACTTTATCAAAATTCTATTAGAAATATTCTACTAGGCTCTAACTAATTTAATCGACGAAACGAATAATTCTTTAGTTAGATCTTTACTACATGTACATTCCCCCTTTTGTAGTTGTTAGGGAGTCACTTATCTTTCTTTTTTGCTGAATTACATGTATAAATATATTTTGGGGCTATTTTTACCTTTCATTGGCTTTTCTAGAGCTACCTTTCATCATGAGTCATTTCCATCAAGTGTACTATTTCTTTTTCTATATGGTTGACGAGGTCCAAATGTAATATAGCTACCTGTTTTATAATAAGCACATAAAAATATGCATACTAGGATCGGAAAAAATGCAAAAGAAATATTATGATTCCTTTTTTTAAAAAATAACTTGACCAGTAATTCCATAATATATAGAATAATGAGGGGAGGAGTAATTTTCAAGAGTTCGATCGGATTGGAGAAAAGTGGCAGCATTACTTGTTTTTTTGGTGTATTTTTTATTTAATATATAGTTACTTGATGTTGAAGACTTATGTTGGACTTAGATTTGATCAAGTCAACTTTGGGACTCCAAATTCGAGTCATTGGTTTGTCCACGCAGCAGCAGCACAAGGTTTGGTTTCTGCGGTTTCTTATTTGCTTTTTTAAAAAAATTCTCGCCACCAAACATGAATTCGCAAAGTAAAAGATAAAATAAAATATTATTATGCCACATATATCATATAATTAACTGTTTGCATTTTACCTTTCTCTTCAAGATATTAGGAGCATATATTATATTCTTCAATAATAATAATAATTAGCAATAATAATATCTGTATCATTTTGCATCTTAAGTTTTGAACTGGTACGTGGGACATAATACGTATGCGCACTGCATCGTGACGTGTATATACTTTATTGCCTCTATTATTGGAGGTCGAAAAGTCAGTAGGATCTTTTTCCTATTTAAAAATTATATAGTAAAACAAATACACCTTTAATTAAGACAAAGATTCATGCTTAGGTATGAACGTCATATAAGCCCCTTTTCCGTCACATACTTATCACATATAATTTGATGCACGCGAGTATATCTCAAAAAGATTTTTCATTTTTTTAAAAAATAGTATCTTTAAAATAATAATAAATAAATAACAAAAATATTTTGTGTATGATAATATGATTACATGTTATGTGACATGATTTTTGTAAGGTTGCGATCTGACGTGGACACGTTGCAGACAAATTGCAGGCCGGATAAGACCGTCCAGATAGCACGTGACCGCTAGTGAGAGATGATCGAATGATCAGCGCTGCGGGGATCCGTCAATGGACGGTCGTGATCGTTTCGCCTTTCGCTGGGCCTGCCGCGTGTGTACAGTTTTCAGCCCAGTAAAAGTTAGCACCACGTGGAGGGGTGATGCCGCCACGGGGGCGGCTGCTATGGACACGTGACTCCTTGCGTCGCGCTGCGGGTCCGCCACGTTCTGCGGGATTGGGTGGCGCCACGTCATCACGGTGACGGGTTTCACGTTTGAAGCCAAGTTTTTTTCTCTATTTTCTTTGTGCATTAATTAAGATATATTTATTATACATGTAAAGGTAAATCTTTTACTTATGACATAAATAAGGCCATGTTTAATTTTAGAAATTGAGAATTAATAATATGCATCTAGATGGTCCCAACGGCATATATTAAGTCTTACATACGTACTTTACCTAGCCCCTTATAATTATAATAATACTTTTGAAAGTTATAGTTCATTTATTTTCTTTTAGAAATAGAAATTCCTATTTGGTTTCATGATATGATTTTACTAGTCGCAAGTAGTAAGAAGAAAAAGATTATATTTAATACATTCAAAGTAAAAAACAGAACTTTTCTTTTTGCCCCTATCAGAAAATGAAATTGCCTTTTTCCCCATTTTTGTTTTATAACTATTATAGTTTTTTTAAAAAAATTATGATAAAATATTCCATTTAAGGAAACAAATAGTCGAACCAAAGAGCTCGTATCATTTACTGGTCCGGATTATTTCTATCATGTTTGTTGGGGTTGCACAGACAGTATAAATTTCTGAATTTTCAATATATTTTTATGATTACCTGATCAGTCATTTAAAAAAAACACATATAAAATAAAATCGAGAAAACAATGAGTTTACCTTGTCATCTTCAATGACATTGGTAGGGAAAAGATGGCATTAATGTTTTTTTTTTCGCGAGTATGAATTTATGGGAGGTCTTCATTATCTGAAATTATTAATGTCCAATTAATTTGAAATAAAGAAATATAATAAGCATAACTTATTATGTGATTCTAAGATCCAAACTCGATGCTATTTGCTCCTGTCTTGGGACTCAATTCTACTGTATTATTTTTATTATTGATGTGAACTTGATAGATGATGTGTAGCCCACCCTCATTAATTTTTTTATTCATTTAATACGAGAAGCTTTAAGATTTAAATATGCTCACATTCACGTGATTCGTCTTTTCGATTAACTGAAATGTAAAATTTCTAATGGTAAAATACCAACTTTTAGTTAAAAGCAGTTCACAGACACAGACACAGTGTAATAGAGGTGAAAGTAGCTGGGATAATTTTTATTCCATTAAAAACAATTATTCATAATTTTTTAGATCAATTTAAAAAAAAGTATAAAAATCTAATACTATTAAAAAACCACTCTTCAGTGATGGAATTTTTTCAAATGTTTTTTTAGAAATCTTAGTTTTATCTAATTATATTTAAAGTTATATATAATAAATTAAGTTAATATAAACATATTTAATTTTATAACTAAATAGAAATTAAACTATTAAAATTTAAAATGATCAAATTAGAGTTCCATAGTATGGTAAACATTAAATTATATACAAATATTATTATATTTATAAATTAAAAATTTCTGACTTGTGATTTAATTATATAAATAACAATTATAATCTCTTCGGATTTTTATGAATCAATTATATATACACCTCACTGAGGAACCAATATTGCACTTTATCAGTTAAAATATTTATCGCTTTGACAATATCAGCATGCTTTCTGATCTCGGTTTCTTTGATCGTATATATTATAATTTTTGCAATATATATATATATATATATGAATAAGATAGGTGTAGGTCTGCTTTAGACTAAAAGTTTGGCCATTTATATTATTATATTTGTATGTGTTTAGTTGTTTACGAGAGCGCAGTCACAATTAATCGCGTGTAGACGTCGTAAGTTGAGTGTAACCCGGCCCCTTATTCCAATTGGGATGTACATTATAACTTTAATCTTTTCGCTTTGAACAAAAAATATCTAATAATTTGATTATTTAAATAATCCAGATTACTGTAAATGACTGATGTTTAAGTCTTCTTTAGTGGCCCTTACAGCCTCCTTTAAAATGGGCTGCTAATGACTTCATTTATTTATTTTGATTTATTTAAAAAGTTGGGCGAGAAGTTGGAAAAAGGAAGGGTTTGGCAAATATAGAGAGCATGGAAGAGAGAATAAGATATGAATATTACATATTAATGATAAAAAATAATTATATTTAAGTTTTCTAAAAAAGTTAAGAAAACAAAAAATAATGTTACTCTAAAATCAACATCTATTTTCTCACCTAGAAATCTCACGCAACCTACGTTAAGATGTTCCTCCTAAAGCACTCAAGTCAGTCTCACGAATGTCATGGTTCTTACTTAAAAAGAGTTAGAACACTTACACTCGCACACTCACTTAGTTTTACTTAAGTTAGTCACACTTACACTCGGATGCTTTGAGGAAAGACAACTTTAAGTATATCTATCTATCTATTATGTGGCATATATCAATTTATCTATATATTTGTATTATATATATATAATATGTGCGTATTATATGAAATTTATTTTTATTACATAATATAAAAACATAGATTGATATTCGATGAAATAGATTTATGAATGAGGAAATTGATGTACTTCTAAGAAAAAGTTGCACTCAACTATAGATTTATTATTTTTATATAAAAATAACATAGTGTATATGATATACATCTAACGATATGAATTGGCCACACTAAATCTAATATGCTTTGAAAATTTTCCAATTATCTAAGAAATTTACCATAGAAAAAATTAATTTATTTTGGAAAGCATAGAGGCTAAATATGAAAAGAAATTGAAAGTTTATATAATAATAATGACTTGTCCAAGGACCACCGCGTGTCACGAGGTCATTATCAGATACTAGACCACGTGCGGCGACTAGGTGGATAGACACCTAGCCAAGCATGTTTTGAATGGCAACGGAAGTTTTATGATCAAGACGATTATGCCGAGAGTCGCTCTTATAAGCATTCAATCACGAATATCACTAGAGTGTTGGACTACTCGTCATAGGTCCGTGGCATTAGTGTGTTGCGGCGGTAATGCAGACGCTTGGGCACTTAAAATTTGAAGGGGCGACGAAGGGACCACGGGACATCACGAAGGGACATCGACGTGGGTTGTCACCTTACGTTCAAGGTCAGACACTAGAATTGAAGAAAATCTTACTTGTATTACATGAAATATAACATACAATTGGACTTCAGAAGGGACTTGTGAACTCCTCCCAGTGTACCGTAGGTATAGGAGTCTTATTACATATTAAAGATGCAAAAGGCGTATCCTACGGGAACGTCACATACTTGACCATTCATAAGGATGGTCTTACAAGATAAATGCCCTAAGGGCGGATAACTTGATACTCCGAAACATTACGCAGTGCGGGGCGGCTGCATGTGTTTCATAGTTTTGGGCGCTGAGTGGCCGAGTGCTATAAGTTGAGCGGCACTGGTGTCGCGAAACTTTGTGCTTCGTGTCACGCGAAAATGCCCCGTGACATTTTCTCCCACCAAAATCGGCGATGCCCTCGATGTCGTTGTCCAGGCTTCTTCGGGATCATCGCCTTTCGTCTTGACTTCGCTTGTCTCGTTCAATTCTGCCTTATTTGTCTTGACTTCTATTTCACCAACATCACGCAGCGCCAGAAATGTCCGCTTCTTGGGGTCTCGCTGAGGACTCCTTCCTCAAGCCTACTTCGCTTATTGATCCTTCGTCCAATCCGGGGTCATCACTTGTGCATCGCCAGTTGAGTCCTTCATGTGCGGTCTGATTTCATCAAGCGACTATCCGTCCATCAAGTTTCTGTTGACTTCACTTCTCTTCGACTTGCGCAGCGTCAACTTGGGTGGTTTGGTTTCTTTGGGGTGAAACAACTCTTGTATGCCTTCAAGAATAGCTCGAAAAAGAGTTGCCTCCGGGTTGTGCAGAACACGATGAAGAGTCTCGTCATTCAACCTGCATGAATTGACTCGATGCCCTCATGTTGCAAGTAGCTGCGATATAAGGTCTTCCTTCCGTCGAATACCAGGTACGGGACCATCTCACCCTCGATGATCATTTTGTAATTTCGACGGTTTGAAACAGTACAAGCTCTTTGATGATTCCCTTTGCAACTTGACTGCTTCGGTTGCTTTGGGTCGCTAAAATGAGCTACAAGAATCTTCCCACGGATGTTTTTGGACGCTTCAGGTTTCCTTGTGGGCTTGACTCAATGCCTTTACGTTGCAAGTGGTTGCAATGTAAAATATTCCATCCCTCTGCCGAATGAAGAGCACAGGATCACCTCATCCTTGGTGATCGTTTGATGTTTCGATGGTCTTGAGACAGGATACGGTTCTTTGATATGGCGCTACATGCCTTGTCCGCTTCGCGTCGCTATGACGAGCGACGAGAGTCTCCCCACGTTTCCTTGTGATTCAACTCATTGTCTCCATCTTGCAGATGGCTGCAGCGTGGAGTCCTTCCTCCGTTGAGTGCTGAGTGCGAGACCACCCTTCCCTGGGCGGTCATTTGATATCTCAATGGTTTGAGGTGGAACAAGATTCTTTGATATGTCTCTCTCTACCTTGTCCACTTCGAGTCGCTGTAATGAGCGACGGTGGAAGTCTTCCAACATGTGCCTGTGGTTCTACTCACTTCTCCTACTTCGATGGGCTTTGCTTTATACTTCGGTGGGCGGCCTCCTCCCTTGCGACTTGAACATCTATTCTCCCCACCGTGACTTTTGTCCCAAGGGCTTTGGCGGTATGACACTTGTTTGGCACGAATGACTTGGTAGTGGCGGCTAGCGACAGAAGTTGGGTGATCCTGTCATTTCAACTCTCTTCTAGTACAAAGTTTCTACCCCTCTGCTTGAAGAGCACCAACGTTGGGTCTTCATTCACTTTGGAATATTGTAGGCGAAGCTCGGTGATACCATTCACCTTTTCATTCAACATGCCCATCTGGTCGATGCTGAACAAAGTGATCTTGACCTCCAGTCCCGATTTGTCAGGTCGTGCATAATTGATGAACTGCCTTTTACTCCTGTCCCATATCCTGATGGGATCCATGATTGTGTTTGTCACATTCCATCTTGTCGCGATGGCATCATCATCCTGAGTTCGTCACATCTTGCATGATTTTTATGATATGCCTTCTTTCGATCCTGTGACCTCTTTTGAAGCTTCGGCAACACCTTCGGGTATGAACGGGGAGATATCAATGTGCTCATTCATGAGAGGATACACCTTTGATACTCGTCCATCCACCGTTCGGACGAAATAATGCCATTGTGCTTATCATCCTAGATCATGCATCTTTGACATATTTATCCACCGGACGGCTTGACCCTCGCGAAAGAGTAGCCATTCCGGACCTTCACTTATCCATGGAGATGCTCGTGAAGACGCTCCGCTTGGATAAGCGAATTACGATTGGTGAACTCGTGGCATGAGCTCCCAACTTTACCTCCATCTTCATTCGAAGAGACAACATCGTCAGGGTGCTCTTCGAAACCTTAGGGATTCTGATCCTTGGAGGCCGCTTCGATTACTCGAGGCGATGTCCGAGAGGAAATGACACTTCTTCCTTCGGTTGGCGGTGAAACGCTCGACAGCAGCATGTCGAGGTTCACCAAGTGCTCGACGCTCAGACCATTTGCCAAATTGGTCGTTGAGTTGAGACGTCGATTTGCGTTGGCATGTAGCAAATTCGTCTCAACCCTCGATGTTTGACATTGCGCCACTTGTGGGACGACACTTGACGAGATAGGCAAGACTGACAGCTCGTCTCCAAGTGTTTGCAGGTAATCAATGCTTTGCTCCATCTATGAAAGTCATCTTGACATGGCAGGCGACGTTGGCGGCACGATAAGCCGCTTGTGAATGATACTCCATAGCCGAAAGGATGATGTTCCTTAGCCGAAAGGGACCATGAATCTTGATGCTTAATCTTTGAGCCAACTTCTATCGTGAAGCGTTTGTGCACTTCACGTTGCATGACTGGGCATGCGATGCGACGTCACGAAATATCGAGCAACGCCATATTGTCATGATAATGCATGATCGATAGTCCCCGAATGTGACCCTGGTCCTCCGAGTTATACAACGTTTGTGTAAACGGCCTCTTGTCATGGGTAGCGCAAGACCATCATGCAAAGCAATGGCCACTCTTGACGCAGCGCGGCACTTCAAGATTCCCTGACTGTACATTTGTGGTGGTTGATATACTCGAGTTAGCGACACATGACCATCCTAGTTAGGCGGGGCGATCATTCCGTCATCATAATGCATGACAGACGTTCCTTTACACGACAGGGGTGTATGAGGAACTTGCTACGGGGGACACAATTAGGCGTATGTCGATGAAGCTTGCCACACATTCCTCGTTGGTGTCCATGATCAAAGATCATGGTACCAGTGCACTTGGGCATCACAAAGTTTTTGAGCGGAAGCACTTTTCCTATGTCAGGGCACATCGCGACAACACAAGCGTCGCTGGATAATCCGACCAGGATGAACTGCTCTGATACCACTTGTCACGGGGTCATCCTCGGACACTAGACCACATGCGCGACCAGACAGATAGGTACCTATCCAAGCCTATTTTGAATGACAGCGAAAGTTTTATGATTGAGACGACTATGTCGAGAGTCGCTTTTATATGCATTCAATTACGAACATGACTAGAGTGTTGAACTACTCGTCATAGGTTCGTGGCATTAGCACGTTGCGGTGCTAATGCAGGCGCTTGGGCATTTAAAGTCCGAAGGAGCGACGAAGGGACCACAGGACGCCATGAAGGGACATCGATGTGGGTTGTCACCCCACGCTCAAGGGCAGACACTAGAATTGAAAGAAAGCTTACTTGTATTAACTATGATGAAACATAACATACAATTGAGCAAGGCACTAATGAACTCCTCCCAGTGTACTATAGGTATAGGAGTCTTATTACATATTGAAGATGCAAAAGACGTACCCTACGAGAACGTCACCTACTTGACCATTCATAAGGTTGGCCTTACAAGATAAATGCCCTAAGGACGAATAACTTGGTACTCCGTAATATTACGCAGTGCGGGGCAGCTGCATGTGTTCCATAGTTTCGGAGCTGAGTGACCGAGAACTATAAGTCGCGAGGATTTGCGCTTCGCGTCACGAGAAAACGCACGCGTGCCAACTTGGGTTGCCACCATTAGTTACAATTAAGCGATTAATTATAGAAAATTAATTTCTTAATCGTCATAATAATATTATTATTCTTAGAGAAATTGATTAAAGACAATAGAATATTGATTTATTAGTGGGCCTTGAAATCTCACGTTCCGTGCATTCATTTGTCCTTGCTCCCCATCAGATCATTGTCATCATATTATATAATAGCTCGAGTCCATTTTTTATATTATTTTTTGTCATGGACTTTGACGCGTCAATATATATTATTTTTTAGTTATATTAAGTGCAGTCGCAATATAAGATTCCATTATACAATTTCATAATTTTGGATCAATTGACATTATTTTGCTTTTAGTATTCAAAATATAAGCGAGCATTACATCCAAATGATACATGTTCCTAAATTATGGAATTATAGGTGCAATTGTTCCACTCTAATATATCTCATTATTTTCTCAGTTAAAATAGTTCAATAAAAAGAATTGAGAGACGATTGCCTTTGTTAACCTTCTTTTCAAAGGATTTTTAATAAGAGATTAATGTATTTTCAGAGTATCTTCTCAAGGATGTTGAACTCATATGATCCATTAATCAATGGATCTAATTAAAAATAATTAAAATTTATTATTTAAAATATTAATTATCTCAATTATTGATAACGCTTAGCATCTTTTCAGAGCGGAAGGTTCCTTTTTAATAATGTGGGTATACATGTATAGGGAAGTAAAAATAACGTAGAATACATATTTATCCGATTCTATTATTTTTTGGATGCATATGGACGAAGAAAACAAAGGTGAAGGAAGGAAATGAATAAGAGGGAGTAATTATAAGGTAAAATTATTGAATTTTTAGGTTAATAACATATAATTTTCCATTATCCTCTTAAAAAACTGAAACACAATGAAAGGACCTTAAACTCTTTTCATTATTTTTTTCCTTCAAGTGAAATACACTTTTAAGACTTGAAGATTCATTTACTTTACAATAATATATCAATATTACTAATTATTATTTTAATATTTTATAGGTTATCAGATTCTCATAGTTCATTGCAATAAAAATATCGATAAGCCTACTATTTTTTCAAGTCCAGATTATCACAAGAGATGCTTATACAGAATACAAAATATATTTTTGATAAAAGTATTTCATTCAATCTTACTATCAAATGCCAATTATTTTTATAAGAAAATAATATCATTCAACTTTTTTTTACATATATTTGTGAAGTCTTCTCTTATTTTATTAACTATTTATATTTATATTTTTTGTGACAACATTTTTCAGTGATACAATTTATCAATGAATTAAAAAAGTGACTTATCCGCAACCGGCTTTGTGCCGCATTGTTTGGCTCATTGCAAAATTGAAAGAAATAACTTGTAGCGCCATGTGACTTCAGCTATATCGCCTTTTTGGGGTAATTATATCATCATTAACTTTTGGGTTAATTTTTATTCTGTCGCTAAATTATATCATATTTTTATATTGTCTCTAAATTTTAATACTATTCACTTATTTCAATATTATTCAATTAATATCTACCTATTTACCTTTATTTTATTTTATTTATTTAAAGACAGCTATCTAATGTTTCCATACTTCTATCTCTCTCTTTATTTCTGTGGTTTTATTTATTTCTTAAAAAAATGTAAAAGAGTAAAAAAAATGCAAACTCGTGATTAAAATATTATACTTTAAGAATTGTGATTAATAGGAAGCATTTGAGAAGTTAGAGAGGAGGCAAGTGAATGATATAAAATTTTAGAGGGTTACAGGAGGGAAATAAAAGTAAAGTCCGGATAACATCTCGTCCCAATTTTTTTTAATTAAGCAACGAAGAGATATACTAGGAGACCAATGTAATATTTTTTTCCTCGGTATTCTAGGATAAGAACATTTATGTGCTAGTGAAACATGAATTGTGGCCAATTATTAATTTATTATCGTATTGCATTGAAGTATGACAGATAAAAAATAATGTGGAGAAGAGAGATATGAAGCATGAAGTTGGAGGATTGTATTAATTTGGTATTCTTTAATGGAAAATTATATTTTGAAAATAATAATAAGTTCTAGTAAGAGATAATAAAAATATATTAAAAAACACAAAAAAATGAGGGAATGATGCGTATAATAAAACACTTTTCAACCTAATTACAAAAATCTATCGTGATAAGTCGATTTTAGTACTTATAGGAAACTATAATTGAACACAAATCAAATAACATGAAAAATAAATGAGTCGACTCTAGGACCAAACCAAAGAGAAAAAAAGTAGTAAAATAATGCTGTTCTAAGTTATTTTTCACTTAAAATTGATACGATATTAAAATAATTCATGAACCTTGACTAGTGAACTTGGAAGAATAAAATATAAAGCAAGGTATTTTCTATTATTGAACTATGTAACTTTTTCCCCCTCGCAACATCCTGGTGATTAACCTATAAATAATTTGTTAATATAAATTTAATCTTTTTCCAAGTATAAGAAGGGGTGATCAGTTCATGGGATTCAACTTTGAAATAAACTTCAACTTAATTCTTAAAAAAAACATAATGAAATTAATAAAAAAATACAAATAAAATAAAAGTAATACAAAATGAAATGGACCAAACTAATGATAAGTAAGCCTGAGTTTTGACCTTTTATGACCTTACTTTTTTCAGATAAAATAAATGTTATGGAGGCGCACGTGTCTGCTGAAAAGCACCTCATGGCTGATGAAGAGCTCGACAAAAAGAAAGGGAAAGGGGGGGGGGGGGGGGGAATGAAACATTTTGCCGATATTCAAGCGCCATGGCCCCGTGGCTGATGAAGAGGTCCACGAGGTTGCTCAGAGGATCTATGACTCATACCATTCCACTTCTTTTTCTCATTCATCCGTTTTGTAGGACAATTCGCCTTTCAATGTCCCGTCTGATGGTAGTTGAGAAAATAGAAAGCTGCGGGTTTAATAAACTCCAAGCAACGAGTTTAAGAAAACGTCCGTTGATTCTTCAACATTAGTCGATTCGGACCTCCACTTAATTTCACCCAAGCTTCATCCTGGTCATGGATAGATCGCCCAGGTTCATATCCATAAGCAGTACCGATGTAGAATTCTATTGTTCTAGAATCACAGACAGCTTTTAGCTAATGGTTATGAAAAGAACATTTCTTTTCATCGATCGAAAGATGCTCTAGACTCGCACGACCGGACGTAGAGCCAAAATTGACTGGCAGACCAGCCTCCACGCGCTAGGGAACGCTTGAAAGCCAGAGCGCGCCGCTGCTTTCCATTTTCTCGCAGCTTTCAGTTTTTTCAAACTCGCAGCTTTTCGTTTTATCAAATTCGCTTAGTGTCAGATCCTCTTTTTGATGGTGAATGTCGAAAATACTGTTGAAAGATGAATCCTCCTCGTGTGCGTGGCTATTGATCCTTCCTCTAGAGTAACTGATTCTCTAAGACATTTGGCACAACAAAAAGAGAAAGTCCAACTTAGGTGCCTGACTTATCGTTCTAGAATCCCTTGAGACCCGGCTGTCCTATGTTTGCATCACCAAGTGTTACAATCATACGTAGATGAGTTTTGGCTGGTACAACCACTCTATTGTCAACTTCTAATAATTATATTACCACAGATAAAATAAAATAAAAGTAATACAAAATGAAATGGACCAAACTAATGATAAGTAAGCCTGATTTAATGATTTATTTTAGATCCAAAGGGTCTGAGTTTTGACCTTTTATGACCTTACTTTTTTCAGATAAAATAAATGTTATGGAGGTGCACGTGTCTGCTGAAAAGCACCTCGTGGCTGATGAAGAGCTCGACAAAAAGAAAGGGAAAGGGGGGAAATGAAATATTTTGTCGATATTCAAGCGCCATGGCCCCGTGGCTGATGAAGAGGTCCACGAGGTTGATGAGAGGATCCATGACTCATACCATTCCACTTCTTTTTCTCATTCATCCGTTTTGTAGGACAATTCGCCTTTCAATGTCCCGTCTGATGGCAGTCGAGAAAACAGAAAGCTGGGAGTTTAATAAACTCCAAGCAATGAGTTTAAGAAAACATCCGCTGATTCTTCAACATCAGTCGGTTCGGACCTCCACTTAGTTTCACCCAAGTTTCATCCTGGTCATGGAGAGATCATCCATGTTCGGATCCATAAGCAGTACTGATGTAGAATTCTATTGTTCTAAAATCACAGACAACTTTTAGCTAATGGTTATGAAAAGAACATTTCTTTTCATCGATCGAAAGATGCTCTAGACTCGCACGACCGGACATAGAGCCAAAATTGACTGGCAGACCAACCTCCACGCGCTAGGGAACGTTTGAAAGCCGGAGCACGCCGCTGCTTTCAATTTTCTCGTAGCTTTCAGTTTTTTCAAACTCGCAGCTTTCCATTTTATCAAATTCGCTTAGTGTCAGATCCTCTTTTTGATGGTGAATGTCGGAAATACTGTTGAAAGATGAATCCTCCTCATGTGCGTGGCTATTGATCCTTCCTCTAGAGTAGCTGATTCTCTAAGACATTTGGCACAACAAAAAGAGAAAGTCCAACTTAGGTGCCTGACTCATCGTTCTAGAATCCCTTGAGACCCGGCTGTCCTATGTTTGCATCACCAAGTGTTACAATCGTACGTAGACGAGTTTTGGCTAGTACAACCACTCTATTGTCAACTTCTAATAATTATATTACCACGGATAAAATAAAATAAAATAAAAGTAATACAAAATGAAATGGACCAAACTAATGATAAGTAAGCTTGATTTACTAATTTATTTTAGATCCAAAGGGCCTGAGTTTTGACCTTTTATGACCTTACTTTTTCCAGATAAAATAAATGTTATGGAGGCGCACGTGTCTGCTGAAAAGCACCTCGTGGCTGATGAAGAGCTCGACAAAAAGAAAGGGAAAGGGGGGAAATGAAACATTTTGTCGATATTCAAGCGCCATGGCCCCGTGACTGATGAAGAGGTCCACGAGGTTGCTGAGAGGATCCATGACTCATATTATTCCACTTCTTTTTCTCATTCATCCGTTTTGTAGGACAATTCACCTTTCAATGTCCCATCTGATGGCAGTCGAGAAAATAGAAAGCTGCGAGTTTAATAAACTCCAAGCAACGAGTTTAAGAAAACATCCGTTGATTCTTCAACATCAGTTGATTCGGACCTCCACTTAGTTTCACCCAAGCTTCATCCTGATCATGGATAGATCACCCATGTTCGGATCCATAAGCAGTATTGATGTAGAATTCTATTATTCTAAAATCACACAGCTTTTTGCTAATGGTTATGAAAAGAACATTTCTTTTCATCAATCGAAAGATGCTCTAGATTCGCACGACCGGACGTAGAGCCAAAATTGACTGGCAGACCAGCCTCCACGCGCTAGGGAACGCTTAAAAGTCGGAGCGCGCCGCTGCTTTCAGTTTTCTCGCAGCTTTCAGTTTTCTCAAACTCGCAGCTTTTCGTTTTATCAAATTCGCTTAGTGTCATATCCTCTTTTTGATGGTGAATGTCGGAAATGCTGTTGAAAGATGAATCCTCCTCGTGTGCATGCCTATTGATCCTTCATCTAGAATAGCTGATTCTCTAAGACATTTGGCACAACAGAAAGAGAAAGTCCAACTTAGGTGCCTGACTCATCGTTCTAGAGTTCCTTGAGACCCGACTGTCCTATGTTTGCATCACCAAGTGTTAGAATCCCTTGAGACTCGATTGTCTTATGTTTGCATCACCAAGTGTTATAATAGATGAATTTTGGCTGGTATAACCACTCTATTGTCAACTTCTAATAATTATATTACCACGGATAAAGAGAAATAAATCTTTCAGAGTTAGATCAGGGCTTTAACATGGGTCTACAATAATTTTAAAACCCACATGTGCAAAACTCTTAAAATCCTAAAATTTACATAAAGAAGCCGGACGACGATCTTTAGTTTCCACTCCGCCGTCCATTTCCGGCCGATCCCCGCCGGCGGACCTCTGTAAGGAAACATTGCTCCGGAGGTTCATTCCTCCGTAGCTCCGCAACCATTTACGATGCAGAAAGGCTCAAAGATGCTGCAGCAATTCAACAACTATTGCCATCCTGTGGATGGCCGTCTGCTCGTTGGCACGTTCCGGTGAGTATTGATTTCATACCGTGAAACGCGATTTGAGTATTGATTTGGTGGTGTTTCCTTCGATGTGCTAGCATCGTTACTTCATAAATCCTTCATTCCGCTGGGTCAAACGGAAGTTGCAGGAGATTTTGGGGAGCAAACGGAAGTCTGCATTTGCTTGAGGTAACCCCCCATGGCCGAAACATCATATATCTGTGAACTACATGACTTTGAATCGCAGGGGGATTAAGCTATACCATGCTAGGTCATTAGATAGCATGAGGAATGGAGCTAATTAGTTGATGAATAATCATTAGATATTAATCTGAGATTTATTTGGTTAATTGATTTGAGTTGAATGATCTTTATCTTCTAGACTTATTTTCTATGCCAATAACATTGATTAGTTAGGAAAATGGGTGTTTATAATTTTACTATCTATTTAAAAAGGAGTGCCTTCAGAGTTGTCAACAAAATAATAAACCATAATAATTTGAGAAAGTATTAGTGGATGGCAATTCCAAGATGAAGTAATCTGTTTATAGATATGGTATAGAAAAGTGTTGCCAGAGATTCAGAAGTGAATAAGTATTAACAATTAGATGATTTTATAAGACTTTTAATAATGATTTGGTAACTATTGGAATTAAAAGCTTTAATAATGATGGCGACTATGATTAATGAATAATTATAATATGATATAATTCTAAAAAAAGTTATGGAATCATTATTAGGTAATGATAATTATAAATTTATGCGAGGATTCAATTATTCATGATGTCATGATTTAATTTTGGGATTTATTTGAATGATTAGATTGGTGATGGACACATGAATGTAACTGATTTATTTTTAGTTATATATATGTATATGTAACATGTATATTAATATATGTATAGATGTCAATTTTGAGTTAATGGTTTAATGATTTATCTTTAAGATTTAGTAATCATTAAGTTACTGATGGGTAAATTGTTTTACGATGTGATCATATTCTAATCAGCCATATAAGTGAGCAGGGATAATTTATGTTGATAATGATTGTGGGAGTATTGAATCGGATTCGGACATGGATGACTGGGTGGAGGATGAATGTAACTGAGATGAGTAGATTTCCAAAATTGCATGTTCGTTTTGTCCTTGGCTATTATGTTTAATTACATGAATGAAATGACGTGATTGGTCATGTTTGAGCCAATATGATGATGTTTTTAATTTGGTGTTTTTTCTGCAAGCTTATGTTTTTTATTGGTCGTGTTTGAGCCAAGGTTATTCAGAGCATTAAAAGGATGAATTTCAAAGTTGAATTGTTTTTTAAGAAGGAATTTGAATTTAAATTTTGGAGTCATTTGATAGATTTTAAAATTTTAAATTTGACTATGTGATAGTATGGTAACACCCCATTGTGGTGCTCAACAGCTAGGTTTGGTGTCACAGTTTTGATCATCTAGTAAATAGAACACATTTTCTTAAGTGTAGGTTTATTAAAACCACCTATGACCAGGTATCGGCCACTGATTCAGGAGGCATTATCTTAGACTAATCTAGTTTGGGTGGTGAGTGCAAAGCTTAAACCTTTTCCAATGGTGGTCACTCTGAGGTTTGATCAGCATAGTTTTAGCTACTTCCTATTTCTGTTTTTTCCTTATCTATTGAGCAATATTGGACCTATCATGTTTGCGGTTGGTATTTTACAATTGAGTTTGAACCTGTGTTAGCTGACCCTATTCTGTTGATTTTGTTCTAGTTTTCAATCCAAGGATTTGGTGTCTGAATAAAATATGCTCAGTTTGACTCGTCAATATGAGTCTGAACTGGTGTTATCTGACCATATTCTAGCAATTCTTGTTCAAGTTTCCAATCCAAGGAGTCAGTGTGTCGACTCCTGAATAAAACAGGTCCAGTTTGACTCGTCTACTTCAACAAAAGCTAACCTTGAAATTCTTTGTTGAGAGTACTGTTTGTAGTTGTTTCCAAAGTTTTTTGTGCTTCCTCTGAAGAAAATTAGTGTGGTTGTAGTTTACAGACTGTGTTTTAAGATTTGCACAGTTTCCAGCAAGCAACCAAAAGCAAAAAGTATTAGCGTGTGTTATACGGGCAAGGAAACTGTGTGGGTGCCAGTTTTGATGTTTGCTTGGCACTAGCAGGACTGATAACGACCTTGCTACATATGAGTTCCTATGTGGGGAATTGTCCTCGAGGATGTGCAAAATGATTCAAAAAGGGGCCCCTTTAGATTTTTTATACTTCTATAGTGGCATATATGTCAATTGAACCTAATTATCATATTTAAATTTCAAGCATTGTTAAGGGAGAAAATGGTTTTTTCTTCTTATAGTCCGATCGGGCTAACTACTTGCTAAGCCATGATTATACCCTAGCGCGGACTCGCATATGAGGCAGGTCAACCCAAATAGCTGCATGCCTTACATGCCGGCCAAACTTCAGGCTGTAGGAATAATGGCAAAGCTACCCTTTTTTTTTTTTTTTGAGAAGTAATGGCAAAGCTACGTGAACCATATGGCTTGCTCTTTTTCGGAGAACTGATAATGGTTCTCCAGTGGGTTTTGTTTTTACAGGTATTCATCTTTGGAGAACTTGTTGCGTGACCGTATTTTACGTTCTGAAACGGCGTAGTTGCCCTGTATCTAAACGTCCACATCATTCGAGCTTTTTGTAAACTATGTTCAGATGGATTTAACGGTTGCTGTTTGCTAACCAAGTTCTAGGAGTTGCAAGTGGTTTATCAGCAGGTATATCATTTTTCTTTGACAAAGGGAAGACTATCAGATTATTGCTCTTTGTCATCGTGGCGTGTATTGTTCTGAGCGCCAATTCCGTGAAGTGTTTATCCACCATTCTCTTAGGCTGTGATTCTTTGAGAATATTTCTTTTGAATAAATTATTTTCTTTCTATAATTTACGATCAGAACAACTCCGCCTATATTTTATAGCCGGTCCCAATCCCGGATAAAGGAGGAGGGTTGTGTTAGGTCCCGACAGCTAACATAAAATCATGTCGAATCTTATGAACATGGATCAACGAATATATTGTGTTAATGCTAGGTCGTTACCCGTAAGTAACGCGTTGTACAGCTCGGGTACAGTGATAAGAGAGCAAGAGCCGCTGCATCCTCGCCTGAATGCAATGTTAAATGAGCAAGGGCTACCGCACTCTAATGGACGGAGGCGGTTAAAGAAGCTAGTTCATGAGACTAAGGTCAGATTAGGTTCTTGGAACATTGTGACATTGAATGGGAAGCGCATCGAGGTGGCACAAGTAATGGACCAACGTAAGATTAGTATCTTATGCTTGCAAGAAACTAGATGGGTAGGAGAGGGAAGTAAAGAGATTAGGTTAAATGGTTCCAAACTTTGGTACACAGGTAAGGTAAATGGAAGGAATGGTGTTGGTATTATCGCGGATGCAGAATGGAGGAAGAATGTTGTGAAAGTTAAAAGGATTGAGGATCGAATCATATCTGTGAAAGTAATTGTTGGAAAGGAGACTATGAACATTATTAGTGCATATGCACCCCAAGTAGGAGCAGAATCACATCTCAAGGAGAAGTTTTGGGCAGATATGGAGGGTTTGATTGAAAGTATACCAATAACCGAGAAAGTTTATATTGGGGGAGACCTTAATGGACATGTTGGTAAAGAGGCAGGACCACATGCAAGGGTTCATGGTGGTTTTGGTTTTGGGGAGTTGAATGATGAAGGACAAACTATTATTGATTTTTCTTTAGCATACGACCTTAAGATTATCAACACTTGTTTTAGGAAAAGAGGGGAACATTTAATCACATACAAAAGTGGAACTCATAGGTCTCAAATCGATTTTTTCTTGACAAGAAATACTAATAAAAGACGTTGTACTAATTGCAAAGTAATTCCTGGGCATGGGGTGACTACACAACATAGATTGTTAGTTCTTGATATGCAAATAAAATATATAAAACCAAAATCCCGAACAGTTTTTGATCGAAAGATCAAGTGGTGGCAGTTAAAGGGGGAGAAGCGAGAGACTTTTAGAAGTAAGTTATTAGAGGAAAGTGTGTGGGAGTTAGAAGGAGATGCTAGTATCATGTGGAAGAATGTGGCAAAAAATGGTTGCTAAAGCCATTTTAGGAGAATCAAAAGGTTTTGGACCACGAGATAAGGAGATTTGGTGGTGGAATGAGGAGGTCCAAGAAAAGGTGCGTAATAAGAAGAATTGTTTCAAAACGATACACTTGGACAATAGTTCTGACAATTGGGAAAAATATCGTTTGGCGAAAAGGGAGGCTAAGAAGGCAGTTAGTGATGCTCGTGCTAAAGCATATGAGGGGTTTTATAAGAAGTTAGGGATAAAGGCTGGTGAACAAAGGGTTTACAAGATTGCAAGGAATAAAGAGAAGGAGTCGAGAGATTTGGATCAAGTAAGATGCATAAAAAATGAAGTTGGCAAGGTTTTAGTTACTGAAGGAGATATTAAGAACAGATGGGAAGAGTATTTCTATAAGCTATTTAATGATGAATGTGAAGGTTCCCGTTGTGATTTGGAGGACTTGACAATTAGCGAATGTGAGCTTAATTGATCATTTTATCGTAGAATTAGAGTCTCGGAGGTTAGCGAAGCTCTTAAGAAAATGGAGAATGGTAAAGCCGTTGGACCAGATGGTATACCGATTGAAGTTTGAAAATGTTTAGGAGAAAAAGGTGTGTTGTGGTTATGTAAACTATTTAATGAGATTTTACGGTCGAAAAAGATGCCTGATGATTGGAGATTAAGTACATTAGTTCCTATTTACAAAAATAAAGGGGATATTCAGAATTGTGCAAATTATAGAGGGATTAAACTTACGAGTCACACTATGAAATTATGGGAAAAAGTGATTGAGCATAGATTGAGAATGGAGACTAGTATTTCTGAGAGACAATTTGGCTTCATGCCAGGAAGATCCACTACAGAGGCGATTTATTTACTAGGGGGGATGATGAAGAAGTATCGAAGTAGGAGAAGAGACTTACATATGACTTTCATTGACTTAGAGAAGGGGTATGATTGGGTACTAATGGATGTACTTTGGAAAGCCTTGCAAAAGAAGAGGGTGAGTGTTGCCTACATTAAGGTAATACAAGATATGTACGATGGGGCATTGACTAGGGTTATGACACCCGAAGGTGAGACAAATGAATTTCTTATAGGAATTGGCCTACATCAAGGATCAGCTTTAAACTCGTATCTATTTAACTTAGTTATCGATGTTATAACCGAGAGTATCATAGATGAGGTACCTAAGTGCATGCCATTTGCGGATGATATAGTAGTTTTAGCGGATTCAAGAGGAAAGATTAATACAAAATTAGAAATATGGAGAAATACGTTGGAGTCAAAGGATTTTCATTTAAGTATGAATAAAATAGAATATATGCATAGCAATTTCACAAATAAATAACTTAGAGACGATTTGAAAGTTAGGTTAGGGGAGGATATAATTCCTCAAGTGACAAAGTTTAAATATTTAGGATCAATTGTAAGACAAGATGGTGAGATTGATGACGATGTTAATCATAGAATTCAAGCTGGTTGGTGTAAGTGGAGGAAAGCCACTGGAGTTCTTTGTGATCGAAAAGTACCCAATAAAGTTAAAGAAAAATTCTATCATACTGCTATAAGGTCAGCAGTGTTATATGGTAGTGAATGTTGGGCTATGAAGGGACAACATGAACGTAAAGTGGGGGTAGCCGAAATGATGATGTTGAGATGGATGTGTGGTCATACAAGATTAGATAAGATTAGGAATGACCATATACGTGAACGAGTCGGAGTGGCTCCTATTAGTGAGAAAATGGTAGAGAATCGTTTGAGATGGTTTGGTCATGTTCAGAGAAGACCATTAGATGCGCTAGTAAAAAGAGTAGATCAAATAATCTGGAGTCCGATTAAAAGAGGGAGAGGGAGGCCAAGGCGGACACTTGGCGAACTAATAGAGCAAGATCTATTGGTGAATAATATACCGAAAGGTTTGGTTACTAATAGAGCGGAATGACGTCGTATTATCCATGTAGCCGACCCCACCTAGTGGGATAAGGCTTTGTTGTTGTTGTTGTAATTTACGATCAGAACATTTTTATCAATGGATATTTTCTAATTGATGAAAACGGTATTGTATGTTTTGAGAAAGGAATATATTTTCCTATCGAATTGCAAACTTTTGTCTTTACATTTTCTGCGGTAATATGTTTATTATCTTTTTTGCTTTTCTTGGCATAAAATTGTTAAATTTTTTACTTGATCACATAACCTGTTATTCGGTCAGTCTACATTGCACCATTCGTTAGTAAATGATAAAATATATAAATGCTTGTTTTTTTTTTCCTTTACAAAGGGACATACAAAGATTAAGGAAAAATGAATGTAAAGTTTAGAGGAATATGACAAAATACCTTCTCAAGATTTCTTAATTTACGTCCTCAAATACTTATTTTTTATAGTAATAATAATATAGGTTAATCAAAATTAAAAAATAATAACATTGAAATCAGTAAAACGGGAAAAAATGGAAATGATGGAAATTGACAATAGTTGTTTGAACCTTACATATATTGACATTAAGGAGAAAACATAGAAATCTCTAATTAAAATTTCAAATGCTTATATAAAACGCTTAACTCCGCCTATGTTTTATAGCTGGTCCTAAGTTCGGATAAAGGAAGAGGATTGTGTTAGGCTTCGACAGTCAGCGTAAAACTCTGTCGAATCTCATGAACATGGATTAACGAATATATTATGTTAATGCTAGGTCGTTACCCATAAGTAATGCGCTGTACAGCTCGGGTACAGTGATAAGAGAGCAAGAGCCGCTGCATCCTCGCCTGAATGCAGTGTTAAATGAGCAAGGACTATCACACTCTAATGGACGGAGACGGTTAAAGAAGTTAGTTCATGAAACTAAGGTCAGATTAGGTTCTTGGAACATTGAGACGTTGAATGAGAAGCGTCTCGATGTGGCATAAGTAATGAACCAACGTAAGATTAGTATCTTATGCTCGCAAGAAACTAGATGGGTAGGAGAGGGAAGTAAAGAGATTAAGTTAAATGGTTCCAAACTTTGGTATACAGGTAAGGTAAAGGGAAGAAATGGTGTTGGTATTATCGCGGATGCAGAATGAAGGAAGAATGTTGTGGAAGTTAAAAGAATTGAGGATCGAATCATATCCGTGAAAGTAATTATTGGAAAGGAGACTATGAACATTATTAGTGCATATGCACCCCAAGTAGGAGCAGAATCACATCTCAAGGAGAAGTTTTGGGCAGATATGGAGGGTTTGATTGAAAGTATACTAACAATCGAGAAAGTTTATATTGGGGGAGACCTTAATGGACATATTGATAAAGAGGCAGTACCACATGCAAGGGTTCACGGTGGTTTTGGTTTTGGAAAGTTGAATGAGGAATGACAAACTATTATTGATTTTTCTTTAACATACGACTTTAAGATTATCAACACTTATTTTAGGAAGAGAGAGGAACATTATATCACATACAAAAGTGAAACTCATAGGTTTCAAATCGATTTTTTTGACAAAAAATACTGATAAAAGACGTTGTACTAATTGCAAAGTAATTCCTAGGCATTGAGCGACTACACAACATAGATTGTTAGTTCTTGATATGCAAATGAAATGTATAAAATCAAAATCTCGAACAGTTTTTGATCGAAAGATCAAGAGAAACGAGAGATTTTTAGAAGTAAGTTATTAGAAGAAAGTGTGTGGGAGTTAGAAGGAGATGCTAGTATCATGTGGAAGAAAGTGACAAAAAATGTTAAAATGGTTGCTAAAGCCATTTTTGGAGAATAAAAAAGTTTTGGACCACGAAATAAGGAGACTTGGTGGTGGAATGAGGAGGTCCAAGAAAAGGTGCGTAATAAGAAGAATTATTTCAAGGCGATACACTTGGACAATAGTTCTGACAATTGGAAAAAGTATCGTTTGGCGAAAAGGGAGGCTAAGAAGACAGTTAGTGATGCTCGTGCTAAAGCATATGAGGGATTTTATAAGAAGTTAGGGACAAAGACTGATGAACAAAGGATTTACAAGATTACAAGGAATAAATAGGAGTCGAGAGATTTGGATCAAGTAAGATGCATAAAAAATAAAGTTGGCAATATTTTAGTTACTGAGGGAGATATTAAGAACAGATGTGAAGAGTATTTCTATAAGCTATTTAATGATGAATGTGAAGGTTCCCGTTGTGATCTGGAGGACTTGACAGATAGCGAATGTGAGCTTAATTGATCATTTTATCGTAGAATTAGAGTCTCGGAGGTTAGCGAAGCTCTTAAGAAAATGGAGAATGGTAAAGCCGTTGGACCGGATGGTATACCGATTGAAGTTTGGAAATGTTTAGGAGAAAAAGGTGTGTTGTGGTTATGTAAACTATTTAATGAGATTTTACGGTCGAAAAAGATGTCTGATGATTGGAGATTAAGTACATTAGTTCCTATTTACAAAAATAAAGGGGATATTCAGAATTGTGCAAATTATAGAGGGATTAAACTTACGAGTCACACTATGAAATTATGGGAAAAAGTGATTGAGCATAGATTGAGAATGGAGACTAGTATTTTTGAGAGACAATTTGGGTTCATGCCAGGAAGATCCACTACAGAGGCGATTTATTTACTAGGGGGGATGATGAAGAAGTATCGAAGTAGGAGAAGAGACTTACATATGACTTTCATTGACTTAGAGAAGGCGTATGATCGGGTACTAATGGATGTACTTTGGAAAGCCTTGCAAAAGAAGAGGGTGAGTATTGCCTACATTAAGGTAATACAAGATATGTACGATGGGGCATTGACTAGGGTTAGGACACCCGAAGGTGAGACAAATGAATTTCTTATAGGAATTGGCCTACATCAAGGATCAGCTTTAAACCCGTATCTATTTAACTTAGTTATCGATGTTATAACCGAGAGTATCATAGAGGAGGTACCTAAGTGCATGCCATTTGCGGATGATATAGTAGTTTTAGCGGATTCAAGAGGAGAGATTAATACAAAATTGAAAATATGAAGAAATACGTTGGAGTCAAAGGATTTTCGTTTAAGTAGGAATAAAACAGAATATATGCATTACAATTTCACAAATAAACAACTTAGAAATGATTTGGAAGTTAGGCTAGGAGAGGATATAATTTTTCAAGTGACAAAGTTTAAATATTTAGAATCAATTATAAGATAAGATGAGGAGATTGATGACGATGTTAATCATAGAAATTCAAGCTGGTTGGTGTAAGTGGAGGAAAGTCAATAGAGTTCTTTGTGATAGAAAAGTACTCAATAAAGTTAAAAAAAATTCTATCATACTACTATAAGACCGACAGTGTTATATGGTAGTGAATGCTGAGCTATGAAGGGACAAAATGAACGTAAAGTGAGGGTAGCCAAAATGTGGATGTTGAGATGGATGTGTGGTCATACAAAATTAGATAAGATTAAGAATGATCATATACATGAACGAGTCGGAGTGGCTCCTATTAGTGAGAAAAAGATAGAGAATCGTTTGAGATACTTTGGTCATGTTCAGAGAAGACCATTAGATGCACCAGTAAAAATAGTAGATCAAATAATTTGAAGTCCGATTAAAAGAGGGAGAGGGAGGCTAAGGCGAATACTTGACGAACTAATAGAGCAAAATCTATTAATGAATAATATACCGAAAGTTTTGATTACTAATAGAGCGAAATGACATCGTATGATCCATATAGCCGATCTCACTTAATGAGATAAGACTTTGTTGTTGTTGTTGATGCTTATATAAAACGCTCAGTCAAGTTCATACACTAATACCACACACAAATAGGATTTTGTGAACAACTTTTGGATATCATCGTTTAAAAGAAAATTGGTAAAATGACGATCGAATTTATTGGCTAATCAAAGACCGATTGTTCAAGCCTAGGATTTCAACCAGCTTCCATTGCCTCAGGAAATGGGGAATTGCCGGACTTACGCAATAGCGTGGAAATGCATCACGAAAAAGCACATTTTTTTTCCCTAAAAGGACATTCACATGTTTGCAAGACTTTCATCATTAGCCACATCACATTTCGACGAAGTTTATTTTTCATAATGGAACCACGCCACGATCCAGTTGGTAGGGAGAATATGGAGGAGAATTATAGAACAATATCCAGGAAACTATCCACAAACTTATCTGCAAAAGGACAAACGATTCTTCCTAGAACTCTCCTAGGGTTACATTTATCAACAATTTGTGTGCAGAAAATCTTTGGATTCTAAACAAGAAAGAAAAACACATTGTTGCATGCCAATGGATTATGCGAAATGTCTACATACAGGGATCAACGAAGCGGAATGACGTCGTATGATCCATGTAGCCGACCCCACCTAGTGGGATAAAGCTTTGTTATTGTTGTTGTTGTTGTCTACATACAGGGAGCAATTTGCAAATTGTCAATGCATATACCTCCAAAATGCATATACCACTACAATTGTCATGATCATACCAGCGTAAGCTATCCATTTATCGAAAATATGCCGCTTCTCGATAAGTTTCAAAACAGAGTTCGATAGCCCCACTGTATTAAGAATGTCCAGAGCTTTCCTTTGAGCCATCTGCATGAAAAGGCTCAAGAATTTCAGTTACAAGGAAGAATACAACTCAGTAATTATTGAAATATCCATCAGAATCCAATAGAAACCAAATGCCAGAATTTTACGGTTTCTTGAGAGAACATTTATCTGAAATTAGAAACATATAGAAGTGTACAACCCTACCACAAAACGAAGTTACCATACTTTACGATTTTACCTTTAGGCGATCCCCCTGTTCTGCATATTTCGATAGGACTGCAACACCAGTGGCATAAGCTTCTTCAAGCATCATCGATGAGTTTCGTGCTGACTGCATGGCTTGTGCTTCATCATCAAATATCTTCAAGACATATTCAGAATCCCCATTCTATAGAACAAAATTTACAGTGAAGGGGAAATTACAACAACAACAACAACAAAGTCTTATCCCACTAGGTGGGGTCGACTACATGGATCATATGACGCCATTCCACTCAATTAGTAACCAAACCTTTCGGTATATTATTCACCAATAGATCTTGCTCTATTAGTTCGCCAAGTGTCCGCCTTGGCCTCCCTCTCCCTCTTTTAATCGGACTCCAGATTATTTGATCTACTCTTCTTACTGGCGCATTTAATGGTCTTCTCTGAACATGACCAAACTATCTCAAACGATTCTCTACCATTTTCTCACTAATAGGAGCCACTCCGACTCGTTCACGTATATGGTCATTCCTAATCTTATCTAATCTTGTATGACCACACATCCATCTCAAGTGAAGGGGAAATTAATTTTAAATTATTCAGATCTCTGTGTAAAAGGAATCATTACTATATTACTAATTTAGTATGACTTCGAGAAAAAAATGTTTACCAACTTGGGTCACGATAAAAGTAAATTCACATCAAATACTTTGAACCACACATAAGAAGACAATTGAATCAATAACAAAATGCAAAAAACTGCTTCTACTTGACCAAAAAAAGAATAATGTCTCTTACTGCTCTTTCCAACAATTCTGCCCTATCTTTAACTTCCTTCATCCGCTTTTGTTGATGCAGTGAGTATCTGTCAAGGCTCTTTTGCAAGGATTCAACCTCTTCTGATACCTGCTCCACTTTTCTTCACCGATATAAATCAGCATATGCATGTCAGAATTTTTACCAGTGACTTCGTACAGATATCCAAAAACAATGAATTGCATGGTTACTAATAAATTTTTATAAGATTAATATGTAAAAGAGAAATAATTCTGATCCCAAGGTTTCATCCTCTTACGAGGACACAATTATATGACCAGGAAAAATGTAAGGTCAATCTAAATAAACTGGGTTCCCAAGTGAATAAGGCTCATTAAAACAATGGAATAGAGACAAAGAAATGTTTTTGATATTTACTTGCTCGAAAGAAGTAAAAGGAATAAGATAGGTGTCACTGCTTAAAGTAGCATTTGCTTAACAGATAAAAACACCAATCTTTCAGTCTTTTGTTCAGAAGATGAATCTAAAAAAGTAAAAGAAAACAATTCTTCAAACATGGGCAATCAGGATTAATCTAAATCAGATACTTGAAACTTAGATAAAATCTGACTTCTTTCTATCTAGATTAATCTAAATCAGTACTGTGAATGATACTGTTTCGGCTCATCTCATAATTCCAGACCTCTCAGTGTCGCCTACATAACTCCTTGGTTCTGACACTAGATTCCCCCCACCGCACCAACAAGCCTAATGTTCATAAGATAACACCTTTAGTGGTCTGACCGTCTAACTATATCAATAACAAGTGACTCTACAAAAGGTTGTTTATCCAATATTACGCATCACCAGATACCATATAACACAAAACACTGATATACTCTTGTTCTCCAACTTTTCACATAACTAAGCCAGGGCAGAAAATGCATTCTTTCCAAATTATGTTTTTAATTCAATCTTATAAAATATTGTGGTGGCATCCATTATCCAATGAACTGACTGATTTTGCATCATGATTGATCATGTATATATGATGTAAATGGATTTCAATAAGAGGAGTAAAGAAGTGCTCTAAGGATGCTTTCTTTCCTTGACAAATATATCCTGGTACTATTAAATTGAGTGGGGGAAGAGATAGCATCTTTTTGTGGATGCCCACACCTGCTCATGATTTTGCTCCTTTGAGCTTTGTTTTCCCTGTACCCTTGTGAATTCCAGTTCGCTTAAGTAAAACTGATCGATAAACTTTTTTTATGCTGTTAACACATGCAAAACATAGCCACTATAGAAACTGATAGGCCTGATGGCATCGAGAAAAGATTGGTGGATATTCAATGTAGGACTATAATAACTACATTAAAGCTTCCTCTCAAAAAAAAAAGAAAAGAAAATAAAAGAAAACTATGTTAAAGGTATGACCTTAGCATTGTAGGAGATATTGGTACTAGACTAAAATTAAGGTGACAAACTTGACAACAAACTACATAATGGAATGCCTTCACTAAGGGCCTGTTTTGTTGGGGGTGAAAGGAAGGGAAACGGGGGGAATCGATTCTCCCTGTTTGATTGAATTTAAGTTGGAGTCCCCTCCATTTCCCTCCAACATCTCATTTTTCTTTCAATCCCAAATCGTGGTGGAAAGGAGGGGAAAGATTTAATACATGTTTCCATCTTTAGTCATATAAACTAAACATATAAATATTCATATAAAAAAATATATCGTTTAAATACAATTATCATTTAATATTCATTCTCTTCCCTTTCATTATTCACTTTCATACTCCTCCATTTCTTTCCCATCCTTTTCCTTCCCTCTCTTTACCTTCCCTTCCCTTTAATGAACTTTGAACCAAACAGACCTTAAGTAGCAATACCAAATGGGAAGAAAAATTTATGTGAGATAAACAATCATAAACAGAAGCCTTATTTAATTGCTTTAGTATAGTTATCAAGAGAACTTCTCAACACAGAATAAGGACTAAATGCAGAAGTGATACATTACAACCTAACTTGGGACAATATATCAGCTAAAATCTTTGCAGAACATGATGAAAAACGTGAGAAGAACCATACTCAAGAAGCTTTCTAGAACTTTTTGTGTGCATTTGCTTTCATGTGGCAGTTACATGTTTTCAAGAACAAAACAAGTATAATTTGGCTTATGTTTCCTGTGTTTGCACAAAGATCATGGACTATATAATTCCTCTCAAAATGAAAAAAGCCGTCATTCATATTTTATCAATGAAATAGAATCACCGAACCACCCAAATTCAAAGGACCTTTCCAACGGCTTAGGTGTTGGTTAAGCGCATATCATATGCGATGGTACACTTATCTTTTTGCCAGGGAATTAGGTTTCAGTAAAAAGTTGGACTACTTCTTGAACATAGGAAGCGACGTACTGATTTCGTTTCAAAAAGTTATTATGGCAACTTGCTCCAAATTCTCAATCATTGTGCTATGTTTCTCCCTTTAACCCCTTAAAAAAATGTTGTACTTGAAACACTCGGCAGAACCAAAACTTTGATACCGTAACCAAGTGTTAGATCTTTTTACCATGTATGCAAAGGGATCGAACGCGTTGAATTCATCTAATTGGAGAACAGCGTAACAGACAATAAGCAACCAAGATTTTAAGATCAAACAATTTTACATCGGATCACATAACTCGAGTGCGATAATGATACCTCTTCCACAGATCCCGCTGGCCTTTGGAAGCAAGAGACCGCCAAAGGTGGTCCATCTCCGCGCACATCGACTGGATCTGGGCGATGTCCTTCTTGACGTTGAACGAGAGCTCCGGTGGATCAACTCCTATCCCCAATGATGCCGATGCCGATGCCGCCGCCGTCTTGGACGAGGAGGAGATAGAAGAGAAGGACGACGATGACTGGAGGCGCTCCAGCCGCTCCAATCCGTCGCGAGCGCGTAGGAGCAGCCGGCGTGCGCTCTGGAAGACCTCCGAAATCGCCCCTCCGCCGGAAACTTCCATGGGTAGACGGGAAAGTGCCCGCCGAAAGACAGCAGCACGATCGAGAGCTACGAGAGTTTCGGCATAATGTTTTGTTTTTTTATCGGATGCCTCTAGAGAGACATGGAACAAGTTTTTAAGGTAAATATGTTTTTTTCGCAGGATTTAATGGGATGCTCCCATTGGATTTAAGTTTTTAAGGATTTAAGTTGAGAGCACTCTACTCTCAATATTTCGAGCGTCCAATCGTGAATAGTTGAGGTCGTGCGCGTATTTAGACTCGTCTGATTCATGATGGATGGCTAAAATAGGTGTTTCTTTTTTCCAAGTTTTTTCCATAACCTAAAGAAAGCTTCTCATTTTGCCTCCTCCCCTTCTCTCTCCTCATCGAGGTCTGCACGCCCTCGCCGCTGGCGCGCTGGGGAACCCTCACCGACCCTGCCCCCTTTGCGCACGCCGACGTCGCTTCCGCCTTCGTGAGCCGTTTTGTCACGAGATCCGCTATCGCCAACCAGATCTACGCAGCAGCGACCTCGAGCACCTCCGTCGCGATGCCGCCGACCTCGAGCACACCCGCCACGACCCCGCAAACCTCCACGAAGACCTCTACCGCGACCCCGCCGACCCCTGCGACGACCTCTGCGACGACCTCCGCCGTGACCCTCGTCGACCTCTACCGTGACCCCATCGAGCTATGCGGCCGATCTGACAAAGCCTGCTGCATCCTTGTCGTCTTGTGACCTCTTCGCGCATGCCGAGCTCCGCCGCCGCTGATCTCGCGCACCGCCGCCGCCGAGTTCGTGCACTGCCGCCGTCAAGCCCGCCCGCCCAGCCGCTCCCCCCCACACGCCACCGAGCTCACGCGCCGCCGTCAACGACACCCCCCGCCAGAGCCGTAAAGTTTTAGGATCCTAGAAAAGTTCAGATATACAATTCATGTGACAATGTAGAGTGTTCTCCATATGATCTATAATTATCTGATTAATATCATGCAATCTGCAAATGAAATGTGGTCACATGATCATTTGATCTATAATTGTCTGATTAATATCATGCAATCTGCAAGTGATGCAATTTTTTTATTGTATGAACAAAATGGAGGTCAGTGGTATCCCTCCGATCGATTAATGGCCAGGCGAGCATGGGAGGGGTGAGCAGTGACGGTCAGGCGGGCGTTGGAGGAGCGAATGAGAGACGACGAATGGAGGAAACTGACTAATGAGGAAAATTGATTTTTTTTGTATGAAAAAATCCACTCCGCGACAATTAGACGGATGATTCGTCCCGACCTTCATTTTGTCACATTGCTTCCCAACTCAAATAAATAGAATCAAAAGAATACTACTTTGAACATCTAAATGACAATCCAATATCGTGAAGAGTGAAGAGTGAAGAATTGAACTTTTCTACTACTTTTTCAATCCAATCTTCACAGTAAAGAATTGAACTTTACTTTTTGACATTGAAGCAGATTCCATTACAACAACAAGAACTTTATATCATATGACAATAATCATCCTAAATAAATAAAAAATACAAATGAATTAAATATGGATTAACAATTAATTACAACAGCATTAAGGAATAACGATAGGACTCGTGCAAGGGTAGGCGGCGTGCCGGCGTGTGAGGGGTCGGCGGAGGTGTGAGGTCGGTGCGCAGAGGTCGTGCGGAGTCATTGCGCGAAGGTCGCGTGGGGTCAGCGTATGGGCGGGGGTCGATGCACGGTGGTGGTGCGGGATTGACGATTGTGCAAGGTCGGCAGGGGTGCAGTAGGGGTTGGTGCGCGACAGTGGTGTGGGGTCGACGAGCGACGATGGCCTAGACATCCGTGGAGGTGGGCGACGGAGATCGATGGGGTCGCGGAGGTCGGCGGGTGTGCTCAAGGTCGGCTCCGTCGCGGCGGAGGTGCTCGGGGTCGCCGCTGCACAGATATGGTCGACGACGACGGGTCTCGCAAAGAAATAGTTGGCGAAGAAACAACTCACGAAGGCAGAAGCAACGTCGGCTTGCGGATCGTGAAGGGGGCGGAGTTGGTGAGGGTTCGCCGACGTGGTGGCGGCGAGGGCCTGAAAGACCTCGGTGAGGAGAGAAAGGGAGGCAAACTGAGAAGCTTGCATTAGGGTTAATGGGAAAAAGTGGAAAAAATGCATATCTGAGCCATTGATCGTGAATCAGACGAGTGTAAACACGTGCACGATCTCAGCCCTTGATTCACGATTGGATGCTCGAAATCTTGGGAGCAACCCCATTAAATCCTTTTTGGAACCCAATATTTGGAATGTTTATCATAAATTTCATTAAATATTTCGCTTTCTCTTCAACTTCACTTTATAATCATATTTATTATTTTATATCTTTTAACTTATTTCACAAAGTACCCTTTTGATTGAAAATAATCATCCTAATGTGACATCTTATTTTAAAATAAAAATTATATAAAATATTAAAATAATATAAAACTTTCTTTTTTTTTTTAAAAAAAAAAGAGGAGATACATCCCTCTCCCTTTCCTTTTGGCAGCCGCTAAGGCGGCTGGAGGGAGAGGGGGAGTGGGTGGCTGCCCACCTCCCCTCTCCTCTTTGGCGCCAGAGAGGAGATGGGGAGGGTTCGACACCCCCGCATGCCGAGGAGGCCGTCACCCCTTTCCCCTCTCCTTTTCGGCGTGCGTGTGCGCAAAGCATGCAGAAGATGGGGACGGGCGCCGCCTCTCTCTCTGTCTCCTCCTCGACGTCGAAGAGGAGACGAGGTGGGGAGCGGTGCCCCTCCCTGTCCTCTGCATGCATGCACGTGGGGGAAGGGAGAGGTCCGGTGAGGAGGGGTCACGAGGGGGCGGCACTGGCAATGGGTGATGCCCCCACTTTTCACGCCCATCTCTGGAAAGCTCATAGTGGGGGGAAGGGGGGCACGCCCATCGCCGGTGACCTGTGTAGAGTGGGGGCGTCGCACCCTCGACTTGCGAGCTCACCGAAGCTCGAGAGAGGAGGGGGGGGGGGGTGTAACACCCCTCCCCTTCTCCCCTCTTTGCCTTCATGCTGTCGATGCAAGGTGGGGCATCCCCCTTTTGCCTGCGCACCAACGACACGCCCACACAGCGGAGCAGAGGGGCGCCACCCCCTCCCTCCAACGTCGGCGACCTCATTGGAGGTCGAGAGGTGGGATGGTGCCCCTTCTCTCTCTTTTTTTTAAAAGATTATATTATTTTAATATTATTTTATATTTTAATGATTTGCCACATATGACTCTTGTATTCGCGGAGGGTACATGTGAACGCCACGTAGATGGCACAACCGGTAAGCCTCCTATATCCGGTGAAAAGGGTGGTTATTAAAAATGTTAATAGTTAGAGGGAAGTCTTATAACAAAATGAAGTTAGATGATAGAGTTAGAAAAATAGTTAAAGTTGAAGGGCATTTAGTGAAATTTAGCCCTAAAATACACTTTTTCACTATAAACTTTTAATATTGAAAAAGGATGTCCAATCCGATTTTAATATTAATTTAGTCCATAAATTTTAGATTTATAGAAAATTGATGGAATTTTTTAAATAACATAAAATGATAATATCAATGACCAAATTACACATTCATATTTAATATTTTAGAGTAATTAACATATATCAAAATATATATCACACAAGATCATATAATTTCTTATATATATATATATATATATATATATATATATATATATATATACATGTCAAAGTATGAGAAATATTTTTGCTTGTAACAAATGTGATATTCGACTCTTACAAAAGAGCATTTATAATCATGTTAAGATGATTAATTCACATGATTCCAAAGTTCAAGTGATTTGAAAAAAAATGTGAAACAACATAGTACTAATAGTACAGTATGGAGGCAGGTGCCTGTCATTGGTGCAAGTCCCTGGAAATGCTTATAATATGTGTGTACCTTGCGAAGTACTAAGTTACACCTCCGCCTTTGACTTCACTGAATGATAATTAATAGTGTATGTATTATCAAATATCAATTAATCATTTAAGAGAGATAATAAATAGTATAATATATTCACTAGCGCATATAATAATGAGCTTTGGTAACAATACCAAATCACAAACATAAGAACTTTGCATTACAAATGAGTTTAATAAAGTATCAACTTGATGTATGCATTGTTGAGCAGGTTTTGCTTCACACCATGTCACGCAACATCCTGATCTTCCTTGAAAATCCGATGGTCCACATGAATGTGCATTTTCGACCGTTCAATTGCGATCCTTGGCTAGTCGAATTTCTTGCGTTCGATCCCTCCTCCTCCCCCCTATCTCCTTCCTCTCTCCCTTTCCCCCTCTTAGATCTCACCCTCTCTCCCCCCCCCTACCAGATCTAGTGAGTTCAATTCCCTAGCCAATCCCCGGCCAAATCCGGCGAGTTCAGATCCCCTCCCTTCCCCTTCTCTCTCTCCCACTCTCGGATCCGACCCTCTCTCTCTCAGGCCAGATCCGGCACGTTCAACTCCGAGATCGCGCCCAAGTCGCCTCGCCTCGTGGCCTCGGCCTCCAGGTCTCAGCCTTCAGGTCACCTCGTATTGTCGCCGTGGCCTCCAGGTCGCCTCCGGCCTCTAGGTCAGCGGCCTCCAGAACACGAGAGAAGTCACTCTCCGAGGTTGTAGCGTCTTTTGCTCCGTCGACCTTTAGATCACGAGAGAGAAAGGGAAAGAGGGAGAGAGGAGGGTTCGCCCTCGTCGTCGATCTCTAGCGCTGTAACCTCCAAGTTTGCCGCCCTCGTCATCGCCATGGCGTTCCTCGCCACCCTCACCGTCGATTGGAGAGAAAGGGGGAGGAAAAGGAGAGCTTCGCGTGAGAGACAAGAGAGGGCTCCAAATCGACCACTCTCGTCGTCCATTGTCGGCGCCGTGGTCTCCACCGCCCTCGCCATTGGCACGGCCTCACCGCCGATCGAAGATAAAGGGGAAGGACTTCATGTGAGAGAGAGAGGAGGAGAGGTGATTCATGAAAGAGACAAGATCTCACGAGATGATGTCAAAATTTCATGTGCGATCATCTGAGTCGTCCGACGTATGACACGGTGTGAAGCAAAACCTGCTCAACACGCCCATCTTACCCATACATATATATATATATATATATATATATGTGGATTCTCAATGTGATTTTTTAACGATTTAACACTTATTTCCATGTTATCTTATCCTTTTTGGAAACATATCGTTCATAAAAGCTATATGTATACGATGAAGGTGGCTCCTACGTACTCTAAGGGTGACTCTTTGTTATTTACACTTTAATTCATTCTACATCACCCCATCTTTTATAGGAACATATAAAATAGATTGGATTCTAGAAGTAACTTGCACTATGAATTCTCATGATATAATACTTATCTCTAGTCACTATTTATGTAAATGCATAATACACACATGAAAATAAATGATTCATCATATTGGTTGCATTAAAAAATATTATAAGGTTAATTATAACAATCAATATTTCAAATAAAAAGTATTTTCATCACATGAAGACAAGTTAAAATAGCATTTTCGGCGAATATATATAAAATCACGATCATATCAAAATAAAAACAAAAAGTTGAATATTAAAGTGTAGCAAACCAACTTACAAAAATAACAGAAGATTTTCATTTTTCTTAATGGGTTCAGTTTTGGTGTTCCCTACCTCACCTTGTTCTCTATCTTTTACACCATCAGATCTTTATCCAACGGTTCATGATTGAATCTCTCAAGTAATTTATTTTGGATGAAGATTTGAAGGTGAAGAAGATAGGGAATAAGTTAAGGTAGGAAACATGTATATTTTTTCCTATCTTCTAAGGTTCAATTTTGGTGTTCCCATCATAAGTGTTCATTTTTTTTACGACAACTTACATATTTTGTCAAAGAAAATTCATATTTTCTAATGTACATAATGAAATCTCATGGTTCTAATTTTATATCTCGGAACATATGTTTTGTGTTCTAACATATTGAGTGACATTGATTATATGATTTATATCAATTAGTAAACAACTCATACTTTGGTACTCTTATTTTTTTCTATGATTAGATTTCCTAAAGTTTAACCATAAAATCATTATGATATCTATCTTCACAGTCACAGTAATGTTCAAATGATAATTTATAATTTTCCTCAAACATAACATTTTCAAGTGATTCTAATTAAAAATGAATCCTGGCATTATCCTTCTGACTCTCAATTCTCAAAATAATTGTATGGCATATTAGATTTGATAAAGAATTTATAATTCAGAGTAACATTTTCAATAAATATCATGATGCTCCCTTAAACATGTAGGCATAAGTTTTTTAGACAACTTACTAGTATGATTTTAAAGCCCACTAAGGAAATTATAAAGACTTAATTTCATATTTTTTAGACAATCTGAAAGTATGCAAAAGTTGAACTAACATTTTAAATTCAAATTTGTTTCAAATTAGGATTTGTTCTTCCACACAAGGATTTGAGTTTGATTGACTCCATAATTAACTAAAATATGGAACATAGATGATAGAGAAGATTCAGAGATATTTTAATTTATAAAATCATGTAATCACAATCAAATAGACAATGACGCAAATACTCACCATAAGTTAAAAATCTTAAATGCTCTTCCTTGGTTCCAATTTCTCTTGATGCTTAGTAATTAGGTGATATTGCCCTCAAGGTTTCGAATGGGGGTTAGCTAGTGATTTTTCCGAAATGGTAAAAGATAACATAAAAAAAAACAAGGACTTAAGGTATGTTAAAATTTGAGTACGCCCTTAGAATTGACATCTAAAAGTCAAACAAGTAAAGGGTCTTGCTTTTATCATTTACTTAATATATTACATGTAAAAAAGAAATTATCTTTTACTTAAAATTATTCTCAAGGAAACAAAAATTTATATTTTGTTCGAAGGACAAAGTCATAATTTTATATATATTTTGATTTGGCATCCTCTTTTCACCTAACTAAGATCCCATCTAAAATTTATTAAAAAACACATTTAACACACTTTATATATAGGAACAATTATTGAGATTTTATTTTCCAAATTAAAAAGTTTCAAAAAAAATGCCTTAAATGATTTTTCATCTCTTTTCGTGCTTCCACAATTAAAATTGAAGTTTATCCTTACATACATACATCTACACAAATATATTGTATAAAAATCACATGATTGAGTTAGGGATATGACATGCTTCTTTTAATTCTAAGATCCTTTCATTTTATCCATGAGATAAAATTTTTTATCAAGTTTCGTTAGCATAGGTAGTTAACAGGATTGTGTCCTTTTGAATCTTTGCAAGCTAATAACACTTTTAAATTAGTAAGATGCTAATAATTCCAAACACTAAAAGCCCCGCAGAGGTACTCAAAAAAGGTATTTATGCTTCGTAAATGTCATACTTATTAATTTTTATTAAATCTAAATCATAAATATTTTATTACATAACTAAAAAGAGTGGAGACATAAGGCCATTAGTTCTTTTTTAAATAATATTTTCATATTATTAGTAATCTAAATGAAAAAATATTTGAGCCATCATATTACCTTTTTTTATTTTTTATGCAATATGATCAAATTGTATTACTTATGAAGTGACAATTCAAATTATTCATAATAAAGGTGTCAACAACAATAACAATGACCATGACTAGGACTCATAAGAAACATGACAATAACAACAATTTATAATTAAAATTATGGTCCCAATTTATTGTTTATATAATATTATTTTTATCATATGTACTGATATAATCTGACATGGTAGTAATATATTTATTATGATTATCTTTTATTATTAGTAATATAATTATTAAGAATATTGTATTTTTTATGATAATCAAAATTATTAATTTTAATTAAAAATTACATTTATTATTTATAAATATATTCATTACAATTCGAATTTACAAGTTTCAACTGAATTGTATAAAATTTTAAATTTGACATTACCAACCAAAACAAAAAAGTTTATATTATTTTATAATATTTCCTTACAAGTAAACCTAGTAATAAATTTCTTTTATTAATAACTAGTTCAATTTACTTGCGCTTCACGCGATTTAAATAAAATTTTAAAAATTATTTTAAATATTTAAATTAAATATAATTTTATTTTTATTATAATTTTAAATATATAAATTCTACTTTTTGTAACATACATTATATCTATAAATATCTAATAATTTGAATTAATATAAAATATTAGTTAATTTTATATTTTGAAACATTTAAGATGATTTTAAAAAATATTATGTCTCTTATAATAGTAGAATAAGTACTATTTTATATTCATGATATAAAAATATATTACAATTTTGCTATAAATAATTAATAATTATTTTATCTAAAATAATATCATATGTTCATAAGAAAATAATATTGACTATTAAATCATACTCTAAATAATGATTAAAGATGGATGGTTAACATATGTGATATTTCAAATTAAAAAAATAATTATGACGCTTCGTATCAACTCTAATGGAGTTAAGTAGCTATAAAATTGATTTTAGAAATTTAAAAATAATTATGGCTAATAACAATTAACTAAAAGTAATTAATATACTTAAGTTTTCATTTTTTCCATTAAATAAGTTCAAAAATAGGATAAAAAGAAAATAATTCAAAAATAGGATAAAAATTTATTTAATAAGAGAACATTTTTATTTTCAAAGATATGAAAATAACTAGTATTTTTTCATTAAATAAGTTCAAAAATAGGAGAAAAAAGAAATAATTCAAAAGTAGGAGACAAAAGAAAATAAGAATAAATGAAGGATAGAGGTGCATTATGCAAAAGAAAAAAATCTTGTATTCGAACTTGTCAATTTTAAGCTTATCTTTCTTAATCCATTATCACCAATAAAAATCCTCTTATTTTCATGAGACTTCCAAGGATGCACCCTGGATTGAGGTTATGATGGTTCAAATGATTACACTTTGGAAATAATAAAATTACCTATTGGAAAGGGTAAATGGGTACATAAAATTAAACTCCATGAAAGACATGATGGCATGTTAATGGTCGAAGAATATACTTAAACCTTCTTTTCATGGGCTAAGACAATAACCATTGGAATAATTATTACCATTGCTACTCAAAACAATTGGTATGTTTCAATTTAATTTTAAGTATGTGTTCATCTGATGATTTAAATGAGGAGTTTTACATTGACTTTCCTTCTATATTTACATCAAGTCTTTATTGATAATTGTGCAAATAATTTTGCAAGAAGTAAATTAGGAATTAATGGTAAACTCTATTTCTCACACTCTAAAGATTATTTTGGTTAAGTCAAATACAACCTAACCTAGAATCGCACAATTTAATTATTATCCATCATGACTACTTGTTATGAACAATCGTTGCCCATTTATTGGTACAAGGTTGATCTTCCTCTTGATCTCCCTCTGCTTGTTGGTTTTACAAGAGCTGATTATGTACAGCTAAGTGCTCTTCTCTCCAAGGTTCTCGATCTAAAGTCTTGTGACAAATGGTTCATGGTATGGTTGTTTCGCTTGTAGAATCTTCCTCTTCGTTCCTACTTTGGTGTTGTTGTCGTTTTGTTGGTTTGTAAGTTCATCTAATCTTTTCAACTTCCTAAGGTGAATCTTTCTAAGGCTGACTTTCTATCACTCACTTATGGATCACATATAGGAAAGAAAAAGATTTAAGAAGATACAAAAAAGAGATTAATGAAGATACATGAAAGGAATGAAGAAAGGATAGAAGGATTTCAAGGACTACGTAAAAAGCTCCAAGCAAACTCAAAAGAGTTATATTAATTAGAAAATAGTTCAGAGATAACTTTCTCTTCCTAGCCTACTCTTGTATTTATATGCCATTGCAACGACACATCTTTATATTTGTAGCAACTAATTGTTCATAATGTTTGTAATTATTTTTTATAATATGTATAACTAATTGTTTAAACTCTTGTTAATTAAGTTACGTACATATACTTTGCACTTTTATATCAAGTTTTATGTTATCATGCTTGTATGTTAGCTGTCCCACTTCACTCCTTCTTGTAATATGATGTTGCTCTTCTAATTCTCTTAACTATTTGTTGCTGCTAATATGAATAGTTTACTCCCTAGCAAGAAGATATGACCTCATCCTTGAGGCCAAACAATAGGAAATGACCAATCACCTTTTTCATTTTTCCTATGTTTGCATCTTTCCCAAGTACCTCGCATATTGAGTTATGTGTGCCTCAACTTGTCCGCAACAATTTTCCCTCTCGAGAAAAACTTGACGTAAAAAAAGAATGGCCCCTCCGGGACGAATCTTCTATTGACATATCCTTCCATTGTAGTAAGAGCTTTGATAAAGCTAGTAGAATAATAGTAGAAACCATTGACGCCTGAGCTTGCTTCAACTTAGGGATATAAAAATGGTAATCCTTCTAAGACTTAATGTGTTTTTATTAGATTTGAGCAAATTGCCATTTAAAATTTCTAACATTTTATCTCCTCTCACTACTTTAACAATAAATGCTTTTGACATAGGCTAAATTTCTTTGATTTTATACCATATACAATTTTGAATGAGTAACTACAGGGATTTATATTCACAGGTTGACTGTTAATATTATGTTGGAAATCACTACAAAGGAATATTATCCAAAATAGTCTCAACTTTAAAAGGAATATTATTTCTATCTCATTCCAGATGACAAATAGGCATTAGAAAATAGGATGTCCATATGTATATGAAACATATAGCATAGACCCTTCCCTCCTCTTGCCATCACTTCTATGGGGAACAACCCATTAACAGGTAAAGTTGGTTGAGGTAATGTATTTGAGATTAACCAGAGTAGTTGAAGAAATAGGAGTCGATTGAACAAAAGTAGAAAATTGCAAGGGTCTAGAAACTGAATGAGCAATTGAACATTGTGGCATTGCTTATACACATCTAGTATCGACTTGTGCATCCCTCATTTTTCTCCCTATAACTTGACCAATCTAGTAACTTGCATGAAAGTATTAGATTCAAAATCTGATCGACCAAATATTATTCTAAGCCCTTCACAAAACGATTTCAAGAATTCAATTGCTTTTTTTATGCATTCACATGTTTAAAAGTCATTGAGACCATTGTGATATTATATTCTTAAAAAAGATTATGGAAATCTAAAAAATCTTCGTCCTTAAAAATTCATTCCATAAAGTTATTCTAGCAAATTTAGGGAGCTCCATTTTAATTAGTATTGCGAATATAAGCATAAGAATTCATCATCCCAATAAGATGGCTTGAAACATGGTCTTCAACATTAAAATTACTAGCATAATTACTATTTACATAAGTATCATTCAATATATTGTTGAGATAATCAAATTCCAATCCTCTACACTCATGTTTTCATGAACAATATGATTTTTTTATTAATTGTCATAAACGGTTGTTTTATAAGAAGCTACAATTTACTCATTGACTCTTCCATTATAAACCACCTTGAACCATCTATTATTGTGGCTGTCTTTAAACTTAACAAAATATTCTTTCAGGTTAAAAATGCTTTATAACTCTAGGAAGTGATCTTCTCAAAACTTGCATATTAGACTTTAAATAGTAAGAAATCCTTGAAATTTTACAAAAAAACTTCCTCAAATTTGTGGAAAATTTTTATAAAGTGTACACAGATCCATGATCAATTGAATTCCTTTCAAGAATTGTATATTGATTTGTGCAAACAAAATCTCTCAAGAATTGTAAAATATATCTTGACTCTCAAGAATTGTAGGGAACACTTGCAGGAGTCAACAAGAGAACCAATGTTAATTTATTATAAGCAGCATAGTCCAATCCACAATTTCTGATCCATCCGCGCCGGACCCACAACATGAGTGCCAATGTTTTCACTTCGTCAAAGGGTAAATACACCAAATGCCCTTTAACTTTAAGGTTTGCTCAGCGATACCCTTCAACTTCACTTTGTAACACAAATGCCCTTCATCTTTTAACGCGTTTCATCCAATGCCCTCTTTACCTGGGATAGTCGATTTTTCGATTTTTTATCGACATAGCGTCCACGTGGTCATCTCCTCTCTCCTCCACGCAAATAGTCATCCGACGTGGCATGTTCCGACGTAGCACATAAAATTACACCAATGCCCTCCAACTTCACTTTGTAACACAAATGCCTTTCATCTTTTAATACATTTCACCCGATGCCCCTCTTTACTTGTGATAGTCGATTTTTTGATTTTTCGTCCACGTGACCATCTCCTCTCTCCTCCATACAAATAGCCGTCCGACGTGGCGTGCTCCAACGTGGCACATAAAATTATATCAAATGTCCTCAAACTTTAAAGTTTGCTCACCAAATGCACATAAAATTACACCAATTTAGACAAAGACGGTGGCCGACGAACGTGAAAGGTGAATGATGAAGGAGGCGAACGACAAAGGAGAGCGAACGGCTAAGGAGTGCGAACGACGAAAGAGGTTTCACGTGAACGACGACAAAGAGGGAAATAATGAAATAATTTAATAATGAGTTGGTCAACTTACGGTAAGTAAGATATTTTAATATGTGGTACCATGTCGAAGCATGCCACGTCGAACGGCTATTTGAATGAAGGAGAGAGGAGATGATCACGTGGACGTCACGTCGACGAAAAATTAGAAAATCGATTGTCGCAAGTAAAGAGGGCATCGGGTGAAATGTATTAAAAGATGAAGGACATTTGTGTTACAAAGTGAAGTTGGAGGGTATCGCTGAACAAAGCTTAAAGTTGGAGGGCATTGGTATAATTTTATATGTCACGTCGGACGACTATTTGCGTGGAGGAGAGGAGAGATGATCACGTGGACGTCACGTCGACGAAAAACTGAAAAACCGGTTATCCCAGGTAAAGAGGGCATCGGGTGAAACACGTTAAAAGATGAAGGACATTTGTGTTACAAAGTGAAGTTGGAGGGTATCGCCGAACAAACCTTAAAATTGAAGGGCATTTGGTGTAATTTATCCCTTCGTCAAATGTACCATAAGAAAATATAAAAGAATTATTTCAACTACTTTATTACCTTTTTAGTTTCTCTAGCTCCGCATTATTTTTTCTATTATAAATCTAGATTGGGTTTCGATCTTTGTCATGTTAACTTGTGTCTTGAGATTATAGTTGTAGGATGTGAAGACAATGACTTTTTTCCTGATCTCTGCTTAGTTTTCTATAGTTAATTGCACTTCTCTTTAGCTGTTCTTGATCTAATATTTTGACAAATGGCTTATAGTATGATTGTTTTGCTCGTAGAATCTTTCTCTCCGTTCTACTTTGGTGTTGTTATGAACCTAACTTTTTTTTGTCTTTTATCAATGTACTCATCTTTTCAAGGTTGACTTTCTATTACCCACTTATGCCTCATGTACAGAAAAGAAAAAGATTTAAGAAGACGCAAAAAAGATATTAATGAAGATAAAAAGGAATAAAGAAAGGCTAGAGAATTTCAAGCAACCCCAGAAAGCTTTAAAAAAAACTTAGAAGAGTTAAATTGTAAAATGACTCGAACATAGCTTTCTCTTCCCAACCTACTTTTGTATTTATATGCCACTGCAACACGTCTTTACATATGTAACAATTGATTGTTTATGCATCTCTATCTAATTGTTTAGAATGTTTCTTACTTTAGTTATTTACATGTACATTTGCACTTTGTAACCAATTTGTATTTTATCATGCTGGTACGGTAGTTGTCCCTAGGGACAGGATGAGAACTTAGGGGGACCAAATGTAGAGAGCAAAAATCGATAAAATGTATATCTACATGTGTTATATACTAAAATTTTTTAGCCAAATTAAAAATATAAAAAATATTATTTTAGAAGATAACTTAAAACTATAAATCTTATTGTATTTTAATTTAAATATTTTTTTTGTTATTCATCATGTTTATCTTTTTTGTGTTTATCATGTTAATGAATGACACATATAACTCACCTTTATTATTTAACTAACTAATTTAATTTGTTATAGAAAGAAATCAAAATTATTGGTACATATGTTATATATTCATAAATACACTTAATATAGTATAAATCTATTATAAACACACACATATTCTCTCATAAATATAATAGCATATTATAATTATGTTAAGTTCATAATATCAGGAAGAATCTTATTATATACTATATATATATAATATTTCAAAAAGTTAAGGGGTCTTAATCTATCCATATATAAAAGCAGAGGTCGAAAGTGGCACGTGTCAAGCTTTCATAAATTGAATATGTAAAATGATAATATTTCAATTATATAAACATGGATACTTAAAAGTTAGTTATTAAAAATATACAATGTTATTATTTATAATTTAAGTTTCTATGTTTGTAATTATAAATAGAGGAACTTTCAATGTTCATTTGCATACTCAACGCCTTTTTTAAAGGCAAAGAATACGTGCGGACCTATAAATATAGGTCTGTGCATGATAAAAAATTAGTTATATATAATTTCTTTTCGTCCAAAAAATGTTATAGGAAAAATTATTTATATGTAATTTATTTCTATCTAAGAAAAAATGTTAAATGTCATGAGAAACTTTCATTTGTATACTTGAAAGAGTATGTAGAAACCAAAATATTATGTCATGATATGAAGTTGGAGTTAACAACATGCATTTCATACTCTAATAGATATAAACACAAGTTAAAGGCATTATTCAATTACTATAAATTAAGCAATTTTTTATAACAAACAATATATGAAATAAATTATATATTTTTTGTGTTATTTATAATCATATATTATTTTCACTAATAATTTTGTAGTTGTATATAGTTATTTTTGTTGTAATCATATTATTATTGTGTCAAGGGGATAAAATGTTTACATATATCAAATATTTTATATTGGATAGTTTGTTATGAACCGATATAAGATATGTAATCAACTAATAATAAAATAATTAACAAGCTTAATCATTATGTTATTATTAATATTTTGTTAGTTTATTATTATATGAATATCTATATGTCATAGTTCCTTATAAATACATAATCACCTAATAATAAAATAGTCAACAAAACTTAATAATTTTGTTATTACTATTAATAGTTAATTTATTATTATATGTATATAAAAAATATTGTGTTAATAATATTCATAAATATATGTTATTTCTACTAATAAGTTTTAGTTGTATATAGTTATTTTTTATTGTTATAATATTGTTATTCTATGAAGGAGATGCTTATCTATATCAATCATTTAACAATTATGATTTTTAAGCATTTTAGTATTATTGAATTGTTTGTTATAAACTCATATAAGATATGTAATCAACTAATAATAAAATAATAAATCAAACTTAATCAATATATTATTATTAACAGTTTGTTAATTTATTATATGTATATTTATATGTCATAGTTCGCTATAAAATTGATATCAAATACGTAATAACCTAATAACAAAATAGTCAATCAAACTTAATAATTTTGTTATTATTATTAAAAAATTGTTAATTTGTTAAGATAAGTATATCTATATGTTTGTTTACATATATATATTTTGTGTTAATAATATTTATAATAATATATTAGTTATATTAATAAGTTTTAGTTATATATAGTTGTTTTTTATTATCAAGTTGTTATTCTGTCAATAAAATAGAAGACATACATATATCAATCATTTAATAACTATGTTTTGTATTCATTTAATTTTTATTGAATAGTTCATTACAAATTGATATAAGATACACAATCAGTTAAAAACAAAATATTAAATCAAATTTGATCATTTTATTATTATTATTAATAGTTTATTAATTTATCGAGATATTCTAATAAACTAATAACAAATTATTCAAAAGCTATCATATATAAAGATGCCTGAGTCAAAAGCTTGCATTTGATAATATATATATATATATATATATATATATATATATATATATATAAAGAGAATTAATAAAATAATCATCAACATTTTAATTATAATATTATGATAACAATTATAATGAACAAACATTCGTTAAAATAATAGTTTAATAAATTTAATAAGTATAATATCATTTAATGCTAACAAATTTTTTTGTTAAAGTTAACATATATATCATTCGTTTATATCCATATTTATATATCTATATAAAAGAAAACGAAGAATATGCGAGTATCACTGTCTCATTAAGTTATGTCACTAAAGTTAATTTTTAAAAGAAAAAAATGGTAAAGTATGTTAGCTATGATAGATAATAATAAATAAACTAATTTATAATAATGATTAATATATATCATAATAATATCTTAAGTGTAATTAACAAGATTATATATATTTATAAAAGCAAAGTTAATATTTGTCAAATGACAACTCTCACAAATTCACATATTATTATATTTTAATATGATAAAAGGTTAAATTATATTTGTTATAATGAGTAACAATAATGTATATAAGCATAAGTAGAAAGTGTCATATGTAGAGCTCTCATGAATTCAAATATAAAATGATAATATTTTAAATATATTAATACTCTAAAGTTAGTTATTAAAAACACATATTTTTATTTATTCAATTTTTCAGAATAATATATTTGTAGTTATAAATAGAGAGGTTTTCAGTTACCATTAACATACTCGACACTTTCTTTGAGGAGAAAGAGTATATGCAAACTTACAAATATAAATTTGTACATGATAAAATAACATACACATATATACATATATATAATTTCTCTCTGTCTAATAAAAATAGTAAATGTTATATATATAATTTTTAAGAATGAAAAATATAATTGTTTATATAGATTACTGGAAAAAAGTTATAACTATTAAGTATATATTTCAAAATAAATCATTATAAAATATATTTAAGTAAGAAGTGAATGAATTGTGGTGGACATTTTCTAAAAAAATAATCAACAAAATATAATTAACTATAAATTATAAAAAATATAAGTAATAAAAGAATTTACATATCATTATCATCTTTGTCATTTCATCATCAATATATATATATATATATTATGCATATATAATTAAGTGGAAAGGTAAAAGTTGACCTATGGCACTATTTCATTAAGTCATATATAAGGCTTAAAATATTTAAATAATTTTAACATTATATATAATAATTTAATTTATTTATGTTATATATCTTTAAATATGACATTTTTACATTGTCACATAAAAAATGAAAAGGATAAGATAAAAAAGCAAAATAATATACATTGTTAAAAATATTAAAATAAATAGTATTTATTTAATTCTAACATATGATGTTGTTAAAAAAATATAGATATCAATTGCTATTTATATCTATATTATATCAAAATTAGAAAGATACATAGTTTGAAAGGAGAAGTCATTATATTTCTATGTTGTCATATGTAAATTAACATAAATAAAATAAAAAATTTAAGTAATAGATGTTAACAAAGTAACGAAGTTGAATGGGGTAAAGATATAGTAAAAAATAATTAAAAATGAAATAGAATATAATAGATTTTTTAAAAAATAATTTCAAATAAATATAATTTATTATAACATATTTACATATATAAGTTTCTAAGGCGAGAAAATAATTAGATAGTTTATAAATTTTATATCAAAATAAAATTTCATATTTTATAATCAAAATTTATATATATAAGTTTTTATGTCCTCCGCGCATCGCGTGGGACATCATACTAGTTATATTAATTTCACAAGATTTAGGACGTCCTTACTATATATATGATATATATAATAGTAATATATCTAATACTCCAAAAAGTTAACCTCGGGTGAAGGCCCCTTGGTAAGGCTAAATTCCATCTGGAAGAAAGGTTGTCAAACTCGCTTGGATCATTCAATGCTTGGATGGATAAAGAAACCCCCCTTCTCCGGCAAGTTTTTGTGAAATAACTCTGATGAGAAGAAAAAAGAAGACGTTGCGACTCTCCGTCGTCTTCTTTTTGTTGGTCCTGGTGGGGAACAAGCTCTGACGTAGAACGCCGGAGCTCACTAGGGAACAAGCTCTGGCTCTAAAGCTGGAGCGCGCTAGGGAACAAGCTCCGACTCGAAAGTCAGAGCGCGCTAGGGCTCCGTTTTCTCGCTGCTCTTCATTTTATTAAACTCGCTGCACACACCCCCCCACTTCATTTCATGTTGATCTTATAATTCTCTTACGTATTTGTTGTGGTTGATATGTAACATTATTCTTCAGGGCTTTCCTTTAAAAAGATATTTTTCATTTAGTATATAATTTGTTAAAGGTCCAAAAAGCTGAAAAGTAAAACTTATAAAATTGTACATGTATTCATTATGCATTTAAGAGAGAAAATTATTATTTTTTATGTCCATTTGTGTCAATTTGTGATAATAAATTTATTCAATATGTATAAACTACTTTTATTAAATTTATTAATTAAATAAATATTTTCTAATAATTGATCATTATTTGTGTGAATCAAATCACCAATCTTGTAAATTTGAAAGATATTTTAAGATTTAATAACAAATACGGAGACACCTACTTTTGCCACCCCAAAAAAATATAACCCCTTAGAAAAATATAGATATTTGTGTATAATTGCCTCTCCCTCTCCCCATATATTAATTCTGGCTGAGTTAGTTAAGTTATGTTTCGCTAAGTTTATAAGCTAGTCAAGATAACTTATAAATGGTTTTAAAATTTTGTTCCAATGAACAAAAAAACTAATAAAACTCCGCCTATATTTTATAGCCGGTCCCAAGCCCGGATAAAGGAGGAGGGTTGTGTTAGGCCCCGACAGCCAACATAAAATCATATCGAATCTTATGAACATGGATCAACGAATATATTGTGTTAATGCTAGGTCGTTACCCGTAAGTAATGCGTTGTACAGCTCGGGTACAGTGATAAGAGAGCAAGAGCCGCTGCATCCTCGCCTGAATGCAGTGTTAAATGAGCAAGGGCTACCGCACTCTAATGGACGGAGGCGGTTAAAGAAGCTAGTTCATGAGACTAAGGTCAGATTAGGTTCTTGGAACATTGGGACATTGAATGGGAAGCGCCTCGAGGTGGCACAAGTAATGGACCAACATAAGATTAGTATATTATGCTTGCAAGAAACTAGATGGGTAGGAGAGGGAAGTAAAGAGATTAGGTTAAATGGTTCCAAACTTTGGTACACAGGTAAGGTAAATGGAAGGAATGGTGTTGGTATTATCGCGGATGCAGAATGGAGGAAGAATGTTGTGGAAGTTAAAAGGATTGAGGATCGAATCATATCTGTGAAAGTAATTGTTGGAAAGGAGACTATGAACATTATTAGTGCATATGCACCCCAAGTAGGAGCAGAATCACATCTCAAGGAGAAGTTTTGGGCAGATATGGAGGGTTTGATTGAAAGTATACCAATAACCGAGAAAGTTTATATTGGGGGAGACCTTAATGGACATGTTGGTAAAGAGGCAGGACCACATGCAAGGGTTCATGGTGGTTTTGGTTTTGGGGAGTTGAATGAGGAAGGACAAACTATTATTGATTTTTCTTTAGCATACGACCTTAAGATTATCAACACTTGTTTTAGGAAGAGAGGGGAACATTTAATCACATACAAAAGTGGAACTCATAGGTCTCAAATCGATTTTTTCTTGACAAGAAATACTAATAAAAGACGTTGTACTAATTGCAAAGTAATTCCTGGGCATGGGGTGACTACACAAGATTGTTAGTTCTTGATATGCAAATAAAATGTATAAAACCAAAATCCCGAACAGTTTTTGATCGAAAGATCAAGTGGTGGCAGTTAAAGGGGGAGAAGCGAGAGACTTTTAGAAGTAAGTTATTAGAGAAAAGTGTGTGGGAGTTAGAAGAAGATGTTAGTATCATGTGGAAAAATGTGGCAAAAAAGGTTGAAATGGTTGCTAAAGCCATTTTAGGAGAATCAAAAGATTTTGGACCACGAGATAAGGAGACTTGGTGGTGGAATGAGGAGGTTCAAGAAAAGGTGCGTAATAAGAAGAATTGTTTCAAGACGATATACTTGGACAATAGTTCTGACAATTGGAAAAAGTATCGTTTGGCGAAAAGGGAGGCTAAGAAGGCAGTTAGTGATGCTCGTGCTAAAGCATATGAGGGGTTTTATAAGGAGTAGGGACAAAGGCTGGTGAACAAAGGATTTACAAAATTGCAAGGAATAAAGAGGAGTCGAGAGATTTGGATCAAGTAAGATGCATAAAAAATGAAGTTGGCAAGGTTTTAGTTACTGAAGGAGATATTAAGAACAGATGGGAAGAGTATTTCTATAAGCTATTTAATGATGGATGTGAAGGTTCCCGTTGTGATTTGGAGGACTTGACAGTTAGCGAATGTGAGCTTAATAGGTCATTTTATTATAGAATTAGAGTCTCGGAGGTTAGCGAAGCTCTTAAGAAAATGGAGAATGGTAAAACCGTTGGACCGGATGGTATACCGATTGAAATTTGGAAATATTTAGGAGAAAAAGGTGTGTTGTGGTTATGTAAACTATTTAATGAGATTTTACGGTCGAAAAAGATGCCTGATGATTGAAGATTAAGTACATTAGTTCATATTTACAAAAATAAAGGGGATATTCAGAATTGTGCAAATTATAGAGGGATTAAACTTATGAGTCACACTATGAAATTATGGGAAAAAGTGATTGAGCATAGATTGAGAATGGAGACTAGTATTTCTGAGAGACAATTTGGGTTCATGCCAGGAAGATCCACTACAGATGCGATTTATTTACTAAGAGGGATGATTGAGAAGTATTGAAGTAGGAGAAGAGACTTACATATGGCTTTCATTGACTTAGTGAAGGCGTATGATCGGGTACCAATGGATGTACTTTGGAAAGTCTTGCAAAATAAGAGGGTGAGTGTTGCCTACATTAAGGTAATACAAGATATGTACGATGGGGCTTTGACTAGGGTTATGACACTCGGAAGTGAGACAAATGAATTTCCTATAAGAATTGGCCTACATCAAGTATCAGCTTTAAGCTCGTATCTATTTAACTTAGTTATCGATGCTATAACAGAGAGTATCACGGAGGAGGTACCTAAGTGCATGCTATTTGCGGATGATATAGTACTTTTAGCGGATTCAAGAGAAGAGATTAATACAAAATTAGAAATATGGAGAAATACGTTGGAGTCAAAGGATTTTCATTTAAGTAAGAATAAAATAGAATATATGCATAGCAATTTCATAAATAAACAACTTAGAGACGATTTGAAAGTTAGGTTAGGGGATGATATAATTCCTCAAGTGACAAAGTTTAAATATTTAGGATCAATTGTAAGACAAGATGGTGAGATTGATGACGATGTTAATCATAGAATTCAAGCTGGTTGGTGTAAGTGGAGGAAAGCCATTGGAGTTCTTTGTGATAGAAAAGTACCTAATAAAGTTAAAAGAAAATTCTATCGTACTGCTATAAGGCCAGCAGTGTTATATGGTAGTGAATGTTGGGCTATGAAGGGACAACATGAACGTAAAGTGGGGGTAGCCGAAATGAGGATGTTGAGATGGATGTGTGGTCATACAAGATTAGATAAGATTAGGAATGACCATATACGTGAACGAGTCGGAGTGGCTCCTATTAGTGAGAAAATGGTAGAGAATCGTTTGAGATGGTTTGGTCATGTTCAGAGAAGACCATTAGATGCGCCAGTAAAAAGAGTAAATCAAATAATCTGGAGTCCGATTAAAAGAGGAAGAGGGAGGCCAAGGCGGACACTTGGCGAACTAATAGAGCAAGATCTATTGGTAAATAATATACCGAAATGTTTGGTTACTAATAGAGCGGAATGACGTCGTATGATCCATGTAGCCGACCCCACCTAGTGGGATAAGACTTTGTTGTTGTTTGTTGTTGTTGTTGAACAAAAAAACTAATAAATACTTATCTTACCTTTAGAATTATTAAATGTACCTAAGAGTTTAAACAATATTATTTTTAACAACCCCATCAAATTTTAATCTTGAGCCTACCTTTAGATGTAATGAGTGTTATGTTATGTACTTATCACCTTTTATATAGATTCTTTGAGATAAAAGCTGGAATAAAGGCTGCGAACTTGTCAACAACGCAATTTTTTTTCTTTCCTTCATTTATTAACAATAAGTTAAATAAAGGCCGGCACGATGTTTTCTCGGCAATCAAATTAAACCAGACATATTGTAACTGAGAAAAAAATATAACAGACATATATGCTTTTGTGTTCATTGTCAATATACGCACAACATGAATATATTCTTCCATTAAGTTATACTCCAACAATATGCTATCGAAAGAAAAAATAAAATACTACACATCGTGTCACATCCTATCCAGTGGAATATGGAATAAAAATAAAAATAAAAATAAAAATAAAATTGAAGGTGACATGCCACCGGGGAGGCAAATGGCGTCCCCATGATTCAACAAGTCATGGCAGGCACCATGCACGACTCCATCTCTCTAACTCCAATCAATTTGTGGGCCGTTCAGGTGGCCACATGCAGCATCGTGGCGTTCCGGTTCCGCGACGCATTTAATTTATATCAACACCTTCTCTTTCAAATTTATTTATACATAGATAGGATCATTGTTCATGAAACATTTTGATCATTGGCTACAAGCCTACAACTTTTTCTTCCCTTTCTTCTTCTTTTTTTTTCACTTTATTTTTTTTCTTTCCACCATTTGATGTGTGGAATGGGAATCTCTCTTCGTTTTAAATCTATCCATCTATCTACTCCTGCCGACAGTTGATCCACGGGCCACAAGATAATTTGCTCCTGCCTGATCATCCTGGCCATTAGATAAACATATTATCACAATCGCCTAAAACGAACGTATAGTTATTACGATGAGTCAATTTATTTACCATAATTTCTTATGTACACACAAAAAAATCACGATTTTTTAACTCTATAATTTCGATTCCCTTGTTACGAGAGAGAGAGAGGGGGAGAAGAAAAAAAATCTAAGACCTCCGATTTCTGTTCCACCGACCACTTTACTAGATTCGATCGCCATCCACGCGGCAGAAAACAATTCGTCGTCGGAAAAAAAAACAAAAATTAAATCGCCATCACAAGCGTATGGTCCGTATCCAAACCGCGTCAATCCGTAATCTAAACAACAGAGGGCTGTCGGCCAAACCAAAACGTGCCGCGTGTATGCGCCCAGTCGAAGTTTCTACAATGCGGCACGTGTCGTGATACTGACGCGTACTTTTGCTGTCCGCTGTTCTCTCTTGTACACTTTATCCAGAAGATAAACTACATAGATCTTTCTGGCGGGCGCTCCCGTAATTATCGCGCAGATGGAGGTCGATATGGAAGGAGCTTCCACCTTCACGCATCTTCCAGTACAGCCTGCTATAAATGAAGGGGCAGTTGAGCCATCGATCTGAACGCATCGCATCACGAGCTGGTAAGAAAAGAGAGGAAGAAGAGATCGAGTAGCAGAGCAGCAACAATGTCGGACATCATCCATAAGATCGGGGAGAAGCTCCACATGGGAGGAGGAGGAGAGCACAAGAAGGAGGAGGAGGCGCACAAGAAGGCGGAGGAGCACAAGAAGGAGGAGGAGCACAAGAAGGAAGGGGAGAAGCACCACAAGGAGGGCGAGGGGGGAGGAGTGATCGAAAAGATCAAGGACAAGATCCATGGCGGGGAAGGAGGCCACGAGGGAGGAGAGGAGAAGAAGAAGAAGAAGAAGGACAAGAAGGAGAAGAAGGAGAAGAAGCACGACGGCGGCCACAGCAGCAGCAGCGACAGCGACAGCGATTAAATGATCACCTGCGAAGCCTCTCCACTATATGTCATCACCGTATGATTTCCTTGCTTTTCCTCTTTTGTTCTTCTTATTGTTTTTTTCCCTTCTCTGATAGGTTTGTTTATCTGGTGATCTTTCTGTTCTGTGCAGGATGAAAGGGGAGAGGCTATGGAGTGTCATGTACTTTTGAAATCCTCTCTGCTTTGTAATAATAATGCTTGATTAATAGTAATGGAAATAATGATGAGTTTGGAGCAATTTCTGTTCTCTTCTTGATGTTTAATTTGCCTAAGCTTTTCTGCTTTGAAGAAATATAAGATTATGAAAAATTGTTTTTCGGGGAAAAAAATCTTAAAAATGATCCTTGTTTTATGTTAGGGTGTGAAGTAAAAAGAAAAAACAAAGAAAAGGTTTAATATTATATGGAAAAAGTGGTAAAATGATATGAAATCCTTTTTCTCATTTCTAAACTAAGGGCTTGTAAGATTTTATATAGAACTTCATTTTGGCATTTGTTTTTTTTTAAAAGAATGATTGAATTTATAAAAGAGAAGACATTTAGCTATGCCCAAGTTCTTCTCGATGGTTCGGAGAATTGTGGATGAAAAATAAAAATTATATACACATATATGGTACGTCACGGGAGAAAACGGAGACGATCAAAGGCAAAAAATAATTAGGCCTCATAAGTATTCTGAAGGTTGATAAATTTGGATGGAAAAAAATTGACTATAAGTGTTCTATATCTTTAAAATATTTTTATAATATTACTTTGGCCTCATAAAGATTTTTCATGACATGACTTGTGAGTTGTGACATAAAACATGAACTAGGGACAGTGTAAGTACATATTTAAATCGGAGGTCAACAACAATAAAGTCTTATCTCATTAGGTGGAGTCGGTTATATGGATCATACGACTCGTTGATTCATGTTCATGAGATTCGACAGAATTTTACGCTGGTTGTCGGGGTCTAACACAACCCTCCTTCTTTATCCGGGCTTGAGACCGGCTATAAAACATAGACGGAGTTAAATCGGAGGTCAAAGATACAAAATGGCTCTCACAAGTTGGAGGTAGATCCCTTCCTGTGGATAAATATATAATATTTTCAAATGGAGCGTATATTTGTTGGCTGCCATTGTTGTGTGTTCTAAATTTGGCTGACCTTTACTTTTCCTGTAGTAAGCATCCTTTAAGAAGAATAATTTTAGTTTAACATAACATTTCAATTGGGTGTTAACACTAGTGTGGCTGATTTTTTTGTTTATCATTCATGTATTATGTATATAGGAGCGAGCAAGGTTAATTAATTAATCGATCCTATAATCAAAGTCGATTAATAAAAAAAATTGCTTCGGATGAGCTCATCATTATATCCTAATGAAAAACTATATTATAAATAAAATTTAGTAAAGGCATAAAGCCTGAAATATATTAGAAAATATTTTATCTCATAGACCAAATAGAAATCTGTTTTAGTTCCTCTATATGGAATGTTGTGATAGAAATACATTATTTTCCAATGAAAAAATGGTCAGAACTCTACCTTCCAATCTTATTTAGAGGTCCACTAAAGATAAACAAAATTTAAAGAAAAATAAGATGTTTATTTTGTCCCTTCAAAGCCATCGAAAATATAGTATCTACTAATTCACAACTTAATTTGAAAGCCATAGTTGGACCATAAACAAGTGAATAGTGAATGACTCATACATACAAAACTTAAATATGTCTTCAAAATAAAAATAAACATAAAGTTGAACATAGTATCAAGATAAAAATTAAATAATTAGGATACCAACTAGGATCAAACAAAAAGATTATAAATTCATGTTCATATATATAGTGAATTCTATATAAAATAAATTTATGTAATAACATAAAGTTTTAAATTATCAAACAATTTATTTTTTTTTATCAAAATCTTAATTACTTATCTGTAACCAACTAAATGAATGTGGCCATAATGAACTTATTTTATGTTGACCAAATGAAAATTGAATTGGAGAATTCAATTCAGTTAATCAGACATTTAACCAATGGTGTTGGACGTTGAATAGTTAACCATACTTAGTTCTACATAAATAATATATTATTTATTTGCTTAAAATTTATGTTTCTTCCTTTTCATGATAAAATAATATTTAAAATTTTTAAATAATAATATGGTTAAAAATAATAAATACATTCTTTATCATGTAACACACACAAGATGCATCTCACCATGTTGCAGGATACACCTCCAAGACATTATGAAATGTTGCTTACATGGACATAAACTTGATTGGCACATGAACTTTGAATGGTCAACATAACAAATATATATATATATGCCGAAGGAAAATAAATGATCATTCGACTAAAAGGAGATATAACATAAAATGGTGCGAAAGTGTGGATTAATCATGAATGAGTTTCAAGTAGCATAAATCAAATACAACTCGTGAAGAAAATATAATATAGAAACTTTACATTATGTGCAAAGACTACCATAATCTCGGTTTGTCACTTTTACCATGACATTGAATATAGAGATGAACCTTGAACCAACTTTGATACCTAATACATAATAATCATGTGAAAATATAACAACAACATATATAATTGAAGCAATAAAATCATGACAAGTAAAACAATGAAAATGATCACCATTATCAAATCAAAAGTAATAATCATAAATCATCATGATAGGAATTGATAAATGAGGAACATGACAATAATCATGATAAAAGAATTATTAAACTAACATATGGTCTAAACAATTATATAAACATGAGACATCATAAGAAGGATCAAGAAGATTGTCATGATGGAATCATTTTTTTTAACCATGGAATGAATATTGTTATTCATAAAAATAGGGATTTTTAAGATCAACAATAGGATAGTCATGCAACATGAAATAAAATCATTATCATGAAAATTATTAAGATCGACAATGGCATAAGACATACTCAATCATAAACTCAAATGATCAATAAATTCACGGATTGCTCATCATCATCAATAAACAATAATTTATGTTATTTTATTATGTTACACTTATTATGAAATGTCTTTCAACTCCCTTTAAAAAAATTGCTGAAATGTCCCTCAATTTTTGTGTACCCACAACGGAGTATCTCAACGTTAACGTTATAGTATCTTTCAAAATTTTAAAATATGGACCAATAAAGTATCTTTTGTCCTTCTTTTGACAAAGATTGATCATTGTCAATAAATCATAAGAGTTATCTATTTAATATTTTAATCTTTTGTTTTATTAAATCTATCACTAGTTTTCAATTTGTCATGTCTCAAAGAATACAAGTTAGTAAATAAATTTCGTGATATGTAAGAGGAGATAGAATTATAATAGTGTGTCATTAGTAATTGATCAAGATAATTACGATCATGATAAAGCCATATGATAAGTAATGAAACGATTTGAAATATCAAATAGTAAGGTGATTATCATTAGAATTATCAGTTTTATATATGTGTGTGTGTGTCAATAGGAAATAAAAAATGATTAACAATTATTAATAAGATAATGTTGGATACATGTGAACAAATTCGACCTATAATCATTTAAATAAATAATAGCTTTGTTTCTAGACATCATATTTTACTTTTTCTTCAAAATTAATAATCATTCATATTTTAGTACATTGTCAATTGGTCTTAGAAAATTCTACAATAATCTTAATTTATTCTATTTTGACATCTTAATAGATAAGACTTGTTTATATTTTTTCAAAAATTTCAGTTGGTTTAGAACATCATATTTATTCCTAAAATATCATTTTTGTATCTTAGCAATACTATTTTTGACATATTTTAGAAGTTTTCTTGTTGATCTTTGTGATAGCCTAACAACATGTCGGTCATTCATTAATAATTTTTTATTTATATCTCTGGAGACAATTCTTAATTTTATGAAAATTAGAATTCAATAATATTGTTCATAACCTTTAGATGATAAGATCTTATTTGAAATTCCTTAATAGCAATCACTATGAAACTTGGATCGAAAGAGAGAATTTTTTTTTAGAAAGAATCTCATACCACATATAAAAAAAATCTGAATTCGACCGTATAATAATTTTATCATGATTTATTCTTTCTATTCATGAATTCATTTAAGAAATTATACATGAATCCACAAGAATAAAATGCACCTTTATGTTTAGTTCCTATAACATCTCTCCTTCGATTGTGCTCCGTTCCTTTCCGTAGATTGACACATGATTATGATGAGAAAAATGAGAAGATAGAAAGAAAGTAGACATCTAATAATTTTAGGGTGTAGGAACAAAAAGACTAATTTATATAGGGAGGAGAGAGATCATTTGTTACAACTAATAAATCTTTATCGTATGTCTTCTTTTTTCTCTCTTTCATATATGATACATTACATTATAAGCTCATGTTTAACATTGGTTTTCATCTTCTAATTGAGCTCGCCTAATTTCATTTCCACTAGTTTATCATAAATTTTTTTATTATACTTTTTTTTTCAAAAGGTTTCATTTATTGTTCTTTGTACTCCTCATATGTCATTTGCATTGTTCATAGTAATTTTGTATACATCTCTTTTAGACATAACTTTCATCAATTGAATTTACATGCAATTTCCTAATTACGTATATATGAAACTAGCATTGCTCAAACCTTTTGTTATACATTTTATTGCTAGAGGAAAAGTTGTCATCATATCATATTCTTATGCATCATCCTTACATGATCTTATAACAATTATAACTTTGATATAAGGTAGGTATGTTATTTATAATAATTGGAATTCTTGAATCTTTGAGTACATGGTTATGAGTTATAATTTTCTTATGATAATTATTAGATGAATACACTCATGCATTTAACTTATCTCTCCTATAAGTCAAACTCCCACATAAACCTTTCCCAGTGCCTTTGTTGCTCTCTCTCACTTTCTCTCTTTCATGTGTGCTTTCTCTCCCATTCGCGCCTCTTTCTCCTTCTTGATGATGATGTCGCAAGGAACAGAGCATATGAAGCACATGACCAGAGGAGAGTGATTAGAGAAAGAGGAAAAGCAAGACGAAAAATAGGAACATGATAATTGCAATATGAGTTGACAAGGTATGCAATTAGCACAATGCAATAAAAAAATGTTATGATTTTCGCTAGAATAATTTTGTCACCGGTAGTGGGTGATCTTGGGATGTTTATTTCATTAATTTCTAATTAATTTATCCTAATTAAGATCGTCAAAACCAATCCATACATCATCGCATTATTGTGAAGCATAGAGTTTTCAAAACTCAGGGTGAGTTCCTATGAACTTGGCCAGATTCTTCTTGATGAACTATCATCCCATATTGTAATGGTGGAACTCAGCTCAAATTTGTCATTGTTGAGAAGTCATCAAAGCATACAAATTCAACCTGGACCGGTGATGATTAGGGTTGTGCTAAGATGCCTTTTCGCCCAATATGAGACCACATGGATTTGGTTGGGTATACTCCCAACTCAGCCTGGGTTGCCCTATTGAGTTATAAGAAAATATTGATTGTTTCACGCCCTTGGACACAACTCGGCTTCATGAATACCTAACTTGAATTATGGCATTAAGGTATTTGTTACGAATTAGACCTTTTTGTATGTTTGCTCTCGATTAATTTTATACTGACAATTGTTTTGATTAAGTCATATTGTTTGATGATCATGTCCTATTGATTCTTGATAAAAAAAACATCCTTGGTGGATTTCTTTCTCACTTATGATGTATTACAAAAATGATGTAAACCTTTACAAAATGAAAGACAAAACATATAAATGCAGAGCATGATGATGATAGATAGATAACGATCACCGAGAGGGAGTTTCTCTTTCCACCACGTGTTAAAAGATACATCTTTTTGGAGTTGAAATGTACTCCTCCACAAGTAATATGTTCTTATGAATATTGATTATGATTATATGATGATCTTTTCCTGATTTCCTGATTATACCCTCACCTAACATATCATGATGTCTTTATAATGATTTTGGCTCTATTTTACATATTAAACGTCAAAACTCACTTAAGGTCTATCTTCTATATTCAACCTTAATTATGAAGGTAATCAACTGTGGTAAATTGCACTAACACATGGATATCCTGTCTTTTATTTTTATTTTTAATATCTTAGTTATCTTTTCTATTATTTGAATAATGTAATAAATGAGCCACTTAGAACCCATTAAATGTTTTTTATTATCAATTTTCCATACTATTATGAGTATCTTATTCTACTTTATTGTACAAAAAGGACATTATTTCTTATGCATATGTTTATCATTAATTATTTTGTATAGTAAAAAATCAAATTTTTTAGTCGGCATTGCCCATGTAAGTATATCTCATAGTTTTTCCTGAGGCATATTTTGTTATATGACAAAGTATATTTTGGAGGATTATATATTATATCATCATTAAAAATGGTCTCTAATATGTAGAAGAAGGTCAATTATAGTTTATGTATATCTATGCCATTTTAACATATAGAAAAAATATTGAATTTATTAATCAAATAACTATCTACTAATGCTTGGTCACAATTACTTAGATGATTATTATTCATTAGCAAAATTCTTATTCATTAGACCATGCAAAATGGAGTCTATGCCAAGCACGTAAGGCACAAAGTTACATGCTTTATAAAACCAATTGATATTTTATATGGATAAAAAAGAGGCAGAACTAATTGTGGCATGGTAATCCTTGTTCAGTCACCAAAAAGGATAATGTTGCTTGACGCATTACAAAAACAATTGACAACCACATGATTTAATGTCTCAAAAAGTGTAACACTAAGTCGACATCATTGAAGTTAAAATATCATCACCCTAGGATCGAAGGGTTGCAATGATAGTTGCCTCACAATGGCCTCTAGTTAGCAAAAAATGACTAAGGAATGATACAAAAAGTTTGAAATTGCCAAGGTTAACTGACTTTCTATGGTAGAAGCCCACATTCTTTTAAGATGATCAATTTCATTCGACGAGCATCGCTAACATCTGATAATGCATATATAAAAATAATAGTTAAACTTTTATCTTGTATTTACTTATTTTGCAAAATTGAAAACTTTATTGAAGGAGGAGAAAGAAGATAGTCCTGTGGACTTTCACATGATATAAGAGGTTACGCATAAGAGTAAAAAAATAAACGACTTGACTACTTCCACTGTCCTTAGAGTTTTGGTACGTTTCATCATTTATTTATTTAGTTGTTGCGATTTGTAAACATGATTTCTTATATTTGCAACATTTAAACATTTTACTATTCATATAATGAAAAGATGATTGACAATTATGACATCCTAGTATTTAGCCATTAGGTAATGTATCTTGAATATAAATTTGCATATATAATGTTACAACACTTTTTATATTTATAACATTTACCTATTATACAGAGGATGCTACATTTTAGGAGGAGGATGCATTAGTAACTCATCTACTCCGAGTTCATTCACGACACCTGAGATGACATTAGATTTCATCATAGAAATCATTGCTAAGCAGCTTTCTGGATAGTTGATAATAATTTTGTGGATGCTTTAGGCCATTATGAAGTCTTAGAACTAGACATCACGAGTCTCATAATTGAGTATATCATCGTCTAATGTTAGACATCAATGATAATAATCAGTTCGTAGAAACTTTTGCTTTTTGTAAATAAACATTTACATGTTTTTATAATTTTGTGATGCTATTACATTTTAATTTCTTTTGTAATGTTGTTATGTCTCGCATATTTACAAATTCTTTTGTGATGCTATTACATGTAGATGTGTGGTCAATATAATACATTTGTATTTTAAATTGTATTGGGTAGAAAAGAGAATAATTGAATGTAGTTGGACAAATAATATTATAATTAGCACTACACTAGCATCACTTCGGAGATAAAGTGGCACCGCAACATTCAAGATAGGTGACACGTTATGATACAAATGTAATGCCACTATGACATTGGCTTACAACAGATGGAAACTGCCAATGTTACTGAAGTTCATGTCACAATTGCGTCAAAATGGCACCACTTTCACATTGCGATGTGCAACACTAAATGTCACCACTTTTGACTCCCAATGGTGTCACAAATATTGCCTTTTTTATTAAAAGACAATTGTAGGATTAAAATGCATCAAGAGGAGGGATGGATTGGTGTAAAAAAAAATCATAATTTCAGTTTTTTTAAAAATCATTTTAAAAATTGTGTGATGATATGTATGAAATGATAGCATAAAACTAATGGAAATGATAGTAGGTGCAAATTCCAAATTTTTTGATGAAGTTCAACCTAACTTCTTGGCCTACATTTTCGCTCTAACTCCTGGACCTCGAGACTGTCAGAGTTTCACTATCTTCCTCTTTCTTCTAGGGAGAGATAAATCCTTGTTACATTGAACCACCTTTTTTCGCTCAAGAGGCAAGCACACTTCTTGTTACACATGAGCTTTCAAAATCAAAAAATAAAATCTCTCTTAACTCTCTTACAAGTGCTCAAACTTCTTAAACAATGAAAATAAAGAGATTTAGGATTTTGTAAGAAAATGATCATAAATTTATTCTTGGACTTTGTAAGAGATTTTGTATGTTTATGTTTGCATAGATGATCTTTCCTCTATCTTTGGTATGCTTTTGATAAGCTTCTTGTCTTCTTGATGAAATATAGCCATTGAGAATATCTTCAAAAAGATCTAATTAAAAAATATTTGTTACTATAGGTTTAACTATTGAGTCGGTTGACCGATCGAGTTTTCTCCATCGCTCTATGTGAAGATTGGGGATTTTTGCAATTGACCGATCAATTGATCTCGAGTTTTCAGCTTTTTGGCTTTCTCATATTTTTTTCAGTTGCATGCTCGATCGACCGATTTTGGGTTTTTAATTTTCTAGCTTTCTCGCATTTTTTGATCATATGTCCGGTCGATTGATTCTGAGTCTTCAATTTTTTTGACTATCTTGCACTTTTTTGATCGATAGGTCGGTCGACCAATTTTATTGTTCGATCACAGCTTATGAAGACTTTTTCAATTGTCATTTGACTAATTCTTGTTGTATAAGTTCAATCAACGTTTGTATTTTAAAATTTATTTTTGAATTTTGATGTCGCGACTTCGTGTTCACTTGTATATAAATCACTTGAAAGTTTATTAGTACATTTTCGATCAATTTCATTTGTTATCATTAAAATGTGAAAAGAATATTTGGAATTTAACAATAGTGTCACACTAGCATCGTTCTAGCGTATGCTAATGATGTTACCACCGGTAATGGTGCAAGCATGATGTTAATAGTGTCAAAAGCTAGGCGACATTGTTAGCGGTATGACGACATTAAAGCATGGCTATCTTTTTCTGTAACACCCCGAATTTTACTCTCAAATTGTCAAGGACAATTTGGTCATTCGGCTATGTTAACGCATTCGCTATCACGTAATCATAATAAAAATATGATTTTCATCTATTATAGCGGAAGCACAAAACCAATTAAATATGATAAAATACTCTTTTAATAAAAATGCGAAAGATTTCATGAAACGCAAAAAGTACGATTATAGAATTGAAAACATCTTTAAACATCATTACTAATAGTGATTAAAACATCTCTTTAACAATATAGTCAAAAGACTCTAAAACATGATGACTCGACATCCTAAACTATTTTACAATCTTATTCGTCATGAGCTGAGCCGCCATCCATCCAAATCACTATACACCTGCACGGATCCAGGGTGCAGATGTTTCCTGTTAGAGTATGCAAGGGCCCTGCATGCGATGATATGATCCTAAATAGGATACTATATGATATACATCATCTTTATATAAAAGAAGTAATAGTATGCATGCCAAACATTAACATCATTCTATCATCATGCATATAAGCAGTTGCATGGAAGACATGTAATCATCATCATACTTATAGTATGAACATTCATAACAGTCATTCATTCAATTCATAGGCATATAAGTGAGATACACTTACCATAACTATTGCCTCCATAACTCTCCTTGGGGTTATTTTATTTTGTGGGACATCATTCCATAACTTTCCTTAGGGTTGCTTTATAATCCTTTGAACTTCCACTTCCGTGAAACTTTATTCCATTGGATCGATCATTGACCATTTTATATTAACGTTATATCTTTCGATAGTTGGGACTTATGTCGTTGCCCTCTCAATAGGCTAGCTAGGCCCAGGAGACAATGCTCCCCTCTCACCCGAAGATGACATCAGAATGCACACACCGTTGCCGATGTATGTAACGATCATTCTGGACTCTCACCTGAGGGTGACATCGGAATGACATACCGTTGACGATGTGTGTAACGATCATTCCGGACAATTATCCGATAAACGATCATAGAGGGGCGACATGTAACATCATCCACAACTGGGTTCATTATACTTTACAATCAATAAAACATTTACGTTGCTCAATCTTTAAATTTTAACCTAATTACGTGGGAACGTGCATATACGTGTATTTAGGTTCATATACAATCGTCCATACATACTATTAATACCTTGAAAATAACATTTGATATAGTATACTAGGTTTCTGTCACTGTCACGACCGTGATACAGGCTGTCACGGTCGTGACAGAAGATCGAAAAATCTGTCCCCTCTATCACGACCGTGCCTATAGGTGTCACGGCCATGACATGAAGCATCACGGGCGTGCCGGAGGCAATCCCTTAGCTGTTTTCTAGACTTTACGTCACGGGCGTGATAATTGCATCACGGTCATGAATGAACGCTGGAAAATGTCGTCGCCTCGTGACTTTTTCATGATTCTTCATAAAAAACTTTAGGAAACCAATAGGAAACATTATGAATCAATACCTATATGCTTCCTAGACATTCTAGGATCAAAAGGGGCATGAAAAACATGTAAAAACATTCAAATTTCCAGATCTAGGTTCATCCCTAAATCATGAACAATGAGAAAATATGAACCCCAATAACAAATCTGATTTAAATCTTTGCACATAGCATAGATCTAATTATGGAATCCTATTCATGCATAGTTCTAAAACAAAAACACTCAATCAGGGCAAGATGCCCTCAAACTCTCAATCCAATCATGAAAACCATTGAGAGAGGAGAGAGGGATTTAGATCCCCTTTACATACTTTAATCTTAAATCTTCCTTCTCTTTCTTCCTTTTCTTCTTTCTCTTCTTCCTTTTTCCTGATCTCTTCTTTCTTCTTCCTCAAGTCCTAGCCACCAAGATGTGGGGAAAATGAGAGAGATAAGAGAAGCCTTATATTGGGGGAAACTATGAGGATTTGGGCAAAAATCTAAATTACCCCTTTTAGAAAAGATATGCACGTTGTGCATGATTATATGCACGAGTTCTTGTCTCGTGACATGCGTGCAATCCTTACTTCTCCTTACCTCAATATCTTCCTCTAGATGTTTTCTACACTTTTCATTAGGGTTGCTCTTGAGTTGATGTTTGCCATTGTTAATGAGGTGGACTTGAAATGGACGTGCTGCTATTAATTGCTGCCAGTGGAGTGGAGAGCACCATCAATATTACATTAATTGACCCATCATGGGTTTTATCTGGTGACCTCCCATGTGATGATTGATCTCCATTGGGGATAGGTGCCATGATGAAGTTTATTCTAAAAGAAAAATGGTCTGTTTCCTTAGAAGATAATTGTAGTATTGGTTTCAAGAATTTTCCCCATTTTCAGTTGGCATGGTAATCCATTATCCATCCCTTCCTTAGTTGGAGGTTGAAAGATAACTAGTTCCCACCAATTTGCACCAGTTTGTTTGTTTGTTTTTTTTTCTTTTTCTAACCTCATTATTCAAAGTTGTGCATACCCCTTGACGTTGTGCATACCCCTTGGCAACGAGACGAGCTTTATGTTTGACAATATTTCCCGCTAGATCCTTCTTGACTTTGAAGACCCACTTGTCGCCTTGTGTCCTGGTGGGAGCACAACAAGCTCCCATATCTTGTTGTCTTGGATAGATTCCATTTCTGCCTCCGTTGCTTTGCGCCACACGTCTTCCTCCAATGCATCTTAAACACTTGAAGGTTTCTTAGCTGCAAGTAGACACATGCGGCTGTAGTCATATGCGGTGATTTCTTCGGTGGTGTCAAGCAGGTTCTGCAGCGTCCGATATCGCTGCGGTACTCCCTTGGAGTCATAGGCACCATTCGTCGGTGGTGTCGCGAACCTGATTGCTGGTGTTGCAGTCGTTGGTGTTGATGGAGATTGTGGCTGTGACGGAACATCTTCTACATTTGTTTTTGCTTCCTTGACTATGGTAAAGTACTCGACATCAAAACGAGGCTGATGGTGCAGGTTCACCATTCTTATCACTCCAGTCCCACGCACGGTGTTCCTCGAACACCACATCACGTGTGACATGCACCTTCTTCGTCACTGGTTCGTACACCCTGTAGCCTTTCATTCCTGGTTCGTACCCAAGAAACACCATGGACACGGATCTGTCTGTGAGCTTGCTGATGCCGGGCCCAATGCACTTGATGTGGGCGACGCACCCGAATGTCCGAAGATGCTGGACATTAGGCCTCCGGTTGCACCAGGCCTCATATGGTGTCTTCCCCTCCAAACCTCTAGTTGGTGCACGGTTGAGAATGTAGACGGCTGTCATCACCGCCTCGCTCCAGAAATAGGCCAGCATGTTCTTGAAGGCTTCGTCTTTTGTTGCGAGCAGCTCTGCCCACATGTAACGGGAGTAATCATCCACTATAAGCATAAAATAGCTCTTACCACTTGGGGTGCTTGGCCTGATCTGGCCGCAAAGATTGATGTGGAACAGATCCAGGCTTCGCTCGCCATGATGTGCTGCTGCTTGTGGGAACGGGGCACGCTGCTGCTTGCCCAATGCACACCCATCACAAAATTCTTCCAACCTCTCGATCAGATGAAGACCTTCCACCATATGCTTCAATCCCAGCTCTCGGAGAGCTCGAAAATTCAGATGACCATAGCGTGCATGCCACAGCCACGCACGGTCATTGATCTTTGCCACCAGACACACTAGGGCTGCAATGTGGATCTTTAGCAAGTACAGCCTGTACAGGCGATTGTGGGTGCGTGGTGCATGGACCAATAGTGTATGTTCACTATCGAACACACTACAGAATCCATCCTCCAACTCGACTTTGCACCCCCCTTCTTCCAACTGCCCAAGGCTCGCGGTATTGCTTTTTAATTTTGGTATGTAATACACCCCAGTGAGTAACTTGTGGCCGTGATTCCTCGTCTGCATCACCACTGATCCGAGGCCGCAGATCTCGACGACGGACCCATCTCCAAAGTGTACAGATCCGCGCACACTCCAATCGAGTGAGGTGAGTGCGGATCTACATCCCGTCATGTGATTACTTGCGCCAGTGTCGAGCACCCACATGTCATCGTCACGGTCCGCCAGATGCACCTTGTTCTCGTTAAGGTGCACAACATGCATCATTGTGTGCTTCTCAGTGGTCATCATAGCCATCAGTAGTGCCGACTGCGGAACCTGGTCCTCCATCCTCGCAACATGAGCCTCCTCCTTGCGATCACGCCGTGGCTTCCTGCACTCCTTCGCCCAGTGTCCATATATGCCACAATTGTGACATTTGCCTTGATGGCACGGCTTGCGATCGGTGGTTGACTTCACTACGGTATCACAACCATCAGGTCACGCTCCGCCCTTCGCCTTCCCTTGGACCACCTTGTCGCTGCTCGATGATGACTCTGACTGGGGCTTCTTCTTGTGCTTGGCTAGCCAGTCCTCCTTAGTGAGAAGGAGATGCCCAACCTTGTCGGTGATTGTGTCGATGTCGAAATGATCCTCCGCTGCACGTAGTCGCCCCACTAGCTCCTCAATCGAGATCGTCTTAAGATCAAGCAATGTCTCGATCGAAAGAGCGATATGTGAATGCCGTGGTGGCACAACGCGCAGGATCTTCTTGATGACACGCACTTCCTCCATCGTCTCACCAAGAGCCCGCAAGTTGCTTGCAAGCCCGGTGATTCACATGGCAAAATCATCGATAGACTCGCCATCCTTGAAGCTGATGTTCTCAAACTCCTTCAACATCCTCTGGGCGTTGGCCTCTTGCACACGAGTGACACCCATGCGCATCACCCGTATTGCCTCCTAGGCCTCTTTTGCTGTCTTCTTCACTGCAAGAGTCGACCGCATCTCAGCCGGCACCGCGCGAAGAAGAGCGGCTAAGGCTAGCCGATCCTCACGGCGCTCGACTTTATCACTCTCGAACGCCTCTCACAGCCCTTGAGCTTCAAGATTCACCTGCATCACCAGTCCCCACTCATGATAGTTGGACCACGTCAACTCGAGATAGACGATGGATGAACCAACTTCCTTCACGATGAGCTCTACCACCACTTCTCGTGTGGAACTTTCTGCTCCCTTGCTTTCCATCACATTCTCCTAGAATATTCACAAACGAGGCTCTGATACCAAATGTTAGCGCTAGGCTTGAAAGCAATGCACTTTTACGGCAGTAGAGAGGAATAGCAGAGAAAAAAACTATCACGGATTTTGTCGCAGCCTTGCATTTTCTAGTTTCATATTAATAGAAACAAACTCCTAAAACAAACTACGAACATGGACACGATTTCAACCATTAGTTGCTGAAGAATCGGACTTAACAAACTACCTAACCAACCAACTACAAAACAAATATTCCTTATATATTGTACGGGATTATTTGCTAACACTCTCATATGTTTGCCCACCTGACCGTCATTGCTCACCCCTCCGACACTCTCGTACACCCGCCCGCCGTTGCTCATCCCTTCGACGCTCGCCTGGCTGCTACTCGAACGGAGGGATAACACGCGAATGGTAAAAGCTACTGACTTCCATTTTGTTCATACGAGAAAAAACTTTCGGATACATTCCACTTGCAGATTTCATGATATTAATCAGACAATTATAGATCAAATGATCATATGGAGAACACTCTCCATTGTCCACATGAGTTGTATATCTGAACTTTTCGATCAAGAATAGTGGCACGGGGTGTAGTTGATGGCGGCTCGTGAGTTCGGTGCCGCACGGGGAGGACGATATCATCGGTAGCTGGGTGGGCTGGCTTGGCGACGATGGTGCACGAACTCAGCGGCGGTGGTAATTAAATTATTATTCATTAATTAAATCATCGACCATGCAAAATAGAGTCTATGCCTAGCACGTAAGCCACAAAGTTACATGCTTTATAAAACCAATTGATATTTTATATGGATAAAAAAGAGGCAAAACTAATTGTGGTACGGTAATCCTTGTTTAGTCACCAAAAGGAGAATGTTCATGATTGATGTTAAAAAAATGTCGAACAACCACCCATGATTTAACGTCTCAAAAAGTGTAACGCTAAGTCGGCATCATTAAAGTCAAAATAGCATCACCTCAGGATCGAAGGGTACGCAATGATAGTTGCCTTCCGATGGCCTCTAGTTAGCACAAAATGACTAAGGAATGATAGAAAAAGTTTGAAATTGCCAAGGTTAACCGACTTTCTATGGTAGAAGCCCACATTCTTACAGGACGATCAATTTGATTCGACAAGCATCGCTAACATCTGATAACGCATATATAAAAATAATAGTTAAACTTTTATCTTGTATTTAATTATTTTACAAAATTGAAAATTTTATTGGAGGAGGAGAAAGAAGAAGGTCTTGTCGACTTTTGCATGATATAAGAGGCTACAGATAAGAGTAGAAAAATAAACGACTTGATCACTTCCACTGTCCTTAGATTCTTGGTATGTTTCATCATTCATTTATTTATTTAGTTGTTGCGATTAGTATACATGATTTCTTATGTTTGCAAAAAAAAACATTTAAACATTTTACTATTCATATAATGAGAAGATGATTGACAAGTACGAAAATATACTAGTATTTAGCCATTAGGTAATATATCTCGAATATAGATTTACATTAGGTAATAATGTTACTTGATGATTATTATTCTTACGGATGATGCCAAATTTTAGGAGGAGCATGCTTAGATTTTTTAAGAAGAGCGGAGGATGCTTTTGGCAGGTCACCTGAAGTATTAGATTTCATCATATAACTCATTGTTGAGCAGCTTTCTGGACAATTGACGCAAATTTTGTGGATGCTTTAGGCCATTGTGAAGTCGTATAACTAAACATCACGAGTTTCGTAATTGAGTACGTCATTGTCGAATGTCAAACATCAATGACGATAACCAGTTTGTAGAAACTTTTGTTTTTTTTGTAAGTAATCATTTACATGTTGTTATAATTTTGTGATGTTATTACATTTTAATTTCTTTTGTGATGCTATTATGTCTAGATCGCATATTTACAAATTTCTTTTGTGATATTATTATGTTGTAGAGATTATCTTGTGTTATGTAGATGTGTGGTCAATATAATACATTTGCATTTTAAATTGTATCGGGTAGAGAAGAGAATAATTGAATGTAGTTGGACAAATAATATTGTAATTGGCACTACATTAGCATCAGTTTGGAGTTAAAGTAGCACTGCAGCATCCAAGATAGGTGACTAGTTACGATGTAACGCCACTATGACACTGGCTTAGCGTTGCTAAAGTTCATATCACGGTTGCATCGAAATGATGTCGCTTTCGCATTGCGATGTGCAGCACTAAATGTCACCACTTTTGACTCCCAATGGCATCATAAGATTGCCTTTCTGGTTAAAAAATAGTTGTAGGATCAAAATGCATCAAGAGGAAGGGCAAATTTGTGTAAAAATCAAAAGTTCTTTAAAAAAATATTTAAAAAATTGTGTGATGATATGTATGCAACATAGCATGAAACTAACAAAAATGATAGCAGTTGCAAACTCCATATTTGTTGATGAGATTCGACATGCCTATATTTTCTCTTGGACTCATCGACCTCGAGATCGTCGTAGTTTTATTATCTTCCTCCTTTCTTGTAGGGAGAGGTAAACCCTTGTTACACTGAACCATCTTCTTCTTTGCGCAAGAGGCAATGCACGCTTTTTGTTACACATGAGCTTTAAAAATCACAAAATAAATTCTCTCTTGACTCTTTTATAGGTGCTCATACCTTTTAAGCAAATAAGAGAAAAATATCTAGGATTTTCCAAGGGAATGAACATAAATTTATTCTTGGACTTTATAAGGGCTCTTGAATGTTTGTGTTTGCATAGATGATATTTCCTCTGTCTTTGGTATGTCTTTGATAGGCTTCTTGATGAAATATAGCCAATGAGAAGATCTTAAAAAAGATCTGATTTAATAATAATCGTTACTATAGGTTTGACTGTGAGTCAGTCAGTCGAGTTTTCATGTCGCTTTGTATGAGGATTGGAGATTTTTGCTATTGGCCGACCGATTGATCTTGAGTTTTCAGCTTTTTTGGCTTTCTCATATTTTTTTCATTTACATGCCCATTCGATCGATTTTGGGTTTTCAATTTTCTAGATTTCTTGCATTTTTTCGGTGGTATGTTTGATCGACCGATTTTGAATCTTCAATTTTTTTTTTATTTTCTTGCACTTTTTCGATCGATAGATAAGCCAGTCGACTAGTTTTATTATTTTATCGCAGCTTTTGAAGACTTTTTCAATTGTCATTCGACTGGTTCGTATAAGTTCGATCAACCGGTTGCATTTTAAAATTTCTTTTTGAATTTTGATGTCACAACTTCGTGTTCACCTGTATATAAATCACTTGAAAGTTTATTACTACATTTTCAATCAATTTCGTTTGTTATCGTCAAAATTTGAAAAGAATATTCGGGATTCAACAAAAGTGTCACACTGACATCATTCGCTAATGACGTTACCACTGGTAATGGCGCAAGCATGAGGCTAACAACGTCGAAAGCTAGGTGCTACGACGACATTAATGCATGGCTATCTTTTTAAGTGCCTTCATGAAGATAAATCATTGCGTGACTATTCGATATTTTTTTGTTTGGGCAGCCGGCTGCAGGAAGGTGAGCATCATGCTATGATGCATGGGTACTCTGTTTGCCATGGAGTACCCGTACATGGTACGTATCCGGTACGGGGTACGACCCCTTCCGATATGCTTCGGGTATGTATGGGTACATACTCGTATTTAAATAATTATTTTTTAAAAATGAGGTACGACTCTAGTACGGTTTTGGTACGGGCGGAGGTACGTTTGAGCTTTAAAAGTTGTAGGGCCTTCATTAAATCCAAAAAAGTTACAAATTAGGGTACAGTCGTACGTGAAAGAAAAAAATTAAGTTTTTGAACGGCACGTGCTCAGAGAGAAAGGTAAAAAAACAAGATTTTGACTTTTTGCACGACGTGCTCAGTAGTGCTATGGTATGGGCGCTCTCTTTATCCATTGTATAATGTTCTTGCTTTGTATAGTTGTATGTGTCGTGTCTATACAGAAGGCAGAGTAATCATTACATATTTCTTTTAATTTTTATTCTTTCTTTGAAGTTTTTCGTCAATGTCTTAATACAAGTAAAAGTACATGACTTTATTTTAGGAAAAGTACATGACTTGAGAGCATTTAAAGCCTAAGCCTAAATAGCATTTAAAGCCTGGTGTAAAAGATTTGGATAATAGAATATATTGTTCCTGTTACTATTCATCCGTGAGTAGAAATATTATTAATTTATATTATTTATTAATTTGTTATTTCTTTTTAATTGATGATTTAATTATTTGATAATTGTTCATCTTACAGTAGATTAATTATATATATTATTTATTAATTAGCTATAATTTTAAATTGATAATTTAATTATTTGGTATCACAAGTCATGTTATAGTACTATTTAATTAATTATTTGAAAAACTAGAATTTTTTATATAACTTAGCATACTTAGAAAGATTAGAATGATTCTTTTATATAGATTTGAGTATTTTTTTAATAACGAAAAAATGTGTCATTTCTAAAAAAATAAATTAAGATGCATAATTATATTTCATCATTATTTTATTAGTTATTTTACAAATGTCAGGAGGACATTCCACTTCCGGTGCAAGATCTTTCGATGGATCTAGCAGTATGAATGCTACTATTTCAACTTCTTTGACATCTAATTTTGCATCTGAAAAGACATAAAATAATTGTCCTCTTTGGGCTTATGTCACAAGATTACAAGATAAAAAGGCTGAAGGAGGAAATACTAATTGGCGTTGTAATTATTGCAATATAACATATAAATGATCTTATTTTAGAGTGAAAAATCATTTGTCGAGGAAGAAAGGACATGACATAGCTGCATGTTCAATGGTGACAACTGAGTACCTTGAAGAGATGAAAAAAAAAATAGATAAAGAGGTGAGGGAAAAAGCAAAGCCAATTCAAGTTCCTTTACCCGATGGAAGTACAAGTGCTAATCCTCCTAGAGCTGATATGTATTCAGATGGAAGCAAAAGAAGGCGAGGTATTCAAGGACCACTAGGAAAAGCATTCAATAATGAAGCAAAAGATCATTTGACATACGAAATAGCAATGATGTTTTATTTTGCTGGCTTGCCTTTCAATATTGCAATAAATCCATATTATATTAGTTCATTTTCATATGTAGCAAACTCTTCCATCTCAAGTTTTGTTCCTCCAAGTTATAATGCGTTGAGGACAACATTATTGCAAAGGGAGGAAGCAAACATAATGAGATTGCTTCAGACTCTTTAAGACACTTGGGCAGAGAAAGGTGTGAGCTTAGTGACTGATGGTTGGATTGATGCTCAAAGAAGACCATTAATTAATTGCATGGCTATCTCAGATTCAAATTCTATGTTCCTATTGATTGTTCAGGTGAGTACAAAGACAAGCACTTCATTGCAAATGAAAGTTTGAAAACCATTGATGAAATTAGGTCACAAAATATTTTCCAAGTCATTACTGATAATGCACTTGTTTGTAAAGCTGCTGAATCAATTATTGAGTCAGTTCATCTTCATATTTTTTGGACACCGTGTGCAGTACACAATTTGAATCTTGCCTTGAAAAATATTTGTGCATCAAAGAATACTCCAAACAATGAGCATGTTTATGCAGAGTGTCATTGGAGTACTGAAGTTGTTGATCATGCACATTCCATTAGAAATTTCATAATGAATCATTCCATGAGATTAGCTATGTACAACAAGTTTGTGCATTTGAAGTTGCTTGATGTGGCAAAGACTAAATTTGCATGTAGCATCGTAATGCTAAAACGATTTAAACAATTAAACATGGTCTTCAATGTATGGTTATTAGTAAGGATTGATCTGACTACAAAGATGATGATATTGAAAAAGCTGCTGCTGAAGAAAATCATCTTAAATGATATTTGATGGCACAACATTGATTATATTTTAAACTTCACCGAACCAATTTATAATGTGCTTCGCTTTTGTGATACTGATAAATCAAACCTTCATTTAGTTTATGAGAAGTGGGATTTTATGATTGAACAAGTGAAATTAGCTATATATCAACGTGAACGCAAGAAACTCACTCAAGATTGTCCCTTTTCTGATGTGGCGTTTGACATCTTGGTTGATAAATGGGCTAAGAGTTACACATCACTTCATTCACTTAATCCAAGATAAAATTTGATTAATTTTAGTTTTATTTTTCTTAAATGAATGTAGCTTTTAAATGTTTATTAGGTTGTAACATTTTGATTGATGTTGTGTGTAATAGGTTTTATACAAAACAATGGCTCGATAAATCTCCCAATTGAGTTCCTCCTCATAAGGATAATGAGTTTTGTGAAGGAAGAAACAAGTGTATAAGGAGTTATTTTCAAAATCTAAGGAAACGATTGGAAGTGACTGGAGAATTTGTGAAAATTTCAAGTGCAAAAGAAGAACTTGGACAATTTGATTCTTTACAAGATAGGTGAAATTTGACAGCAAAAGAATGATGAGTTATGTATGGATCCCCAATTCCTAAACTACAAGCCATGGCTTTGAAGCTACTTTCACAACCATCCTCTTCTTCTTGTTGTGAAAGGAATTGGAGTTACATATAAATTTTTATAAAAGAAATACAACAACAACAAAGCCTTATCCCACTATGTGGGGTCGGCTTTTATAAAAGAAATAAACTCAAATAAAAAAGAAGTGAGGATTTAGTTTTTGTACACACAAATCTTCGTCTCCTTTCATGAAAGAGCAAAAATTATAATGAAGGAGAGACAAAAATACGGGATATTGGTGGAGATCAATTAGACTTGTAAGATGGTGCTACTTCTTGAAGTTGCTAATCTTTCTCTTGATGAACCTTATTTGCAAGCTGTACTTTTCATTGATGATGGAGAAAGGACTAATGAGATTGATATTACTAAAGAATGAAATTATATATAATTATCATTTTGAGAAGTTAGTATTATGAAATTGTTAAAATTATGTTGTGACATAATACCTATTGATTATAACATTTTATCTTATGAAATATTAACCTATTACATATATTTATATTATTTATAAGTAATATATATCGCCATACCCGTATCTTAATTTTTTTAAAAATTACCATACATTGTACCCGTACCGAATACCGGTACCGTACTCATACCTATGCAACATAGGCATCATGTTACTCAGGATATGCATGTTGTGCATGATTATATGCACGAGTTCTTGTCTCGTGGCATGTGTGCAATCCTTACTTCTCCTTACCTCAATATCTTCCTCTAGATGTTTTCTACACTTTTCATTAGGGTTGCTCTTGAGTTGATGTTTGTCATTGTTAATGAGGTGGACTCGAAATGGACGTGCTACTATTAATTGCTGCCGGTGGAGTGGAGAGCACCATCAATATTACATTAATCGACCCATCATGAGTTTTATCTGGTGACCTCCCATGTGATGATTGATCTCCATTTGGGATAGGTGCCATGATGAAGTTTGTTCTAAAAGAAAAATGGTCTGTTTTCTTAGAAGATAATTGTAGTATTGATTTCAAGAATTTTCATGGTAATCCATTATCCATCCCTTCGGAGGTTGAAAGATAACTAGTTCCACCAATTTGCACCAGTTTTTTTTTTTTTTTTAATCTCAGTGTTCAAAGTATTGACGCGACTAATTTGATCTCTTCAAGTTGGAATGTGAAATTGGTTTGAAGCTTGCGAAATAATTTTCAACGTAAAGCAAGTTAACCTCAACTACGTGCCAAGTTCTAATTCGACGGTGTCCATATTTCCCACCAAGGTCCTCAAACTAGTCTCGAAGGCAATTCTAATCCTCTCTTTCAGCCGACAAAGACGGGACGTGGAACATGACATGTGAGCACGCCCCCGCTTAGCTCCAATGAGGGAGAGAATATGATCACGATTCCATCAAGAAATTTTAACCAACTAACAAAAAGTCAAATTTCAAGAAAGAAAAATGAATCGAAATCAGTTAGCTAGCGTCCTTAAATTTCATGCTTCTTCAACGTGCGTAGGGCCTCTGCGTCGGTGCCGGCAAGATCTGATTCTCAGTTCATAGAAGCTCAGTCACTTGGCATCAACTTAGGGAGGGAGGGAGGGAGGGAGGGAGGGAGAGAGAGAGAGAGAGAGGGAGAGAGAGAGAGAGAGAGAGAGAGAGAGAGAGAGAGAGAGAGAGAGAGAGAGAGAGAGAGAGAGAGAGAGAGAGAGAGAGAGAGAGAGAATAAAAGGGCCACCCAACAGCTGCATAGTTAGTGCATTAGTGGGGGAAAAAAAGGATTAGTAGGCCTCTGGCCCTCTGCACTTGAAGAGTGTCGGTAGCTCACAATTTTAGTTGCATCACTTATTTCATCGTCAGCAGATTTTGAGATCTCATTCTTCACAGATGTCCTTTCTGCATGCCCCAATGGAATGCAGAAATTTTGTCATGTTTTTTTTTACTAATGCTTTTCCATTAGGGTAAACCACTATCCTAAAAGTATCTCTTATTTTATTTTATTTTTCACTACCTCTGATCACTGAATCATTTATCCTCAGGAGCAAATTACCAGCAACTTTGAGCTGGAACTAATTAATTGATTGCTGAACCAAACATGTATGTCGGATTCAATTGAAGGATTTGCAGTATATATACTTCTGATATATATATACCGAGTTCCATTGTATATTATTTGCATCATGTGTCTCGTCAGGATCTGGTAACTTTTCGTTGTTTCAGTGTCTGATAAATGAATCTGAACTCTGCTCAGAATTAATCTGAGACCAAGATCCAGTTACTGGTGACATCCATAAACTAAACATTGCACTAAGAAGCCTGCCTCTTTCTCTCTCCTCTTTCCTTCTAATTATTATTCCTTACTCACCGACTTTGAGATACTTTTCTTAAGAAAAGTGTGTCGGAGGGGAGTGTGCGTGTGATCAAAGGATCAGTTGCGCTTTCTCTCTCTTTTCTGTCTTCTCACCTACTTTCTCTAACTTTTTGCCCGTGCCTTTTATCTTTTATCGGTGCCGTATAGTATTAAAAGTTAACATCTTGACTATTAAATTCCCAAAAGAAAAGAGCCGTCGTGAATTTATTCGTATTACATGATATATTTTACTGCAAGTTATTGTACGTTCATGAGACCGATTTGGACGGAACACTTGACAAGATTCATTTCAAATTTTATGAATTGTAGCTGTTCGTTGAGTTTTCAACACCAGTGATCTAAAATTAATTGGGTTTAGTGAGCTCATGACGTGTGACGTGCATTCGATATTGTCAAATAGTTTTACTTTTTCTTTTTTCGGGTATTTTTTTTTTGTAAATTCGATATTAAGTGAAAACAAGCAAATCGCATTAGTTTTTTTTTTTTATTTGGAGAAGTAATAAGAACTCCACACAAGGATACGCGTCAATTCGTCAGTTACAAATTTATTGCTCAACTATACTGCTTTTAATAATAATAATAATAATAATAATAATAATAATAATAATAATAATAATAATAATAATAATAATAATAATAATACATACGTTGATTTAACGAAGAAAAAAAGGAACGAGTGTTAAAGGCCTCTTGTCATAAATGTGCGTCTTAATTTCTGTTTACTGATCTTTTTAAGAGTTCGTAGGGCAGGATTAAAAATTGGGAGCTTGACATGTAAGTTAAAAATAAATGAGTGCCACATCAAATCATGATCATGATTAACAATTACAATTCGACATGACAAGCTAATGCTTCTGTTTTAATAACATAACACAATTATTTAAACAGATCAGATATAATTTTTAATTTTGAAATTAATATATAATATTAATTAGAATTTTGGTAAAGGTGAGTGGAGATTTAATTTTTAATTCTCTAATTAATATATCAGAAATATATAATATTATTAAAATTTTCATGTCAAGTCTCCTCTACTCACTATACACATTTGGGTCTCCCTCCTGAGGGTTTGTAATTTTGTATAAATATTCTAGTTTCTTCCTTAAAATTCATATTCATATCCCAAAGATTCAAATATTTAGCACAATAAAATAAAAGTGATATTGTTTGAGATTTTACTTTCATATAAAAAAATTAAAATTTTCAGTGGATACAATCATCCAAATAAAAAAGCATCAGATCTACTCTTTTTTTTATTATATATAGATCCATTAATTTACTCCAAATACCTGCCCCACGGTATCTTTCCTTCCCATCTATAAATGCTCGTCAGATCTCGGCTCATCTTCCTCGCGCTCCCTTCGCCTCTCCGCTCTCCCTTCTCGCTCGGCCTCTCCTCTCTTCCCCGGAATCGGTTCCGCCTCAGCTTCCAGAGGTAAACAAAACATTGAGGATCTCTTCCTCATTCATTGTCTCCTTGCGCTCCATTGTTTCAGAGCTTGCTACGTGCTACTTCTTTTCTCCTTGATATCTCATTTTTGTAGAAAAGAACGGGGTTTTTTTTTCTTCACTGGATCTGAATTGTGGTGGTGTTGTAGTTTCAGTGGTATGTTCATTGGTTGAAAATCAAGTTCTGAGTTTTGTTTTCCTTTTTTTGTCCGGATCTTGAAGTGATCTGGAGCCGTATCTGGATCAGTGTTCTGTTTCGTTTGTCGGTTTGATCGGCATCAGAGGCTGAATCTGCGTGGTTTGTTTCTTCCATTGTCTTGACATTAAATGTAGTGCATGTCAAGCTGTTTAGGTTCAGATCTCGTTCTGGATGATTGATTATAACCGGATCTGGCAATGTACATGCAAAAGTTTCAATCTTTGGCTTTTATCAAAATAAAGAGTCCTGGATCTTTAATTTATGATTGTTGTAGCTGAAACCTATTGGATCTAGCATCCATTATCTGAAGGGCACAACTTTGGACTTGGTTCAAGTGTTTCTATATGAAGATCTGATGTTGCCTTGTTGTCCAGTTCTATAACCTCATCGGATCGACATTTTGAACTATTAGATTGCAGATCTAACTACTGTAGTGATCTTTGCGTCTTTCTGTTAGATTGTCATCTGCAGCATTCTTTCGTCACAAAAAAAATAACTTCATGCATGTAAAAAGCGTATTTATATTTTTGTAAAGGTTAATTAATGTACATATATTAGTAATTTATTACATTTGATTAATGTTTTGCTTTCATATAAATCATTACTGTCAGGCGATCTGCTTCGTGTTGCTTACTTGCGAATAATTGTACCAAGCACATGGCTGTTTTCCTTTTTATTTTTCCTTCGATAATGTACTTGTTTCCAGTTGATTATTGCATTAATAGATTGCTATGTCCGTCCCCCATTTAATGGCAGTCTGAACCTTTTCACATGCCATGGACGTAAGTTACACAACGGTCTTCTTTTCTTTTTTTTCTTTTTTGAGGGGGACAACAGTCTCTTCAACCCCACTAAAGATTTCAGGAGAAAATCCTGACAGTTTAATACACTGATGTACCATGTGGAAGAGTGGGGTCAAGCTATCCATTTTTTTCATTATGCAGATATTTGCTTTAGAAGTTTCCCTTTTTCCTTTCTAAAAAAAAAGGAAGTTCCATTTTTTCATGCATTTATCTGAAGTCTTGTACACTGATACCCTTTCTTCCCGTTTTGGAGTTGACATCCCAACTTATCTTGGGTCTATTTGAACATAAATATTATAGTGAGAACAAGTGTTGACACTGAAAGATGTTCTGCATCTAACATGTAGTAAATATTAAGTTAAACAAGAAAACTTATATCTTGCCTTTTCCTTGAAAAGTAACCTGCAAATGAAGTATTTTCTTTTCTTATTATTTGGTCTTTCTTTTTCATGCTATCTTAGCTTTTTGGCTTGCTAAAGGAGAATCTTTTTGTTTTGCCTCTGATGAAGCAATATTACCTTGTTTCTGTGTATGTACAGAAAGATGGCGTCCCACATTGTTGGTTATCCTCGCATGGGTCCTAAGAGAGAACTCAAATTTGCATTGGAATCTTTCTGGGATGGGAAGAGCAGCTCCGAAGACTTGCAGAAGGTTGCTACTGACCTCAGGACTTCTATCTGGAAGCAAATGTCTGCTGCTGGGATCAAGTACATTCCTAGCAATACCTTCTCTTACTATGATCAAGTGCTTGACACCACAGCAATGCTTGGTGCTGTTCCCGAGAGATATGCCTACAGTGGAGGTGAGATTGGGTTTGATGTCTACTTCTCTATGGCTAGAGGAAATGCCTCAGTACCTGCTATGGAGATGACCAAGTGGTTTGACACCAACTAGTAAGTCATCTTAAACTTCTTGGCCTTTAATTTAGTAATGCTTCTATTTTATGTCTGCTCATGTTTGTGTCTTGTTGACTCAGTCATTTCATTGTCCCTGAATTGGGCCCAAATACCAAATTTACCTATGCATCCCACAAGGCTGTATCTGAATACAAGGAAGCGAAAGCGGTATGTATCATCACAATATAATTTTTTTTACCCACGACAATGATTGATTATGCTGACATTGATGTTTTCTATCATAAAAATAACTCTTTTCTTTGCTACTTTAGTTTTCTCTCTCATGTATTCATGGTATTGTGCATAATTGACACAATAATAAAAGACTCAATGTGTTTCCACTCTGTAAGTCCAAAATATAACCTAACCTTGTTGGATCTGTCAGCTGGTTAGCTTGAAGGCCCCGGCATTTATGATGTTCTAACTAAAAATTTATTTATACTTTCTGTACAATGGCACGAAGAGTTGCATTAAAAAGATTTTTTGAGAGGAAAAGTTGTATTAAGAATTACCATGGTGTTAGTCAAAACATTTTAAATTTTAGTTGTGCAAGATCTTGACTTTGGAACAACACAGGCCGTGATGTTAGTCCTTTTTGCAGCTTCTTGCTTATTTTAATGACATTTCCAATGATTCTATTAACCTGCAGTGTTTTCATTGTGCAGCTTGGAATTGAAACAATTCCCGTGCTTATTGGACCAGTGACATACTTATTACTCTCAAAGCCTGCTAAAGGTGTAGAAAAATCATTTTCTCCTCTTTCACTTCTTGGAAGCATTCTTCCTGTTTACAAGTAAGAATCCACACACAACTTTATCTGTTTTTGTACTCCTTTGTTTTTTCATCTTCTAACATACTTTTTATCCCTACTCAGGGAAGTTATTGGTGAACTGAAGGCTGCTGGCGCATCATGGATCCAGTTTGATGAACCAACTTTGGTATTGGATCTCGAGGCTCATCAGTTGGAAGCTTTCACAAAGGCCTACTCGGAACTAGAATCATCTCTTGCTTCCTTGAATGTGATTGTAGAGACTTACTTTGCTGATGTTCCTGCTGAGGCATACAAGTAAGTTCTTTCATTCTATCTTCTATCATCTTGACATGCTTTTAAGTTTTAATACCTCAATCATTTATTTGTCTTTTTGTTTGTCACAGGACTGTCACTGGCCTGAAAAGTGTTTCTGGATTTGGCTTTGACCTTGTTCGTGGAACGAAGACACTTGACTTGGTCAAAACTGCCTTCCCTTCTGGTAAATATCTTTTTGCTGGAGTCGTCGATGGAAGGAACATTTGGGCCAATGACCTTGCAGCTTCTCTTAGCACTCTTCAGGCCCTTGAGGCAATTGTGGGGAAAGGTATTTTATTCTCGAGCACCCTTTTGTCATTCTTTTCTTGACTAGTTATCTGATCTCTTGTCTCTTTTTCTAGACAAGCTTGTTGTCTCAACTTCATGCTCGCTTATGCATACGGCTGTTGATCTTGTAAATGAAACAAAGTTGGACAATGAGATTAAGTCATGGCTGGCATTTGCGGCGCAAAAGGTGGTTGAAGTTAATGCCCTGGCTAAGGCACTGGCTGGTGAAAAGGATGAGGTAAATATGAGTATCGCACTGATAGGATATAGTACCTTTATGAATATCAGAATCTCCATTTCCCTTCCATTTCTCTCTCACTTTATTTATTTCAGTGACACTAAGAGCAAACCCTGGGGTAGCTATGTAATTGTGACATTGCGTTATCAATTTTTACAGGCTTTCTTCTCAGCAAATGCGGCTGCTCAAGCTTCAAGGAAGTCATCTCCTAGGGTTACCAATGAAGAAGTTCAGAAGGCTGTAAGTATCTATAATTTGGATGTTCATTTCCATGATTTTATGATCTCTCTTGGCTTAATAGTTCATGGCATGATGGCACAGGCTGCTGCTTTGAAGGGCTCCGATCATCGTCGAGCTACCCCTGTTAGTGCTAGATTAGATGCACAACAGAAGAAACTCAACCTCCCTATTCTTCCTACAACGACAATTGGTTCGTTCCCTCAGACGATGGATCTTCGAAGAGTCAGACGTGAATACAAAGCTAACAAGTAAGCACCCTATAAGAACAATTCCTATCTATATTAAATCCAAGAGTGATTCCTCAAATGTCATAATATTCTTTCAGGATCTCTGAGGAGAACTATGTGAAGGCCATCGAAGAAGAAATTAGAAAGGTTGTCAAGATCCAAGAAGAACTTGATATCGATGTCTTAGTCCATGGAGAACCTGAGGTAAAGTTTATTATAACTACTACACATTTCATATCACAAAAACCCCACTATGCGCATGTACGAAGAAAGACTTGATTGATTTATAACTATTTTTTTTAGAAGAATTTATAACTAATTTTTCCACTATTGATTAATAAAAATCCTCAGTTTTCTCTTTATATATGTGGTGTTGTTAATTATATTTTCTGATTTCCCGTTTTCCTGCACATATGCAGAGGAACGACATGGTTGAATACTTTGGTGAGCAGTTATCAGGATTTGCTTTCACAGCTAATGGCTGGGTACAATCTTATGGGTCACGATGTGTCAAGCCCCCAGTCATCTATGGTGATGTAAGCCGGCCAAAGGCTATGACAGTATTCTGGTCGAAACTGGCTCAAAGTATGACTGCTCGGCCAATGAAGGGAATGTTGACAGGTCCAGTGACCATTCTTAACTGGTCTTTTGTTAGGAATGACCAACCTAGGTGAGCTAAAATTCTCAAGCAACATGCACATGTGCAAAACGTATTTATCTTTATATCATTGTAACCTATGAATTCGGTTTGATGCTTGCCATCAGGTTCGAGACTTGCTATCAGATTGCTCTGGCCATTAAGCAGGAGGTTGAAGATCTGGAAGCAGCTGGCATTCAGGTTTATTTCCTTTTTTTTTTTTTTTGAGAAGAGGTTGATTTCCTGTTAACTTGCAAGGAACTTCATAAATTGACTCTGCAGTATTATTTTGACATTTTCCACTTTCCTTGGTTCATTTCAGGTTATCCAAATCGATGAAGCAGCTCTTCGTGAAGGTTTGCCTCTTCGTAAGTCAGAACATGCTTTCTACCTTGATTGGGCTGTCCACTCATTCAGGATCACCAACTGTGGCGTTCAAGACACAACTCAGGTCCTTTCTTTACTTACAAATCATCTTTCATCATCATTAGATTGAAACATAACAAGATTAGTTTATTTCTTTTTTCATGATTATTACATCATCTTAATGAATCTTCCTTACAGATCCACACACATATGTGCTATTCCAACTTCAATGATATCATCCAGTCCATCATTGACATGGATGCTGATGTGATCACAATCGAGAACTCTCGTTCTGATGAGAAGCTTCTTTCCGTGTTCCGTGAGGGTGTGAAGTATGGTGCTGGCATTGGCCCGGGTGTTTACGATATCCACTCCCCCAGGATCCCATCAACAGAAGAGATCGCTGACCGGATCAACAAAATGCTTGCTGTGCTTGAGACTAACATCCTGTGGGTTAACCCTGACTGTGGACTGAAGACCCGCAAGTATGCCGAGGTTAAGCCTGCTCTTACCAACATGGTCTCTGCAGTTAAGGTCATCCGCTCAGAGCTGGCCGGTGCCAAATAAGTTTTCACGAGTTCCCTTTGATCTAGGAAAAGAATGTTATAATTATCTAAAATGCTCAATTTGGGCATATTGGAGACGACTAGTTCCATTTCTCAGAAATTTTATGTTTTACCACCAGCTATTTCATAGGTTATTCTTATTCTGTTTCTAGTTGTTATGATTGTTATGGTTGAAAACGGAAGGAAATGTTATTGTTGATTTTATGATAATGAAACTTTAGCGTGAGCATCCAATGCTCATTCTCAAGTATGTATTATGTGCATGCTTCTTTTGCAAGGTTTCACGTAAAATTTCTTCCACATGATTCTGTCTTCTATGCTTCATTGTAAGATTTTTTTTTAATATCGAGGTAAGGAACAAGGATTTCTGGCTTCATCTTTCCATATTTTAAGACAATTATATTTATCAATTATAGAGAATGGGCTCTAATGGATGATACGGAAGGGTGATTATAGTGATACGTTCAATTATAATTTGTTTCTCACATCTAATTTTAAATTATAAATTTGCAATTTTGAATTTCCAAACTTGTTCAAATTCGATATTTAATTCCTTCAGTCAAGTGCATATTTCTGTTAATTTTTTATATAATTATAAAATGACATTATCTTTTCTTATTAAAATAAAAACATTTTAAAAATAAAAATAATTAACACTGATAAAAATATATTTAATAATCATATTTTATGTAATATTATGCTCATGTTAATATTCTTTCTTATTAAGGAATAAGAGTAAAATCGATATTATATAAATAGTAAATATAGTTTATCGATTTTTTGGATGGAATTAACGAAATGATCAAAGTGTCAAATTGTGATAAGTTCAGGAATTAAAGCTATAAATTTATAATTTAGAGTTTAGTGCGAGAAAAATTATAATTGAGGGAGAGTAACTTGAAATAATCCAAACTCAGATTGCAGGCATTGCCATTCACCACCTTATCGCTTGATGCCATGTTACACTGAAAAAATAAACAAAGAGAAAAAAAAAGAAGAAAAGGGTCAACCAAAATTTCCATGTTATATTACTCCATTCGCCAACAATATCACAGGAAAAAAAAATCAAAATCATTAAATTTAATCTCAATTATATAATCGACATCTAACGATCCAAATATATTATTTGCAAATCATTTTTTCAATTATCACAAACATTTTTCAAACTATTAAAAAATTATATTTAATTTGATTCATTGTTCATTTGAATAATGACTAGTGGTTAAAAATTATTATGCATTAACTTATAATTATTATCCACGCTGATTTTACACCTATATTATTATTTTAAATTAAGTTATAATTATTCAAACTCCGCCTATGTTTTATAACCGATCCCAAGTCCGGATAAAGGAGGAGGATTGTGTTAGACACTAACAGCCAACGTAAAACTTTGTCGAATCTCATGAACATGAATCAATGAATGCAAAATGATATCGTATGATTCATGTAGCCGACCCCAGCTAGTGAAATAAAACTTTGTTATTATTATAAATTATAATTATCCAATCCGACCGTCCAAGTTTAACCAGGTCCGACAGGTCAAGATTGGATCAAATCTGACCCCGATCCATTCAGGTCGAAGCGCCAATCTTGACAAGAGTTGAAATCGAACAATTGGATTATTACACTGTTAAAACAATAAATCCAATTGAGATACTCAGATTTCTGGGACTAGTTAACTATTTAAAATAAAAAAATGAAGCATAAGACAACTAAAACTGGAAAGTAATTCAAATATCTGAGTTCTTTAATGCTTCTCATTCACGAAATAAGTTACGAATGCATTCATATAAATCACGTCAACATTAAGATTCAGTACAAAACTTTCCAACTTCTAGAGGAAACAACATAACCAAATTCATACACCTCCAGGGGCTGAAGTAACTAATCAGAAAGCCAAAATTACAAAAGCTTGAAACCCCATATCCTCCTAAAAGTAGTCTTGCGAGGCACACAACTTACTTTTTCTTCTCACCGCCTCCAGCCGACCTGGAAGATAAATCACATGAGGATAATTAAGTTCACTGTAACCATGGTTTGTATGCCCACCAATAACCGAACAAATGAGCTAAATGAAACACAAAGAGGACAATTTTTGAAAGCTCACCTCATTTTCCTAAGAACGCTAGCCATCTCCTCACGCTTCTTTTTGGCCCTCTTGTGTGTACCCAGCTTCCGCTTTGCCAACTTCAATGCCCTCTTATCCTTGCCTACCTTAAGAAGCTCAGTAATTCTCTTCTCATAAGGAGCAAACCCAGCAACTTCTCTGATTAGGTTTTTGACAAATTGCACCCGTTTGCTGGCTTTCTGAATTACAAGTGACAGATAATTCATGAATTCAAATAACAAAATTAACAGCAACTGAAAGTAGCAACAAAAATGCTGACTGCTGTCTAGTGACAATCTATGGATGTTTATTCATTCACCAAATTATGTTTCAAACAAAAAAAAAATCACCAGTGTTACTGTTTTTAAGTCATTTGCAGCAATCATAATACATAAAGGCAAACCATATTTCTTTGTAGCAACTAGAGATGAGCCTCTGAGAATATAATGCAACTTAGATAGAGGACATACTATTAAAGCACGATAAGTGATCATTTCTGCTGGCTAAAATTTTAGATTAGATTCTTAAGTAAAACTATAACAGAGAATAGAAGCATGAAGCAGGGTTGCATCGACAATACAAAATGTTCCAAAACCAACAGAAAGAGAATGTCCTAAGCCCCAGCCTCATCTACCTTCTGACTCAAATTATCCACAAAGAGCCCAAATTTGGGACAAACATAATAGTGCAATCAACTTGTTGCTTTGAAATTTTATTAGGTAATCGTTATCATATAACTTCCTACTGAAAACACATAACAGTCATCAATTTGGCCAGAGGGATTAAACAAACAGTTGCAAGATAAATAAGAAATGGAAAAACACTGGGCTTCATTAGTGTGCAAAGTTCACATGCTCATTTCGCGATACAATCAGACAAGATTGTCCCAAGCCCCAATCTCATCTACCTTCCATAACTAACCATAAAGAGCCTAAATTTTGGAGAAGTGTAATGGTGTTATCACCCAGTTGCTTTGGAATTGAATTAGGTAATCCTTTTAGACAGTAGAATATAACTTCCTAATGAAAATACATAACACTGATCAATTTGGACAAGGAGTTGAAACAAAAAGTTGCAAGATAAATAATAAATGGAAAACCATTCTGTTTCATTAGTGTGCAAAGTTTCACATGCTTTTCACAATACAATCTGAGAAGATCCTTACGAGCAAAGTGTAAACTCATAGCCATAGGCATGCAAACACCAATTCACAATAGGAGGCATACAATCCGAGGTGGGCTGGCAGTGGTACCAATCATGTACAGGTTATAATTGACTTGTGGGAGCAAATGCATTGTTTACTTAAAAGACTGCATTGCACCTTACAAAACATATACGCGAAATACGGGGAAAAATTTTTACCCCTTTTCTGCTGGAAGGGCGCAATGGAAGCTCCCTCTTGGTGACACGGTGCCCTTTGTTCAAACCAACAAACAGCCCAGTGTTGGGCTGCGCCGGAGCCATCGCTTGTCCTGCAGCTAGAACAACAAAAGCAGAAGCAAAAAAGCAAACACATTCAGCCATCAAGCGTTGACAAATTACGTAGAGAACAGTAACGTGAAAGATCACAATTCACAACTATGCAGTATGCAGCATTAACTCTCACTTCACACAACATATGCTTCTGGAAAGATCGCTATAAGAAAAAAAAATTAAATCAAAATCGCTTCTTGATTATGCTTGAGAAAACGATCTCGTATTCTGAGAAGAACAAACCGGTACATCATGTTTGCCAAAAAGAAATTAAAAGTTCAGCCACAGCAAGGAATGGGGAGCAAACAACACATAAAATCGTAGAAAGGAGGGAAAAAAGTTGTACAAAGATTTTGTTCTTGCCTCGGAGACGAAGGGAAACAGGAGCCGCGGCGATGACGACGAACAAGAACCCTCACGACGGCGGGGCGGGGGCGGGGGCGGGGGCGGGGGCGGCACGAACCCTACTAAATAAGACGCTCGAAACGTTTCCTCTTCTTGACAAAAATAGCGTCGCGAGCCTGATTATTCACGAACGTGCCATTTCTTAGGATCCTGCCGTTCAGAATCCATGATGTATTTAGACGGTTCTGATGGCTGGAATGGGCATCACTGGTAGTGGTCCATTTAGTTCGGATTCGGACATTTAGATGATTGGGCTAAAGAACATTCGTTGGGCCTCCAATCAAAACATTACTGAGTTGCGTGTTGCCAAAATCTTTCGTTCTGCAGCGTTGATTCAACCTGACGAAATTCAAATTTTTTTCTGCTTTTTCTTTCGTCTAATCCAAATTTGAGTTGGCCCAAACATCCATGAGAGAAGGTATTACGAAAGTCTTTCTCGTGTAACGTCCCAAAATTTGATCCCATCATATGACGAAATTTTCATTCGCGTATTATTTTTTCATTCTTTCTTTGACTTTTTCGTTGACCTAAGCAGAAATCTTAAATTAAAATATTACAAATATTTAAATAGAAAAATGTGGAAGCTAAAATAAAATATACAAGTATATCATAACGTGTCAACATAAAAACATATATAGCCAATGCCATGGTACAACTCAATAGGTCTCGTACATAATCCAAATACAACTCGAAAATATAGCGAAAGTAGACTCCATCTAAATTCTACGATAACTCTACTATGTGCACATGCCACTTGCACTGCAGTCGTCAACACGCATCAATATGGATCACAAGCATCTCATGTACTTATGAAAATCACACAGAGGAGCAAAATCAACCATTAGCAATAAGCTCGTATTAGGCCATAAACTATCAATAAGATGATAAATATCTTCATGATTTTATGTCTTTTCATTTCTATCTTTCATATTCAAAAGCAAAATTCGTGTTCATATTCAGACAAAGTCCTTTCATTCATCTTTAGCCATTCATAATCTTTCCTTTTATCCATGAGTTAAAAAAACTCTTCACTTCTTTAGGGTCAATGGCGGATCAGTGACATAATAAAAAAATGACATAATGACCTCACACAAGGTGAAAACATTCGTAACAATGAGGATGACATCGCACAATGCGATAACATTCTAAGGAATGACTGTGGGAGGAGTGCCTTGCTCAAGGTAGGTGGCACCTCGAGGGAAGTATGCAAAATGATAGACTCCCTGTCTAGGTAAGCATCACATTTCTTTCATTTCATTCTTTGTGTTTATTAACTTAATGGCATATCTTTTGATCATAAGAATCAATCAAGGTCGTAGAGTGCAAAGGTGACTTTAGATCATCTTTAAATTTATGTCATTAAGTACCAATCAAGTGGACAGAGGCTTGTTAAATCATAAGGTTTAAGTTAATATCATATCCTCTCTGTTCATGAATTGGATGTTTGAAAAGTCGAGCAGTCTTCTAAAGGTGAATCAGACGTCCTATTGATTTTCATGATAAATATTATTTAAATAGATAAATTCTATCAATGAAATTGGGTAATCCAAATATATTAATTTGATGGAAACCATTCCCTCTTTTTTTTTTTGTTTGGCTCGTCCAACCTGAGGTTTGATTGGTTCAAAATGGATCAATACAGATTTTGATTGACGTGTAGTCTGATTTTGAATCCAAACTTCCGTCCAAACCAACTTCTTATATGAGTGACCAATTTTGGTCACATGTCGCTGAAGAAACCTCCGGTGAAGTGGTGCGACGCTTCACTTGAAACAGGGCTGGTTTGGAGGGGTGAACTAAGATCATGCACACGTAATATAAAGAGAAACAGGAGACTAGGAGCCCTCTAATTGAAGTTTGAACATTTACACTACTCCTAGAACACTATATTTGTGTCCTCCATCATTCTAATTGGATTATGAGAAAAGGAAAGGGAAACCCCTTACTTTCACAGTACTTGAATCTGCTAAAAAGATCATATAACTAGGTAATCCAATATGCTCGATCCTATGACTAGTCACACAATAGGATGATGGGTCAACTTTTGATGACCGATGGATATGATCAAAATGATTAGTCAAATTCATTGGAAATGCCGCTAATCCAAGTAGATAGTAGGCTAAGAAGATCGATTGTTCAAATAATTAATTGTCAATAGAAAGTCTGAATCACACGCATCATTCGAACCAATCAGGCAATGCATTAAATAGATCAAAAGATAGGAAATTAAATGTCCACCATTATTCAACAAATTAGATGTTCAATCAATAGCCTGGGTCCACACCTTATATATAAGCAAAAAAGATAAGGATCTTAAGTATATTGATTGTGTAGCCTAATTGAAAGCAACATGTTAAAACTATAGTATAGTGAAGGTAAAAAAAAACATGTGACACTAGTAGTGTTGTGTAGAACTCTTTATTCCTTATGATGAAAAGAATATTGCCACAAGACTATGTCCTTTCGGAAAGAGGATTTCATCGTGAGAATAATGAGCATGAAAGCATCATGTCAGCTTATCAACCCTAACTACAAGAGTTCTTCATAAGAATAGAAAGATGCAAGATATTGAAAAGTGCCTTCAAATAAAGCAAAGTATAGAAGGTTAATGAACATCACAAATCTAAGAATGATTCCAAAGTACCTTCCAATATTGTAATTGACAACTTTTAACGTCACAATGTTTCCCATCATATTTAATTGAATCTTCGTTAAATATCTCCTTATATGATTATTAGATCTATTCTAATGAGAATTTTGTTTCATCCATTTATCTCTTACTTACTGAACTTTCAAGTTCATAGAAAAGTTTTTCCCTTGGATTGGATCTTACAGGCAAGGATTGATTACATGTGGAATGTAGTCTCTAGGGGCTGCTTGGCACATGCATAAAGTCTTAAGCCTTTATTCAGGTTTTTTTTTGTCAAAATGGCAAGCTTAATTTCAAATAATCATGAGGAACAAATTTGGATTTAAAAAAAAATATGTATTCTTGTAAACAGTAAAATTTTAGAGATATTGTATTCTTACTCGTAGATAGAATTGTCATATATTCTCCACTCTAAATCCCGAGGAAACTAATTATTACTTGGAATCAATTTTATTCTGAAAATAGTAATAGGGTGTCAAACAACCTCTAGGTGTCTTTAACTAATTTAGAAGAGTTGTGATCTTGTTGCAAGGGCTTGCGAGCATAACTTGGAGACCGTGTTGGAACTAGAGGCGTGGGGATTATTAACAGGTGTTAAGAAAGCACGACAATTAGGATACAACAATATCATCATTGACACTGACCATGTTGTTTTGGCTCAAATAATCAACAGAAGGCTAACTTGTCCGTGGCAGATCAAGCACTGGAATATTAACATAGTTTATATCTTAAAGCATTTGTTATTATAGAGAGACTAATTATCTTGCGAGCCTTGGTCGTCTTCAAGTGGACGACACATTTTGGTGTTATATCAAGACGCTTCGACTAGAGAGTAAAAAAAGCATCAAAATTGGCCCCCCTCACCAGCGGCGGCGCCAAGTGCCTACCTGCGCTTGCACGTGAACTCAGCTCTGTCTTTGCCCCTCACACACAATGTGGGTTCCTGTCTTTTTAACAGGTAATGCTCTTCTTTTTTTTAAAAAAAAATCCCTATAATAATTTATCATTTGAGGCTTCGGTAGTTTAAGCTGATTAACTGTAAAAAACACAGATTAAGAGCAAAAATCGAATTCCAAAGAAATTGTGCTTTAAATTGTGAATTTGTGATCGAGAAGGCACTTATCTTTTTTTTTTTTTCAATGCAGTATATGAAGAAAAATTGCATCTCTCGACTCCAAAATTTTAGGTATAAACTATTTTCATAATCAAAGTTAATATGATAATATTAATCAAAGAACGTTATCTAGATTTATAGAGTGGGCTGAGGCCACTTTTTTTGTGCAGCAACACATCCAATCCAAAATAACAAATTTATCTGTGGCACCACCACATATGAACCATGGTTCCATGGCCCATACAAATTTAATATTGCCTCGTTATCGTATTTTTCTTTTTTCATTATCCCTCATCACTTTATTACATCAGTTTCCATTCTCATATTTAATATACTCTCATTATTAGGGGTGAAAATATTTCATACTCGAATAATTTTTTTATCGAAAAAATTGTCCTATAAATTTTAGGTGATAGACTCTCTCAATTCTTTGAGCGGAAGCCCCGATTTAAAATTGTAATATGTTTTAAAATTTAAAAATAAATCGATCGTATTTAACTTTAAATTTTCAACTTTTCTATATAACTATATTAGTGTAATAATATTGTCATATTCTAATTGATTTCCATATTCAACTTCATTAAATAGGAAAATAGATTAAGAACTTGATCACGCTCACGTTAAACTATAGTAAGAGACTAAATAAAATTATAAAATTTTATTTAAGCTTAAATAGTAAATATTGTATTTAATATTATTGTCAAAAGAATATTTAATTTGGGTCGAGTACTTTTATCTTTATCTTAGTATGATTTTAATTTAAGTGGATCATTTACGTCTTCAAAATAAAAATCAACTATATTTTTTGGATGGATGTTTTATTATGGATAAATTTTACTTGTAAGGTTAATAATTATAACACGTAGCTTGATCAAAATTTAAAGTTGGAACTTTCTCCGCGACTAATGTAAACTTTTAGCTCTAAAGGAATGATAGACCACGTCTAAAGCTGAAAATAAGTCGATTTGTTCGCGAGTAACTCATGGTTCGACCTATTTTTTGTCTAGCTCGGTTCGATTTATTTATTATCAAAATAAGTCAGATTGAAATATTAAATAAAACATATTTTCTTAAAAAAGTTTAGCCTAATAATTGACCTAACCTTATAAATTATCAGATCAAAATTTATTAATATATTATATTATTTATATAATTTTTTAATCTTCATCTTTTAAATTTTTAATTTTAAGTTCAATATTTCTATTTTTATTATATATTTAGAAAAATATATTAGTAATGTCTCTTTTATTTAGTTCATATCTATTATTTTTTTAATAAATAAAATTTATTATATTTAATTTGATAGGTCATAAAAAAATATGTTTAAGATATTAAAAATTAATTAAATAAGTCAAATTAAATTTATATTCATAATTTATTACATCAGATTATAAGTCAAACTTAAATAATTTTATTTTGCAACATGCTTTAAATATTTAAGTGGAAGCTTAATTCAATCTAATTCGTGTTCTGCCTAATCACGTATCAATAATTGATTCATTATTTAACTATTTAAATAAATAAGAATTTTAAATTATGAGATTTAATCACTTATTATTAAATTCAACAATCTAATTTAAAATAATGTTTTATAGTTATATTTTTTTCATTTTTTTTAACTCATCTGTCTTAAGTGGACGTCGTTCACACGAAAAGATATGAAACGATGGCAACAAATTTGTCCTTGATTTGGTGAGGACTTCTACCCCCACCATATGTGCATGTCTTTTCATATATATACACCAAAAGTCGACGATGATTGATGTTTTTGGATAGTCTTTGGCACTGTCGATGATAAAGTGCTAAAACACGTTTCTTTCTTTTTTCTAAAACAAAATTATGTCTCGTTTAAAACTTTTTCCCAGCTCAAATTTTAAATTATTAATTTCCTAGTCTACCAATTCAGAATTTGGCAAACAAAAACTGGTCCATCCGTAAAAAAGAAAAGTTATTTTCTCAAATCTTCTTCGAACTATAACGATTTTTTGTGTTAATCCTTAATTTTTGAACTTGTGCCTCCTTGAATTATAATGCATTTTTCATTTTGATCCATTCGTCAAGATATGTTATATTTTTTATCGTTTATTTATATTTTTAATTTATCAAATGATCAAATTATCATTCTTTCATATATTCTAACATTTAAAAGTTTAAAATAATATATAATAAAAATGACTTAAAAAAAGGTCATGGGCACTATGATGAAATCAGGAGCAGGAGCATATGCGAAAATTTGTTATACTTCATAGGAGAATTAAGGAAATAAAAAGGTAAGATCATAAGACATTAATATTTCATTTACTTGAGCACCATTTTTTCTAGACAATATGATTAATTAGTAGATCGAATGTTGTTGTTATTATTATTATTAAATGGACAGATATGACACGACGTCTACAACTCTTTATTGGTTGGCATATGATTTCCTGCAGCAATAATGTAGGATAGTATCAAGTGGTGGCAACCCTAAGACCTAAGCACAGGGGCCATAGATATTGATATATCACCATCAGTGTCACACGAAAAACGAAATAAAAGAATAAAATAAATATGCAACGGCACGCCTAATTACTTTTCTAATAAAGAAACGACATAAATATTCCCTTAAATCATCTTATCCTTTTATTATAACGATTACATATTTGTCCAAATCAGTTTAGGCAGCTAGCGTGAGTGTACTATAAAACCAAAACCTCTTCTTTCATGTGTAACAAGTTAATTTTAACTGTTAGTGTGCGTGTAATATATATATATATATATATATATATACAAATCAATTTATATACAACCAAGATAGTGAAGTGAACCATTATGGAGAATTTACATGTTCTTAATCTTCCATTGTGTTTATTACTAAAAAATATTGAATATAAATGACGCATAAATTAAACTTTTAAAATGCGATGCATATGATATACTACAAGTGCTTTAATTAACTCATGGTGGATAAAATTTCGACATGCATGACAGTGAACATACTCTCTCTCTCTCTCTCTCACTCACTCACTCTCTCTCACTCACCACACACACACACACAAGCACTAGCACTAGCGCACGCAATGTTTACCGACCACAAGATGGAGTTGCAATATGTATATATCGACAAGAGCTATCTGCTAGTTACATTGCAACGAGCCAATCATGCACAATCTCGTACCCCAGTGGGGTTAAATGTCTTCATCGACGTGTTTTTTGTCGACACATAATTGCATGCCTAATTCAAATATAAAGTTTGATGTACGTACCCAATGCTGAGAGTCGGATTGGAACAACCGATCCGATTCAACTCTAAATCTAGTATCACTTTCGAATCAAATGAAAATCTAATTTTATCGATGAATCGAAAAAAACTTGGTTCAAGTAAAAAATTGAAAAAAAAAACAGAGAAAATGAAAGAAAATAGATAAAAGTAAATAAAATAAGGAAGCCATTTGAATTAGTTTCGAAATTATAGAGAAATAATAAAGTAAGACCAAGTTCAAGTCAAAATTGAAAAAATAAAAAAACTCAAGATAAAAAAGAAAGGAAAAAAGGTAAAAGGAAAGAAATTAAGAAATATATTTCAATAATATTCAAAATTAAAGAAGGAAAAACTAATCCTGATTAGGGGTGAAAGTAGTTCAGGTCGGGTCAAATTTTTTATTCAAAAAAATCATTTGTTATTTTTTAAGTCAGATTTTTAAATTAAAAAATCATTCAAAAATTATTTTAAAAAATAAAAACCACTCTCTAGCGGGTAGGTTTTTTCGGACGCCTACTTTTATAAAATTATATTTTAAAAATATATATTAAATTAAAGTTAACATAAAAACTATTTAATTTTATATTATATATAAGATATACTACTAATATTTAAAAGTTGCCAAATTAAAGTTTGATAATGTGATAGAAAAGTATGAGATTTTATAAAAAAAGTATTATATCTATAACAAAAAATGGATAACTTATGAATTAATTATTTAAATAAAAAATTATAAATAAAAATGGGCTCCACGGGATCCTACTATTTTTTCGGGTGGGGATCTAACTTTAGCGGATGATTTTTAATTTATAAAAAAATCATCCTAAATCATATTTGGACTCCTAATTTTTAATTTTTTGGGTCGGGTAGGTTTTTCGGGTTTGTTGAATTTTTCTTACACCTCATCCTTGAAGAAGCCAAAACCGAAAAAAAGAAAAACCAAGAGAAAAGGAAAGAAAATAAGAAAGGTATTTGAATGAGACTTATTAAAGAGGAAAAAGAAACATAAGAATTAAAAAATTAACTAAAAAAGGAATTAAGTATTAACGAAGATGGAGCAAAATATGAAAACAATATTAGGAAATTGTTAAGTAAATAAAAACAAAAAATAATTTTATGGTAAAATCAAAGAACATATTATTAGTAACATTAAATGATAAATAAAAAATTTAATTTTAATCAATCAATATTAACAAGTTAGAAATAATCTTTTATCAAGAATAATAATTTAAAATATAATAAATGGTATGTTTGCATTAACATTTAATTATTAGTCTTTAAATTATTATAAATAATAATATTTAATAAAATTATGTTGAATCTAATATTAAGTTCAACGATCTGTTCGGTTCGGTTATGAAAATATTGGAGATATACCTTAATTAGGTGCATGGTAATTTCATAAAAAAAAACATTCCCCAATTTGTGGGATGTTTTAATTGGGTAAGAAAAATATAGTGCATCTTATGCGATTGCTTCTTGTTGTGTAAAGCACTAGGTCGTCATAGAAGTTACATGAGCAAATATACTCGGTTTCATTAGTTTAATTATCTATATAGCTCCACTAAGCGTGATAATTGATACATTAAGGCAAAGGGTTGGTGTTGCAAGGAAAATATGATTTAAGTGAAGGTAGTACAACACAAAAGCATCTTAATTATTAAAACACAGCTTCTATAAAATATTAATTAATTGCTACAAAGATTAATAGAAAAAATATAGGGACGATGAAAATAGTTAACATATTAATTGCAAGTAAACTATTATTGATGTGTGTGCCCACTTGCATACTTCAACTTCTAGATTTGGCCTCATGCATCCATGGTGCATGCACGGTGATGGACAAGTCACACTTCATAAACATGCGATGCTTTAAACTTGATTGGTTGCACTTGGAGTATTACATGGATATATATTATGGAACCAAGATCCAACAACCTAAGAGAGTACGAGTCATTAATAAAGTGTAGCGATAAGGTGCACATTTTTATGTATTATATTTTTTTTATCGTACGAGTCATTCTTTTTTTTTGTCTTCTTCTTCTTATTTTCTAAATATCTCTCTCAAGTCTCGTCTGCACATGAGGAGGCCATGCACTGCACTCCGCTGCGACGGTCAATTTGATTGGGACACCGTTTACGTGCGTTTCTCATGTATAGTAAGTTGGAAGAAACCCAAAAAAAAAGTTACAATTGTGTTGCAATGAAGGCCATATATATATATATATGGCCTTCATTGCAACACAATTGTAACTTTTTTTTTGGGTTATATATATATATATATATATATATATATATATATATATATATATATATATATATATATATAGAGAGAGAGAGAGAGAGAGAGAGAGAGGCGTATCTTTGTTGATCACTGCACTCCCCCAAGCCTTAGCATCCATCCATCCCCATCAATTATTGCATGCTTATGGGGAGAGAAAACAAACCTTGTCCGGACCAATAATTTTGCATTGCACCATATATATGTGAAGAATGAGAAATTTCAATGGCCCTCCCTTCCTGTCTAACACCCTGGTCCTATAGTTTGGTTGGCCTAATTGAGAGAGCAAGGCGTGGAGAATTATGAGTTATTGGAGTATTCAAAACCAGTGTTACATTGCATGAACAGGTGGAACTTCTTCCTCATTTTTGTGTTTTACGTGAAGCGTCAAGATCACAAGTTTAAAAATTAATATTTTTCATTCCACTTAATTTTTTTTATAGTCGTCGATAGATTTTAGCTTTAACATAGCATGTTTAGAATTTGCACATATGACCTTTGAGAATTTGCTCTAATAATATATTATAAACTAAATATGCTAGATTAAATTATTATGAGAAGCACTTATTAAATAACATTTCGTCACTTAGTTCTTCGTTTGATGGGTCCAGTCAGATTTAAATTTTGTTAGCAACCCATAAGTGAAGTACATTAAATATTACAAATAAACTTTTAGAAGAGACGGTACTTGATAATCAATATAATTAACTTGAGAGGTATTATGAGTTCAAAACTTTATGAAAGTTCTTATAGAAGAAACATTTTAATCTTGTCCACTTGGAAAATGATCACTATGAGTCAGACTCAATAGAATTTGATCAATCCTTTTTTCTGTCGTTAAGGTGGAGAACTGAACCAAGAATTCTCTTTCTTCATCATCAATCGAATCACTGTTCGTGACCCAGGATTCTATTTTCTCATCAATCCAATCACCGTTCACCTTTTTTCTTTTTCTTATCAATGAATAGATCTCTTTACTTGTACGACTTAGATGTCTCGTATTTCTCGAAAAAGTGATTCGATTGATGGGATTTGGTATGATACTTATGAGATCGATGAGATTGATATTCAAATATTTCTTCTTAGAACGTATTGATTTGACCCCATAAGCGGAACCGCCACCCAATAGCATGTTGCCACCAGAAGCAGAACCCCGTATTTCTTCCAGAAAATCTCCTAATTGTTCCAGAGCAACTAGAAAGAGATTCTTTAACCAGAAAAAATTCAGTTCAGATGTAGGATACCTATCCAGAAGTTTTCGCAACTCAATCATATATGATGGAATCATCAAAGATTTGATCTTTTCTAACTCTGTCTGTAACTCACTAGAGACTCGGGAAACAAAGAGAAGATGTATACGAATGAGATATCCAGCAACAAGAAGAAGGAAAAGGATTGAATAGAGGAACTCCCGAGCATTTGTTGATCTCAGATGTGTCCATATCAATGGAACGTGTAACTCATTATTTCGAGGAATCATTTCTTCGGACAGAAGAAGATTCTGTAAACACTTACTCGAAATCTCACTTATCAGAGTCCATTGTGGAAGAATCTTCTGAGGAATTGGCCATGATATATCTGATCCATGCATAATATCATGAAAAATGGATACAAATTTGTGACTGCTGCTTAGTATCGGTATTGGCAATGGGTCTGAAAAAGTATCTAAAAGGGTGAAATTTAGATATTTGCACCCTGTCGAAGTAAGGAACCATGGTATATATGTTTGGAACAGATTCCATTTTGAGAGATTTGAAAAAGCACTATCTCGTTGAAAGGTTCTATACATCTGCCGTTTCTCAATGCATTTCTTTAGACAAAGACTCCATTTTTTCCTCTTTCCGGATGGTAAATATTTCTCAGAACATGGAGTGTGAATCAAACCCATGTTTGAATTGAAACTGAGATATTGATGCAAGTTCTTCCCTTCTGAATCAGATAGATTCATATCTGAAAGAGACTGACAATAAGTTCTTTCCAAATTTACTATTTGTTCCTCTGTTAGAGGTGTTGCAGAAATGTCTGCAATCGAGTAAATAGCTCTACGAACGAATGGATCGGATCGAATTGGAAAATGGAAAGATTTGTACAAGTTATACGTTTCGTCACCACTTTGTGGAAAATCGTTAGGTATGAATATGTCAAATACCGGTGACTCGATTGGTGAAATAGTCTCTCTCCAAAAGAATATGTTTTTTTTACCGACGCACAAAGAAAATATTTTGTTGCGAATGAACAAGATAGTGAGGAATTGTCCATATGTAAGATCATCATTATTAGGACGGGTCCTTTCCACATAAAAGGGGAATCTTTTGTTACAATAGAACCAGAAGTGATTTGGATCATTCAAGAATCGAAGTCGATTTGCTTTATAAAAAGAAGATATCAATGAACTTCTATGAAATGGTTTCACGGGATTCAGCCAATTGTCTCGATCATGGAATATCATTGAGAAATAGGAATCCGTGTTATCAAAGGATTTCCTGCGATTATTTCTAGTATGGAATGAGTCAATCATCCACTTTGGTATCTTTTTGGACAAAAATGGGAATATTGTTTCTCCATTGATCAAGAATTTCGGTCCTTGGGAAGTATCATGATCATCCAATAAGAAGGGTTTCAATTTATTCAAATGAACGATTTGAACACCTATTGATTCTAACAACTTATTGCAGAGTTGATCATTCGGACCTTTCAATTCATAGATGTGGATCTCGGACCTATAAATGGGGATATTCCCGATACTCACAAAGAAAAGGGGAAGTGACTTGGACAAAAAGGGAAGTGACTTGGACAAAAAGAGAAGTGACTTGGACAAAAAGAAACGAAGTGACTTAGACAAATCTTGTTTCTCGATAGCCTCGGACCAATCAATCGAATATTGATTAATACGTAATCGATCGAACAATACTTGAAACCGGTTCTTCTGTTCAGAAACAAAATGTTCCAAATGTTCCTGGAAATTCTTGCTCCCATTGGACCATTTGTATCTATATACATCAGGATCCCGATTCATGGATCTCTCGATTCGAGAAATAAGAGGATCAAACCATTTCTTCTGACTCTTTTTCAAATTCGATAAATGTTGGTTGATCGTATATTTCATTATAGTTATATGATTCAGAGTATCATTTCCTATTTGATCCCCTTGAATTCCATATTTGAAGTTGCGATCGGATCTAGTCATTAAAAAGAATTGATTCGATACATTTCTTATGTACCCATAGGTGCTATATTGGATTTGAATCAGATTTCGGATCAATCTATATTGATTGACTGCCTCCATTATGTTGTTGCTAGCAAATACCGCTGTTTTTAGTTTTGGATCTTCCAAAGCATTCCCGCAGTAGATCCGGACCGATTTTTTTCTGATCCTTCGATAAAAAGATTCATTCTCTTCATAAAAAAGAGGAGGTAGAACCAATAAAGATTTCTTTTTCAACTCATCTCTGGAGTTCTCATTCAAGAATTTTTTTTGATCCAACCCGTAGGAATCAATAGAAAAGGCAAATCCCCTATGATACACCAGATCCGGCTCGGTTATTGATAGAGTGAATAGATCTGCCATTTCTTGAAATTTCTCTTCTGATTCAAAATCGTGGTGTAACGTGTATCCCCTTTTGTTCCGGTCATGGAATAGATGAAATAAATTAAAAAATGGATTTTTGTTCAAGAAT